>VZTE01002523.1:0-42449 GCA_013397775.1 Eulacestoma nigropectus
GGATGGGATGGGATGGGATGGATTTCCACACCCGCAGCTTCCCCAGCTCCCGGCCCGGCGCTGTGGCTGGTGCTCCCAGGGGGATGCAGGGAGGGATGCTGCTGGTGACCCTGGGGAAGCACGACACGAAATCCTGGCTCGAGGGGGCTGATCAATGGAAATGCCATCAAAAAAGCAGGAATTGGTATTTTCCTTGCCTCCCCAGCGCTGTTCATGGCCCGGAGGTTTTGTTTCCAGCCTTAAAAGCTGTCATTTTAACAGACCATTCTCCTGCCCTTTCTTTTTCCCCCCTCGAGGATTTGTCAATAATCCCCCGACAGCGGCAGCTTTGTTATCCCAACTAATTGGAGTCAAGTAGGGCTGCGAGAAAGGATCCTTCCCGCCCGAGCCCTGGGAAAAATGCAAAAGGATTTTAATTTTCAATAAAATATGCAGATAAAGAGAAATTACCAGTGGGGAAGGGGGCTGGGGGCTGCTCAGAGAATGGCGCTGCTCAGACGACGGCGGCTCCAGGGTCTTAATGAGCGATGCCGGCGGCTCTGCGGGATGGGGGGCACGGAGCTGCCCCCACACCTGCACTTTTTAGGGTTTAAGCGGTGTTTGGGGTGGGGGTGGAGGTGAGGGAGTTGTTTATCTGCCGGTGGTGCCGAGCTGTAGCTGGGGTGGGAAATATTTCAGGTCACGCTTTGCTGTTTTCATAGATAAATGTGGGAAATTTGGGCATCCCTTGGCGGTGGGAGTGGGATCGCTGTGGGACGCTGAGGTCCTCATGAGGCCAGGGATAGACTTGGACCTTCTCAGGCTGTGCCACCGTCCCAGCCCGAGCCTGGTAGCGACACCAGGATGGGAATTTTGGCCGGGATGCTCCACATTCCCTGCCCGCCGCTCGCTTTGCCCGGCTGGTGGCAGCGAGATGCTCCCTTCTGCCGGTGGGGAGCAGAAGTGAAACTCCCTCCAGTTTCCCTGGATGCTGGATTTGCTGGATTTGCCTGGGTGTGCCCAAAAAGCCTCTCCTGGTGCTGCTGCTGGATGCTTTGGAAGGGACGGGCACTAAAGGATGCTGTTCCCAAACGGGTTTTCCAAAGGGATGGGATAAAACATTTCCCAGTGAGGGGCTGTTCAACACCTCCTGCCGCGGAGGGGATTCCCGCAGGAATTTGCCCGAGGCCAGGGCTGGGAAGCGCTGCTCCCCCCGTGTCCCTGGCTGCTGTCCCTGCAGGATATGCGGAGCTGGAGGGCTCCACGGGCTGGCAGGGCACTGGGTGCCAGCACAGGGCACAGGGCACAGCCTCCAGAGGCTGCTGGCAGCGTCTCGGTGCTGTGTCCATGCAGAACAGGACATTCCCACCTTCCCCAGCAGCTCGGAGCACTTTAGGAAGATTCTGCCCGGATTCCTCCCAGCAGCCGAGCCCCATCCCGCCGGGAGCAGGGCAGGAGCCGGCCGGGCACACGCCCAGGAGGTGTCCCGAGGGCAGGACGGAGCCGGCTCAGGCCTTGGGGACCCTGTGCCCCCCAGGACCCCCCCAGGGCTCCCAGCCCCGCGGGGAGGGGACAGCTGAGCTGTCACCTGTTGGAGCTCAGACGCCGCAGCTGCGCCCGGCCCCACCCGGCGGCTTTGAAGCCGGGATTAGGGAGCGGAGCGCTCCCTGCCCGCACTTGTGCCCCACCTGCCAGCGCCTTCCTCCTCCTCCTCCTCCTCCTCCTCCTCCTCCTCCTCTTCCCGCTCCCGCAGGCTGCCCTTGGCACAGCGGGGATGGAGGTGGGAGGATGCTCAGGTGATGGCCAAAAGCACCCTCAGCACTTGGGACATCGGGTTCAGATCCGCTCAGCTGGATCCTTCTTGTCCCAAACAGGTAAAACCGTCGGAAAACAAAGAGGTAAACCCACAGGAAAATGAAAAGGTAAAAGCATATGGGATCACAGGGAAAAAAAAAATACAATATTCTTCAATTTCTGCGGGTGGGCACAGCCCGGTGCCCAACTGCGGGGTTCTTCCCACTCCATCTTTTCCCACCCTATTCCCTCCTTCCCACTGTAACACTCCCGGGAGAGGAGCAGCTGGGTGGTGTCCCCTCTGTGGGCTGGCCAGGGGGGGCTCCTCTTGGGGGATCTCCCATCTTCTGGAGCTGCTGCATCCCCAGCTGGGGTGTGCTGGGTGCCCCAGTTTGGGTAGGGAGCCCCAGTTTGGGGGTGGCTCGTGGTGGGTGGCTGTGACACGCCCGGGTGGCTCCGTTGCCATCCCAGCACACCTTGGGATGAGGTTCCCCATTCCCAGGACGGATGGGGGCATTGCAGGGTCACTCTCTGCTCTGTGGGCTGCTGGTATTTGCTCCAAGGTTGGGCTTTGTGATCTTTCCCGGCCATTTTCCAATCATTTTTTTAATGATTCCATGGTCCAGTGGCCATATCCTCCGAGCACCACCCCCATCCCTCCTTCCACATCTCTGCTCTCACCTCTGTTTTCTCATGTTCCCTCAATCCCAAATCCAACCCCACAAAGACAGGCTGATTCCGTGGTTTTCCAGCAGCAGCCCAACTGTCCCCATCCCGTCCCCGAGCTCTTGACCACAGCAGGACCAGGAGCAAGGCTTGGCCTCGGGGAGTGAAGGATTTGCCCTCTGCTTTTAGAAGAGGGAATGGTTTGGGTCTGTGGGGTTACTTTCACGAAATCAAAGCTTTCCCCCTGTCCTTCCTCACTCAGCCACTTTCCCTCTCTGCTCTTTTTGGGCTGTTTAGGAGCCAGAGTGTAACATTAAGGTGATTTACAGCATCCCTGCAGTGGAAGGGCACAGACTTGGGGTTTTTTTTCCCCCTTTTCCTCAGGTGAAAGAAACCCTCAAACGTGAACTCCCGAGACATTACAGCGACCGCCCCATCAGTCCTTGATTTACAGGCTCAGATTTATGAGTCCAGAATTATTATTCCACTTGCAGGTCTTTTTTTTTTTTTCTTCTTTTTCTTTTTTTTTTCCCTGGGCCATTTTAGTGCCTGTGAAAGGTGAGGACTTTGACAGCTCCTGGAAACAAAAGCCTTTAATATCCCCCCGAGTGGGGCTCTCCCAGGGAAGAAGAGAGAGGCCAGGAGGGCTTTTCCTCCCTGCTGCACATTGACTCGCTCCAGGCCGGTCTTAACCAAACAGAGTTTGCTCGAATTAAGCCCGGACTAATCAGCAAAGTCCATTCCTGGTGCCTGTGGAGCACCCTGGGATGATCCCTGGTGGCTGGAGCAGTGCTGGGGCTGGAAGCTGAGGGTGCCCATCACCCCTGGGATGTTTTCTGACCTCTCCCAAATTTTTTGGGACATCTCCAGCCTTTCTAGGAGAACACAGGAGATTCAGGCCATGGGTCACCCTCCTCTGAGGTTGCCCTGGGATTATTTTCAAGCACCTCCCTGCCTCCACCCCCCGGTGCCACCAGCTTTTTTGGGGGTCTAAACTAAACTGGCAGCGGCCTTTAAAATATAACACACGTGAAATACCAGGAGTAAAAAATATCCTCTTTAAAGCCTATGTGGCTCGGGGAGGCGGGGGATTAAACCTTGCTGGAGCTTGGGAAACAATGCCAGAGCCCCTGCTGCACTTCATTAAAGGACATTTCTGACACAGCTTGGCTGATTCAGGAACAATTTAGCTGAGCAAAACCCGGATGGGAAGGGACAGGCAACTGGGTAGAATTTGTTGCCTTTTCATTTTCAGCATTTTTTTTGGGTCACTGTGCCAGCAGCTGCCTGGCCGAGACCTGAGCCCTGCAGGGTTTGTGTGTGCATCCCAAAAAATCAATGGGATGGAGCTGGGGCCAGGCTGGGCTGGATGCTGAGGGTCCCCTCCATGCCCTGCTCCGTGAGCTGCTCTGCTCAACCCACAGCCCCACCAGCCTCCAGGTGCTCCAGGGGAAGTTTAGGTTGGATATTTGGGAAAATTGCTTCATGGAAAGGCACAAATCCTGGGACAGGGCAGTGGTGGAACTCCCTCAGGGAGTTCCCGTCCCCGGAGGGATTTAAATCCCTGTGGATGTGGCACTTGGGGATGTGGGGCAGTGGTGGCCTTGGCAATGCTGGGGGAATTGTTGGACTCAGTGATCCCAGGAGTCCTTTCCAGCCTGAATGATTCCATGGTTTTATAATTCTTCATTCCTAAAACCTTGCCCAACTTGTCACCTCAGCTTGAAAACCCAACTCCAGCCTGGGTTCCTCCTCCAGCCCCACCTGTGGTGGGAGTTAACCCCGATGTCCATGCTCGTGGCAAAGCCCAAACAGCTCCAAAACCATGGGAGGGTTCCCTGCTGGTGCTCCTGAGGGATCCATCCATCCATCCATCCATCCATCCATCCATCCATCCATCCAAACCAGGCACTGGGCTAGAGGGATGCTCGGGATCCAGCCACATCTACACGTTCCCCACCTGCAGCCCAGGTATCCCACAGAGCTCTCCTGGCACGAGGAGTTCGAGGGACAGGGAGCACCAAGGTGTTCCCCAGCTGTGGGACTCTTCCCTGCTGCTGCTCCTGAGGTATCTGACCCTCCATGCAAACCAGGCACTGGGCTGGAGGGGTGCTCAGGATCCAGCCAAATCCTTGTGTTCTCCATCTGCACCCCAGGTATCACACCTGGGCACCAGGACAGAGTTATAGGAACCAAGACAGGGTTATGGGGACCAGGACAGAGTTATGGGGACCAGGACAGGGGTATAGAGATCAGAACAGAGTTATAGGGACCAGGCCAGAGTTATGAGGACCAGGACAGGGTTATGGAGACCAGAACAGGATTATAGGGACCAGGGCAGAGTTATAGGGACCAGGACAGGATTATGGGGACCAAGCCAGAGTTATGGGCACCAGGACAGATTTACAGGTCCCATCAGAACTGGGGCGCTGCCCCTGAGGTCAAACCAGAGCAGGAGAGATCCCAGGGGAGCTGAGCAGGCAGCTCCAGCACGGATCCCACATGTCCCTGCTCCAGGAGCGGCCGGCCGGCGTTCCCACCACGTGTGTCACGCTTCCCTGGATAACCAAGGCGCTGGGACAAACAAAACAAATCCCCCTCCGTCTCTGCAGAGAGCAGCCCCAAACAGGGAGCCAGGCCAGGCCCCTCGGATGAGTGAATCACTCAACCAGCTGGAGATGGAGCAATTTGGGTCAAATCAGCCCCCTGGCCTCGTGCCACGGCCCTATCTCGCGTTTCACTTGTTCTACCTCAGCTCAGGGTTTGCCCTGCGGTTGTTTTCAGCGCAGGGTAGAGCTTTTGGGGTTGGAGGTGGTACCTGGTCGTGCCGAGTTACCCTCAGGAATCTGCAGTGCCGGGTTTAGTGCTGTTTACTATGAGGTCATTTTTTATTCCTGGCTAATTTTTCTTGCAGCTGAACACAAAGGACAGAAAATGGAATTAGCAAAGAGCTCTGCTGAGCTATTAATGTCCCCCGCGGGGGCACAGGGAATTTAGGCACTCAACAAGTGCATAAACGGGGCCATAAAAACGTGCCCGGGGTATTGCAGAGGTGCAGCTCCGAGGGGCTCTGGGGGCTGCCCGGTTCCGGTGCAGGAACGGGCTCAGAGCAGCTCCAGCTCCCCAGGCCCAGGGGATTTTCCTCCAGGATGACATCAGTAGCATGAGGATGCTGAGGGAACTGTCTGGGAATCTCGAAGGCGAGGGGGTTTGTTGGTTTTTTTTCCTCGTGATTATGTAGAAGACAAAATATGTTCTCAGGCTGCCTGTGAGGAGGGATGTGCTGCAGCAGGGACGGTGCCTGGTTTTCCAGGACCTGGGAAGTGGGAGCTCCGTGTGGGGCTGGGGTTATTCCCTGTCCCTGTCCCCTCGGTGTTGCTGTGGGCAGGGAGGTGTGGGCAGTGCTGCCAAATGGAGTCAGAAATGCCCTGTTTGGGTTCCTCGAGTCCCTGTGCTCTTCTCCAAGGATGTGCCGGGGTTCTGCACCCTCCCGGGGGTCCCGAACCCTCAGGGATTGTCCCATGGGGTGGGATGGGGATGCTGGGCTGGTTTTACGTGAGGATACTCTGGAGAGCAGGAGGCTCCCCCAGAGTGGCTTTATCCGTGTTGTCCCTTTCTCCTGGGCACTGCCCGTGGAGTTTGGCTGATCTTTAGGCAGCTGAGGGATGCAGCTCGGTGGGACAACAAATCCTGGTGTTTCCAGGTGTTCCTGACAGGGGATTATATCCCAAAAGAGACGGTGAGGTGGGAGGGGGGCAGAGGGGATACAGCTGGGAGCCTTCCCAAGGCTGTGGGGGCATGTGGAGCTCAGTCTCCAAGGACTGAGGGAGTGATCCAGGATCCAGCAGGGATGGGTGAGGGCTGGAAGAGCAGGACTTTGCTGCTCAGCTCTGCTCTGGCTCTGCTGGGCAAAGCAGGAACAAAAACGGGAGGAAGGGATCAGGGCAGGAACTTTCTCTTTGGGAAAGCAGGATGGGGGAGGCAACGAAGAGGATCCAGTTCCTAAACTGGAGGTTAGCTGGGAAATGGAGCTCTGACCCCAGGGATTATCCGTGGGGATCTGGGGAAGGAGGGGAAGCGTCGGTGGAGATGACGGGGACAGAGCTGAGCTCCGGCCAAGGGCTCCACAACCTCCACCTCCCAAACATCCCTGGCACCAGCTGGGAGCCCCTGCAGCAGCCAGGGGAGCCAGAGGGACCTCTCCTCCCAGGAAGGGACAGCAGGAGGGAGCAGGGCTCCCACCACTTTTGGTGTCGGCGTTGGGTCTCTCCCACAGGTGCGGGAGCATCCGAAAGGGTGGGAGAAGGGGATGGAGCTGAGCATCACCCCCAGCTTTGGGTCTCCTGGACATGATCCTTCAGCCCTTTGCCAAGACTTTCTGGATGCAGGAGGGAAATTCCCTGCCCCAGTTCCCAAGCCAGCCTTGGTGGATTTTGGCTGCTGGGCAGGGATGCTCAGAGGGACTGGATTTTCCAACCTGCTGAGCAGTGCAGCTTCTTTAACCCCCCCACTCCAAATTCACTCTGATTTAACATTTTACCCAAAAAAATGAAATTTTAATATGGGGAAAAGCAGAATTCTAATCAGTGAGGGTCTTTAGTAAATCTTTGTGATGCCCTATCCTCCCCCAGCACAGAGGAGGCTGGAGCGGCTCCAAAACTCCAGTTTGAACCAAAAGAAGCTAAAAAAGAAACAAACAAAACCACCAAAAAAACCCCACTTGGCCGGGGTTTCTGCCACCCCTTCCCCCTCCTTTTTGATCGTCTCTGTCTTGTACAAGCCTGGTGGAGGCAGATAAGCGAGGATCTCACCCAGCTTTTCAAAGTGGTGGGGAGGAAGAAAGGGCCTTTGTGAGGGGCTTTCTGAAGGTCTCTGTTCTGGGAAGGTTGGAAATAGCACAAAAACATCCTTTCTCACTAGATTGTGTCGCTTCCAGCTCCGAGCTCCACCACCACCCAGATGTTTCGAGGCTGATGCTGAGAAGGAAAATAAGAGGCACGGCGAGAAATCCAGGAGAGGGGGATGCTGGGTGGAACTGGCTCGGGGAAACCTGCACTGCTGTGTGTGTTTTTAGTTTTGAAACAGGGAAAGAGTTGGAGAAGGACACTCAGAGATTGGGAATTAATATCTTAATTAAGTCAGTCTAGTGATGATCAACTGCCCATCTCCTTATCAGCTTGAGCTTTCAGACAATATTCTGCATGTCCAGCCTGGAATATATCGAGGATTTGGTGCTATCAAGCATTTATTATGGCTTTTTGATCTCATTTTCCCTTTTCTCACTGCACTGCTCCCAAGTTTTCCCAACCTTCGGCCCATTATTGGTGCGAGTTCATCGCTCTGCTTTTAAAATCGTCTTTATTCGGGAGGAGGGGGGACCTCCTTGGGAGGATGTATGGAGTGACTCTGTTCCTACCTAATTGATTGGATAAGGGAAGTTAAGTGTGAAACTCTTTCTTATTGTCCGTATCATCTCCCTAATTGTCCTGTCTCAGCAAGAACATCCCCGAATGTGCAGGCCCCAGTCCCTCCCTAATTGTTCTGCCTCAGCAAGAATTCCTCCAAACGTCCGGGCCGCTCACGCAGAGGGCTCCGGGCACGGGGTTTTGCAATCGGACAGAGCCGAGCAAATCCCCGCGGATGTGGGAAGGGGCTGACCCCGCACCTCTCCCATCCAGCTGCCGGGACGTGCGTCCAGCTGGATTTTGTGCCGGGACCGGGCTGAGAGCAGCCAGATGTTGGTGGCGGGGGAGGCACGGCCGTGCCCCCGTCCCGACAGCTGTGCCGGGCACAGGGATGGCGAGGGGGGGTCACGGCACCGGCTGCACCCACCCCGCTCCCGCCGCTGCCAGAGCACGGCTCGTTCCGGCCAAATCCCGGAGCAGGACGTGGCAGCCGAACTCATCCCCGCTCTGGCAGAGGACTGAGCCGAGCTGCTCCGGCGCGGATTTTTCGGAGCCCGAGCCCCGGCTCTCCGCACCTCAGCGGGGTCCCGCGGCCACCTCGGCCCGGGGCAGAGGGGACATCCCCGCCCTGCGCCCTCCTTGGAGTGATCCTGGAGGGATTGGAGTGATCAGAGCAGCGACTGGGCTGGTGGAAAAGCAGAGCCCGGAGCCTGCAGAGGTTCTGAGCTGGAGCCACAGGGCTGAGCCACGGCTGCGACCACCGGAGCAGCGTCCGAAGTGAGGGGCTGGGAGGGACGAGGAGCTGGGCTCCGTGAGCGCCGCAGATCCCGGGAATGCGTCCTGTGGGAGTCCCCGGGCACCTGTGGGGGTGACCTGCGCGGTGACATCGCCGGGGTGGGCTGGGGTCTGGCATTCCAGGGATCTCCCCCTGCCCGGCTGCTCCGCACCCTGCACGGGGCGGGTGGCGGGGACAGCGCCGGGGGCTCGGCAGTCCCTGAGGGGACACCGCCACTGGGGGCTTTGGGGACACGGCTGTGCTGCAGGTCCCTCACCGCCACGCTGTCCCCAAGCCCCCGCAGTGCCACCCTCACTCCTGCGGGCTGGAGACCCGCATGACTCCCCCCATTCCCATTCCCATTCCCATTCCCATTCCCATTCCCATCCCCATCCCCATCCCCATCCCCATCCCCGCTGCCGCCCTCCCTCCTCCCTGCTCGTGCCTAATTCAATTCTCCTCTCCCCGCACAGCTCCCCAGAGCTTGACCATTAACAAATGGACTTGGCCGGAGGCCTGGGCGACCATTTGGATGCTGAGGCTGCCGCGGCCGCTGCTGCCAGCCGGGCCGGGCACCGCGAGCCGCCGGCGCTGCCAGCATCCCTCGCCCGGCATCCCGGAGCGCTGCCAAATCGCCGCGGTGCCGGTGCCAGCTCCGGGAGAAAGGGCCGAGGCAGCCGCACACAAAGAGGGGTTTATAGCCCGGCCGGGCACCTGACACGGGGAGGAGGGAGGGCTGAGACGTGCTTAGCCCCGATAATCCCCAGTTTGAGTTTAATATATTATTTTTTTTTTTAATCAAAAGCACAGCAACAGCTGGGGCTGAGGCTTTCCAGGAGATGAACTCATGAACAACTGTTCAAAATAACTTTATTCGTGCTGCTATTAGATCAGGCCACTGGGGAGCCACCAATTATTTGTGATTACTCCAGGCTGATAAGGCTGGGGCAGAGCCGAGCACCGCCAGGGATCGAGGGCACCTCGAGCTTTGGGCAGGTCCAGCACCCAGGAGAGCCTCCAGTACCCATCCCAATCCCTGGCAACCGCGGGAGTGCCCAGCATCCATCCCAGCTCCCTGCACGGTGCCAGGGGGAAGCAGAGCAGGTTTGGGCACCATGGATGTGCTCCAGGCGGGGTGCAGGGATGTTCGCAGGGAGATCTGTGCCTTTTCTGCCTCAAAACCAATTAACAGCCATGCTGCAGCTAATTAGCCTGTCCACATTTGGGCCGCCTGTCTTGTTCACCTTGTTCATAAGCCCCAGAGCTGGCACGGCATCAGGAGAGGCTGAGAGGTTTGGAGCAGGACAAGTCCCTTCCCAGCAATTCCCAGGCTCGGGGAGCAGCATCCCAGGTTCCGTGTGCCCCACGGTCCAGGCAGAGCAGTTCCCAATCATTTATCCCGTCCCCATCCCACAGATCAGCCTCAAACCCCCTCAGTCAGCTGAGGCCAGCACCGGACAGTTTTCCTTTCCAACATGACATCAACAAAAACCTGAGTGTGAGATCTGCTCTCCGGCAGGAAAATCTCCCGAGGGAGCTGAAGGTGGGAGCTGAAGCAGGGAAAGCTGCAGGGCCCGGGCTGCCCTGGCCAGCACAGACTGCATGAGCTCAGAGGTCTTTTCCACTCCTCGCTCCTGTGATTCAACAAGTCTGGTCCCTGGGGAATTTTTTAAAAATAACCTGGATGAAACTGAAGACGGTGGAGCAGGGACCAGGCCTGCCTTGGCTGGGAGGTCGGGCTAACAGCACTTTTCCATGGTGCTGTTCCATGATTAATCGAGACAAGAAAAGAAAAGAAAGGAGGAAATTGATAAACACAACCGGAATTCCAGCCAGGATTTGCCTGAGTCAGGTTATTAGAATCCTGACATCATGTCTTGAAAAGAAGACTGGAAATAAATCTCTGGGAGATAAGATCTGGCTGGGGGGGGGTGGAGCTGCACCGAGCTGACCCAGCCATGGTGGGGATCCCCAAAAAGCTGCTTCTCCCGGTTTTCCTGGGTCTCAAACCAGCAACGGGAGCCCGTGGCTTCCATGGAAACCCCGCTCCTTGTGCCTGTGCTCCTGAGCCCGTCCTGCTCCCATCGCCCCACACCTGGGAAAAGCCGTTCCGAAGGCAGCTCCAGGTGGGGGGAGTTCATTTCCTGCCAGGTGATTTCACCAGGACAAAGCCTGGGAAGTTTGGGATGGGCTCCTGCAGGCTGTGGGGAGCTGTGGTCTCCTGGTGGATGCTCCAGCAGGAGCAGGGCCTTACCCACGCCACGAGCGCTCCGAGAGACCTGGATCCGGAGCAGCCGGAGCTGGAGCTCTTCCCAACGGCCCCACGCTCCAGAGGGGCAGCTCAGCTGGGATGGGATGTCTTGGGATCCACAGCAGGAATTTTCCTGTCTCTTTGGCCTCTATGGCCAGTGCTGGGCAGGTGTGGGAGGCAGGAGTGAGGTCACTCAGGAATGTGAGCCCACAGATCCCTCTCCGGCCTCACCAGGAGCAATGGGAATTTGGGAATTGCTGTTACAGGGAGGCAAAGGAAATATTCTCCCCCTTTTTTCCCTAAATGTCCTCACTAATGGTTGGTTTCAGTCTGGAATTAACTCCAGCCACCAGAGCTGCTGTACCTGGGATTTCATAGGAGTCCTCGAGGCCTTTAACCCTTCCCTCTCCAAGCAGGGCTGATGGATCCCCAAATCCTGTCCAGTCCTGGGTTCCCGGCCAAATGCCAGGTGAGGAATTTCTGTTCTGTCTCCACATCCCCACAGCTTCATCCCTGGAAAATGGAGCTGCTCCCACCCCAGCCCAGCTCCCTGCCCTGGGAAGGATCTGCTGCAGGGGCAGAATTCCTTTTTTTCCTCATTTATTTTCTTCATCAAGTGATTTTTTACCTGTGAGCACTCACTCCGTGACTTTTCCATAGGCAGCCCCTGTGCTGCCTTCCTCCCCTCCCACTGCTTTTTGCTCCAATGCAAAATCCCAAAGAAAATCCCTACTGGAAAGAGGAAACCAGAGGCAGAAACACTGCCAAAGGTCTGACCCTCTCCAGCCCAGGAAATTCCTTGGCTACTTTTGGAGCTGGCCCAAGGCTGAGTGGGTTGGAAGACGCTAAAAATCCCGGTTCTTGCAAAATTCAGGGAGCAGAGGTTTGGATTTTGCACCCCCAGATCCCCCACAGCATCTCCCAGCAGCCTGAGCAGGTTTTATTTTTAAATAGATGATACTGTGGTATTAAATACGTGATGTTAGGAGATATATATAGAATATGTGATATTATTATTGTTATTGTTATTAGAGGGGTTTTGTTGGTTTTGGGGGGTTTTTTGTTTGTTTTTTTTTAGGCCCAGTCTCTCACTCCAAAGGTCTGGATGCAGAGCTGGGACATCAGGATGTCTTTCAGAGCCCTCCGTGTCCTCCCTGTCACGATCTGCAGGCGACAGTGCCCTCTAGTGCCCCCCACCCCCCGCCCAGCCCCTGACACAGCAACCTGTTGCATCCCAAACTTTTTCAGGTTTCTGGTTGGACTGGATGATGTTTTCCAACCTTCTGGATGCTGTGATTTCATCCTAAGTCATCACTGCAGGCGATGCCTGGGGATGTTGGGACAGTCAGGTTATCCTTGCAGGGAATTTCCATCTTCCTGTTGCTGATGAGGATTTTTCCCACTTTTATCCTGGCAGCTTCCTTGGAGGATGAGGAGGATGAGGATCCTATCGAGCCATGGAGCAAATCCTGAGTGCCTTCTCCAGGCTCAGGGACCATCAGGTGCTCCTCACCTGCCCTCAGTCCCTCCGAGCTCAGAATTCCTTGGACACTGCCCAGGTGAGCTGGGAGCACGCCTGGATGATGCTCCAACTTTAACAGCACCTCATGAATTCCAGCTCCCCCTGGCACTGCCTGCCTGCCCTCACTTCCCAAAGTCTTGCCTGGGGATGAGAATCCCGGAATCTTTTAGGTTGGAAAAGCCCTCCAGGATCATCAAGTCCCACCGGTGCCTGATCCCCACCTTGTCACCAGCCCAGAGCACTGAGTGCCATGTCCAGGTGTTCCCTGGACACCTCCAGGGATGGGGACTCCAAACCTCCCTGGGCGGCCCCTTCCAGTGCCTGACAGCCCTTTCCACGAAGGAATTCCTGCTGAGGGGATGAGGCCCCTGTCCAGCACCCACAGCCACCCCATCCTGCGCTGTCCCTGCTCACAGCGGGGTTCTCACAACACCCTCAGCTGAACACCCTCATCTCCTGCTGAGGGAAAGGCTGTGGTTGGTGCCTGGCTCTCCATGAAAACCCTCTGGAACTGGGGACTGAACATTCCTGTTGGTGTGGCACAAATCGGAGGGAGCTGGGAAAGGGGCTCAGCCTGGAGAAAAGGAGGCTCAGGGGGAACCTTCTGGCTCTGCACAACTCCCTGACAGGAGGGGGCAGCCGGGGCGGGGTCGGGCTCTGCTCTCAGGGAACAGGGACAGGAGGAGAGGGAACGGCCTCAGGCCGTGCCAGGGGAGGGTCAGGATGGTCATCAGGAGGAATTTCTCCAAGGAAAGTGTGGTCAGGCCTTGAAAAGAGCTGCCCTGGGAGGTTTGGAGTCCCCATCCCTGGAGGTGTCCAAGGAATGTCTGGATGTGGCACTCAATGCTCTGGGCTGGGGACAAGGTGGGGATTGGGCACAGGTTGATGGTCTCAGAGATTTTTCCAACCTCAGTGATTCTGGGATGAAAAAACTGCCTTTCCCAGAGCATCCCTGCGCTCCCCACTCGGGAATGCCCGAGGTGGGGCTCCAGCAGGGCCGTGGGTGCAGCTGTTACCACCATGAGGCCGCCGGCGCTCCTGGCGCTGTTTAACCACGCACGCGTTTGTTTTCCTTGGCTCTGCCAGGGAAATCTGCTCCTCCAGGGCTTCTCATTAGGCAAAAAATTTATGAGGGAGGACGAAAATGGAGTTTTACTGTCTGAGCTCTGGGGCAGCGCTGGTTCTGCAGCCGTTCTGAGTCAATCAGGGAGGACGGGGGAAATTTCTCCAGTGAGACACAAAATTTCACTTTCCCATTTGGAGTTGGCTGCATCCGTCAGTGCACGGAGCAAAGCCTGGAGTAACAACCCGATCCCTGTGGATGCAAAACAAAAGGGAAACACCTCACAATTTGTGTCCAGTGAAAAACAACGTGTCTGTGATGGAAAGCCTTGTGGGATTTGATGCTAATTTTCGTGGTCACCTTGGCCGCGCTTGAGGAAGTGGCCGGCGCTGCCAAGAGCGAATTTCCCTGATGATGGATGAGGAACCGGAGCAAAAAATAAATAAATATCAGCAACACCTTTTCTTTTTCCTGCTTTTCTGGCAGATCGGTGTCATCCAAGGTCACACATTTGCGCACTGGAAGTGCAGCCAGAGCTCGGTGCTTTCAAATCATGTGGAAGCCAGAGCAGCTTCCTCAAGGGCTGGGTTTAAAAAGAAAGATTAAAGTAGAGTCTCCCAAAAAACTCCTGACCATTAATTGCATTAATTGTCTTCTCTCCTTGTGTTCAGGCTTGGAAGAAGCTCCCCAGCACAACCTGGGATAGTGGAAGGTGCCCTGCCCGTGGAAGGGGTGGAATGAGATGATCCTTAAGCTCCCTTCCAACCCAAACCATTCCAGGATTCTGCAAGAATTCCTTGTTTTCCTCCTGAAGCCAGTCCTGCATCCCCTGCACCAGGTACTGACCCCTCTATACTTGATTGTTTCATTCTACCCATGGAAAAAATTGGGAAGCGGTGCTCCGAGATGGAGAAAAACAAGGATTTTTTGACAAAACGCAACGAGTCTCGACAAGCAGGAAAATTTTGTTCCCCTCAGCAGTTTTGGGAGAGCGGGAATGATTCCTGGCCAGCTCTGAGCACAACCCCGAGCCAGGCTCCGCTGGAAGGGAGGGAGAAGCTCCCTGTGGAGAAGCCAATCCCAAGACAGCCCCGGGCAGGGGAGCGGCTCCGCTTCCCTCTGGAGCACCGGCCAGGTCGGAGGATGGATGAGGGACTGCGAACCCTGGGAAACGCAGCCATTCCCACGTTTTTGTGATTTAATTATTCCAGGCAGCACTTTAGAAGGAATGATGTTTTCAGGCACATGGCACTGCAGTGATGGGATGCAGAGCTGTTCTCCGTGTGCTCCCAAAAAAAAGGTGCAAACCTTCGGGAAGTTAAAGCTGGAAAAGACCTGGGATAAAACAGGCAGGAGGCTCCCAAAGTGACCCCCGATCCCACAGGCTCTGAGGGCAGCGAGTGTCACTCCTGCCTCTCCAAGCTGCTGCTAATTCCTGAGAGCATTTTATTGGAAAAAAAAGGAAAAAATCAGGAAATTCTGCCATAAAACCCCGCAAGTTTTATTTGTGTGGAATTCCAGCCGTTCTGCAGGTTCGGATATGGCCTGGAAAGATTTCAGGACTGGGGGATTCTTTAATTTTTAATTTTTTATTTTTATCTCCCCCTCCAAAAAGGAGGGAAGGAGATGTGTGAGGTGACAGCAATGACACAGAGGGAGGAGGACAGAGCAGGCTTGAGGTGAGGAAGGGATGGAACAAACGGAATTTATGGCAACTCTTGGAAAAATGATAAATGGAAGCTGTAATTTTTATTGGGAAAGGGGAGCAGAGCACAAGTGAGGGAACAGAATAATCAAAAAAGCATAAATTAGAAATGGGGTTTGACAGGAGCACAAAGCGTTTGGCTCACGGATAACGGGAGTTTCTCCTGGAATATGATCCAGGGAAATGCATGGGAATTACCTGCAGGAAGATGTTCTGGGAAGTCATGTTGGGGTGAAATTCTCTGTCATGGCTCCGTGGGGCTTCCCAAGGCTCCCAAAGCCATCCTGCAGCCAGGCTGGATGGGGCTTGGACAAACCTGGGAGAGTGGAAGTGGCAGAGGCTGGAATGAGATGATCTTTAAGGTCCCTTCCAACAAACCATTCCAGCATTCCCTGATTTCAAAGGGTGAGCGTTCCCAGAGGATTTTGTGGCTTCCTGCATGAAGGCAACGACTTTAGGTGTGCAGGAGCAGACAGGAATGGGAATGGACCGAGCATCTCTCCATGACATTTTTCCACCCCATTTCTCAGGGAGAAGCAGCCTCACACCCCCCCAGCCTGGCCGAGCCTTGCCCTGACACCACGTTCATCCCTAAACCTGCCGGGCTTTTTTAGGTTTGAATCCATCCGCAAATCCCTTTGGATGCCAGAAACGAGCCCAATTTCACTGGTAATTGTCCTTTGGATTAGTCCAGCAAACTGCCTGAGCCCTGGGCTGGAGCTGACTCGGGACCTTGGTGGGGCAAAGCCTGAGGAGCTGCGGAAGGCAGGGGTGCAGCAGATGTTGACGTGCAGTGAAAAGCCGAGAGACGGGAGCCGGGGAGAATAAATCTGAAAAATTAACACATAGGAGGCCGCCAAAAGGAGCAATATGTTTTGGTAATCACGGTGAACTGCTGACCCCTCCTCCTGCAGCTCCCAAACCTCGGGCATGGAGCAGATGTCACTCAGCCCCTGATTAACACGTTCCCGAATTTCTCCCGGCGTTTAATAAAAGTTTTACGTAACATGCAGGTAATTGCTTCCAAATGGCAAGGGAACAATGCGGCCCTCTGTGCGTGGCATTGTTTCAGCATCAGGTGAAAACTCCTCTCGTTGCCTCCATATCAGGGAAAATCCCACAGCGAAGCCCCCCGTGCCTGGCAGCTGCTTTTCCAGTCACTCCAGAGACAAAGGAACGCCCTGGGAAGAGCAAAGCCTTCAATCCAGGAATAATTTTTCCCTTCAGATGTCCACATGAAGGGAGCCTGCAAGAAAAATGGAGAGAGACCGTTTACAAGAGCATGGAGCGACAGGCCAAGGGGGAATGGATTTAAACTGCCAGAGGGCAGGGATAGGTGGGATATTGGGAAGGAATTCCTCTCTGTGAGGGTGAGGAGGCCCTGGCACAGATTCCCAGAGAAGCTGTGGCTGCCCCTGGATCCCTGGAAGTACCCAAGGCCAGGTTGGAGGGGGCTTGGAGCAACCTGGGACAGTGGGAGGTGTCCCTGCCATGGCAGGGGCTGGATGGGCTTTAAGGTCTGGTCCATTATGGGACTCCTGGAGATATCAGGGTGCTCCAATGGCTCTTTCCTGTCCAGCTCCAGTGCTTTCCAACCCACCAGGACAAATCCTACAAACTCCCTCCAATCCAAAGCCCCCAGCCCAGAGCAGTGAGGACACATGGGAAGGTCTGGACAGGAGCCAGGCTGGGAAGAGAGGAGCAAAGTCTGGATAAAGCTCATGGAATGCTAATGCCTTGACTTTGTTGGCCATTTCTTCCTGCAAAAATCTGTCTGAGGTGTGTGGGCATCACCTGTCCATGGAATGGGGATTGGGATTGAGGATCTGGGAGAGAGGAACAGCCTGGCAGGAGGTGTGTGGGCATCACCTGTCCATGGAATGGGGACTGGGATCCGAGGAGTTGGGAGAGAGGAAAGGCCTGGCAGGAGGGCTTTGACTCGCTCCACATCTCTGAGCTGAAAAGCAACACCTGCTGAGATGAAACCCTCTGGCCTCCCTGCCCCTTCTCCAAGGCAAACACAGACACTTCTATTCCCACTCCCAAGAAATCCATCTTTCAGCATTTCCCTGGTTTTGTGTGTGCTTTGTTTCATCCAGCGCCATGGAGCTTGGATGCCTTCTCCATCTCACATCGAGCTTTGGATGCCGCCTCTTTTCCTCTTGCTGCCTCCATGAAGAATAACAGCGGCCCTTGTTGTGTTTTCCCTGGATCACGGGCTGCTGGAAAGCAAAGGGAAGCTCGTGTCTGGAAGAGGGAGAGGGCAGGAGGATCCTTTTCCCCAGCAGAGCTGCAGGCTGGGCTCTTTGGCTTCCTCGAGCCTTCATGATGAGCAACAAATTGTCCTATAAAAATCCTTCTCTTGAACTGTATTCTTCTAAGGAGCCAGGCCCAGCTTGGAAACTTTGGATTTCAATCTGCTACTTTTTAACTGGACAGCAAATCCAAGAGAAAAGGGCTGAAATCCAATGAGTTCTTCAGATTCTGCCTCTCTCCCCGCCTAAATCTGCATCTGAATGCTCTTTCCCTGGCTGTGGAGAGCTCATTTTGTGGGATCAGCTAAGCCCCATCAGCAAAGGAGGGAACCTTGCAAGGACATTCCTGCTCCTCTTCCAGCTGAGGAAGGACAGGAGCTTTGTGCCAGATATGAAGGATGTGGCCCAGCCTCACCCCCACCCTCCCACAGAGGTAATTTGGGGTGAGGATGGGAACTGCTGCCCCCAGCCCCTTCCTGTGCACATCCAGCACGGAAAGCCCGCCCCGTGTGTGCCCAGGAGCCAGAGGTGCCTGATCCCTGTGCCAGGAATCGTCCGGCTGGCTGTCAGGGCTGTGCTCCCAGCTGTGCATCCCCTGCACATTCCAGCAGCTCACGGAACGAGTGCAGCCGGGGTGCCACTCTGCTGAGAAATGGCTTTCCTGGAGATCCATCGCTCCCTGTTTCCGTGGGAAGAGCCTGCATGGAACGGCTCTGCCCGACACCGGGAGAGCTCCCTGAAAACAGAAGGAAAATCAGGGCCCCATGTTCAGACCAAGAGAGAGGAAAGGCTGGGGAGATACCAGAGCACCCCCTTTTCACTCCTTTTTCCCTTCTTTTCTGTTCCAGCCTGGCTCTGTGGACAACACCCAGGGAAACGTGTGCCTGGGGCTCTCTCAGGTGCCACAAAGAACCTCCAGAGGTTGGAATGACACAGATCCTCCTGTCTGGAGGGATGGATTCATTAGGTTTTCCACCCTAATTATAAATAAGATGCTGAGCAGAAATTTCTTTCAGAAAGGAATTTCTTCATCTTTCACCTTTTGGGCTCTGGTTCCCAATGCTCCAGCTTGGATTATCTCCTAAAAAAGGAAGCTTCAAACCTCACCCTCCTTTCCCTGTTGGATCCATTGCCATGGTGGTTTCCAATGACCTCGGGAATGCTGAGTAATCTGGGATAGTGGGAAGTGTCCTGCTCGTGGCAGGGGGTTGGAACAGGAACAGGAAGATTTTTAAGGTCCCTTCCAACCCAAACCATTCCAGGATTCTGTGCTGGAAGCAAGAACATCCTGGGCAATATTTTGCCTTTGGACCTTGAGTTGGGAGTCATGGGGGTTTTAAGGGATTTGAAATCTGTGTCTGAAATTTGTGGCTGGTGTCACTCTCTGACCTGAGAGCTCTGAGCTGGAATTATCCAGAGCAGCTTTCCTGGGATCTGAGGCACCTGGGAGCCAGTTCCCAACAATATCCGTCCCAGCTGGTCCTCCCTGCCCAGGGAAACCTCATCCCCTCTTATTTTCCTAAACAGATCAGCCTCTCTCTGTCTTGGGCTGCGAATCTGCCCCAAAGTGGGACCAAAACTGCTCTGACTCTTGTTTTCTCACTGGCAAAGTTGGAGCTGCAAATCCAGGGCGGAGGAGGTGGGATGGGCAGGGTTGGGAACAGCATCCTTTTGGCCACAGGAGTGTCTTCAGCTGCACGGAGCATCGGAGACAAATGAACTGGAGGAAGCGTTTCCTCTGCCGAGGGCTCTCACCCGGGAGCTCCCTGTTCCCAGCAGAGGTCAAGAGTTGAAAAATGAAGAAGAAAGGAAAAGGGATAGAAAGATCCATCTTCCCTTATGGAATCCCCAGAGCAGGGGGCATTTGGAAGTCATTTTTCACCGTGCTGAGAGGTGTTCCTGGCCCTTTAGCAGACATTATTCTCTTCTCAAACCTCATAGATTTGGATGTTGGGAAGTGTTTTCCCTCCATCCTCACGGATGTTGGAAGAGGAGCGTTACCCTGGGTGCAGGACTGCAACTTCCACACTGTGGTTTGTGTTTTGGGGTAAGAGGGAGCCAAATTCCCACTGCAAATTGCTCTGTTCCTCGAAATTCCAAGATTTTAAAGGCAGTGGGGCTCAGATGCAAAGAGAAATGAGTGGTTTGGATTCACTGGGGTTCATGCACAGGGATGGCTCTGAAGGGGGAAAACCCAGGAGAGGAAGGAGAGTTTCAGCCTGGCTAAAGGAAATCTAAATAAAATTCCTTTCTGGAAGGAAGTCAAGAAAATTATTTTCCTTCTGTGTTTGTCTCTCTTCTTCTGGCTTATGAAAACACCTTGGCTGGGATATTCCACCAACTCTGCCTTTTATTAAAAACCCCTGCTCGGGCTGTGCAGATTTCATGCTGTTCCATGAAAGTAAAATTTTATGACCAGAAGCTGAAATTAGGAAGGAACTTTTTGTTGTTGCTGTTGTCGTTGTGGCTTGGATTTTGTTGGCAGTCAGGAGGGTTTGTTTATTTTTGCTTTTTCTACAGCACAGCCAGGTCTGAGCTCTCCAGGGTTTTTAGGGATGCTGCTCCAAACAGGTGCTGATGTTGGGAAGCTGAGCAAGGGGTGGGTGATGCCTTCACTGTGCTGCTCCCCTTGGAGCAGGAAGGGTTCCATGGCTCTCTGAGAACAGATGTGTGGGAGAGCAAATGTCTCATTGCAGGGGACACAGGTCCTGAGTGTCTGGCCTAGAACAGCCTCACGGGGTGAGCAAAGTGACTGTGACAAAGTGGGAGTTATTCTCTCCTCTCCTCTGGAAATCCAGAGCCTGTGGATCACAGCTTGCTTTGAGCCCACATCCAACACCAGCTGCTTGTTGGCTGGGGAGTGCCAGTAGACTTCTTTTGCCATTTCTCACTTGAAATGGAGCACTTCTGTTTTTCCACTAATTCCTCCTCCTCTGCTAAAAAAAATCCAATGGAAGGGAGAAAAAAAACCATTCTAAGAGGTCACTTGGTCCTTCTTTATTGGGTGAGTTCCAGTGACCCTGAGGGGTTGTGACATCTGAAGGTGTTGAAGGAGAGCTGCACCGGGTCAGATGAAAGTCAGAGCCATTAACTGCAGTGTTGGTTCCTTGGCAAGGCGCTTTTCCATCTCCAGGCCCCATCCCTGCATCCCCTGGGACAGATTCAAAGCCCCCTGGGTTGGTGGGAACAGTGACCTGGGACCGTCCCACCCACCCCAGCTGTGACTCCAGGCTGGGCTCCTCTCCCTGCCCAGCTCCTCTGGAGCAGCCAGAGGACATCCCAAGGGATTCCAGGGCATGGATCTCCTCTCCCTGCTCCAGAGACACCCCAGTTGGGATGGGGGATGCAGGTCAAGCCCCGACCCCTCCATTTCCTTCCAGCCCAAACGTCTGTGCAGCCTCGGCAGATTTACGGGGCGGCCATAAGTATTTCACCAGCTCTTTGCTAATAATGCAGCCATAAAAAAGGGGGCAGCCTTTTTATCCAAGGCCTCTCCGAGCCCAGAATAATCCCAGGAGGGATTTGGCTGCCCCCAACAGAGGGTTTAGTGGTGGGCAATGCTTTACAGCCCCTTTGTTGGAGCGGGGCTGTTCCCCAGCATCAAAGTGTGAACGGAGGCTCCAGGATGGGCTCTCCATAAATCTCTCCCCTCTAATCCTTCCCTTCCCACTGTTTGCAAACTGGGGAAAGCTGGAAGGGGAGACTGGACCGGGCAGGGCAAACTTTAACCCTTTTTGCTTTGGGGGATCTTCTTAGGAGCCGTGGGTGGAAGGAGAAGCAGGTTTGGGTTGTGCTCAGCAATTAAACCCCAGTGGCAGATTAAGGAGCTCCTCTGGAAGTTGGGTAAGTCCAGCACTGGATAGAAGGAATAAATCTGGCTGCATCGCAATCACTTCAAGCTACTTAAGCCACAAATGCAGAACTCTGAGGGTGATTCTGGTCTTCAGGTGGTTGCACCAACACCTTTGTCAAGGCCGGGTTTTGTTAGACTGGACTGACCCTGTCCTGCTGTGCCATCAATTTCTGGGTCATGAAGGGATTTTTATGCTCCCAGTGGCAGTGGAGGTCGGGACCAGGTACCAGGTTCATCAGTGATCACCTGAAGGTCACAGCTGGGAGCAGACCTTGTGTGTCAGGGGGATTCCAGCCCTCCTGGCCCTGTCGCCATAAATATTCCCAGCATGGGATATCTCCCTGCCCAAGAGAGGGACAGGAGCAAGCCCAGGGCAGGATTTGGGCAGTGAATTCGTCTCTTACTTCTCCCATCCCCATCTTTTAGGCACTGAGAATTGAACTTTGTGTCCGTGTGGCCATAAAAGACGGCGGGTTTTTTCAAGGCAGCTTTCCAGCAGTGATGAAAGGTCCTGCAGCGGGCAGAGGCTGCTTGGGGAATGGAACAAATTGTGGGTTTATGGCTCCCGTGTGTGGGGGGGCTGTAAATCTCCCAACTTTTAACGCATCTGTTCTTTTCCAAGCAGGCTACCAACGGCTCAAGGAGGAGAGGGAGAAATATCTGACATTTCCTGACATCGGCTGCCCTCGGGAGTTCCTCAGGAAGGTTTTTAAAGGAATATTTATGGATGATCCTGGTGAATCAGGCCCTAAAAGGTACCAAGAAAGGGCTGGTATTCATTAACATTTGGGAACTGTGCATTGAGGATTTCCCTGTGGAGGGGCAAAAGAAATGGAGTGAAAGTGAATGAGCTTTCGAGTTAATCCCGTTCTTTTTTCAGGTTATTGTTGTTGGTAAAAATCAGAACCTTATTTTTGATAAAGAAAAAAAAATACTAAAAGTCCGTTTTTGATATGATTTTCCTCAAAAGTTTCTTTCCAAAATTCCACACTGAGAAAAATTACAGATTTTTCACTGAGACTTGTGAAATTCCTCAGAGGTCACTGAGTATTAATTACTCTGGGTTTAGGAATAGGAAAATTAGCACAGGAGGAGGGATGGGTTGGTGGAAGAGCATCCTGGGGTTCTGACTTTCAGAGCCTTTTCCTAAGGCCAACTTGAGTAACTTAAAAACCTCTGTAAATTCTGTGACAAGGAACTCCCTCGAGGTGAGCCTGGGTTTGTCCTTTCTGGAAAGTGCCTTTGGAACAGATTTATTCAATGGATCCATGGGGAAGATAAGGCCCCATGTGTCCTTCGTCCTGTTCCTTTCAGTGTCTTGTCTCCAGGTTTATCTGAGTGTGCTAAGAGTTAACCAGAGAAAGAGAAAATTCAGGTGTTTTGGCTAAAAATGCACGGATCCCTCCATAATCCCCACTTCTTGGGAATTTTTGCTCTGGCTCTGCTCCTCCTGCTCTCAGAAGGGACCACTCTTCTGTGGCTCCCATGGTATTTTCCCAGGATCTTTTAGTCCTGGGATGGGTGGGCACAATTTGGTGCTGGATGGGACACACAGGGCCTGCAACAGTGGGGTCAGCAGTGGTGACACTTTACTGATGTCACTGAATGCTCAGCAGCCATCCAGGCATGAGGATCAGTGGACAGAGCCCCCAACTGTTGCCTTTGGGCCCCCTTCCACCCTTGGGATGATTTCAGAGGGACAGAGGCTCTGCAGGAGGCAGCTGGAGGTGCAGGGCTGTGGATGCAGAGCTGTGCACACCCACAAAGACTCCAGTAAGGATTTCCTGAGAGAAGCAGCTGGGCCACTCCTCCTTTTCAGGGGTGATGTGCAAAATGCCAGGAACAACCAGGAAGTAAAAAGTTCTTCCTTCTCCTCACAAGCTTGGGAGCTGTGTTACCTCAGGTGCTCCTACCCAGGGGCGATGGCAGCCAGAAGGACCTTGCTGAACATTTTCATCCATGAAAAAATGCTCGGATTTGGCTCTGCTGAGCTCTGGGTGCTCTTGACATGAGGCAGGAGGTGAAGAGCTCAGCCCAGGCAGAGCAAACCTGTCCTCCAAGCCCTGAGATCAGGGCCCTGGAGAGGCACCTGGCAAGAACATGAGGATTTTCTGCCCGATGAGTGGAGCTGCAGCTGCTCTGCTCCATCCTAGGGCGAGTGGGACAAGGAGGGGGTGCAAAGGCACGATGACTTCACCAGCAGGACAAGCATAGGCGGGTATCCAGCTGATCCTTGCGAAACACCCTCTGGAGCATGCTGGGAACTGTTCCCAGCCCCGAGCGTGTCCGGCCATCGCGGCGTCCCCGCTCGAGTCACTTCTAACCCAATACTGGCTTCTTACCACAGGCATGGAAAAGGGGTTTTTTTGCTTCTCAGTGACCTCATGAACCCAAGACACTGCCAATTATCCATCCTTCCTGGCATTTAAAACATCAACACCTCCCTCCCAAATGAAAAGGGAGTTAAAGGTCCTGTGCTTCCCTGTGCCCTTTGCTCTCCCTCCATCCTGCACTGGGGATTGGCCTTTAGGGAAGCCCCCTCTGCTCCACTAAACTGGATTTGCAACTGTGGCCTTGTGATCCTGCACCCAGAGCGTGCAGCGGGACTGGGAGCAGCTCTGAGGGAGGCCCTGGGGACAGGTTCCTTGGATTTGTCACTCCAGCTCAGAGGCTACTCTGGGAGAGCTGAGTCCGGTCCATGGCTGTGCACTCCCAGTCTGCCCAGCCCAAGGCTATTCACCCTCAGAGTGGGTGCTCCAGCTCTTCCCTCAGGACTCCCACGTGTTTCCAACCTCTCTGTTCAAAAGAAAGCTCCATCTCTCCCCCCTGTTTCCTTTTTGCTGAGACTCTGCTTGGAACTTGCACAAACCCTGCCCAAAAATAACCCTGGCGGCTCTCCCAGCCGTGGGCGTCGGGGCTCCTGCGCAGGGCAGGCGAAGGCTGAGATCTCGCTCGGTTCGTGGCACGTTTCGGTCACCTCTGGCACCTCTCCAGCCTCGCTGGTACCAAATTTACAAGGTTTCTTTCCAGCTTTTCCCTCTTCTCCTGGGCTCACCTCTGCCCCTCAGAGGCCTCGCCTCTGGAAGCACAAAGGGTTTTCTTGGTGCGGAACATGGCACAGACAAACCCATAAAAGTGTCCAATACATCCAGAGAGTTTTCTTCCCTTTGCTGCTTCCTTTGGGATGACACAAAAATGCAGCAGAGAGGATGAGACTGGGATCCTGTTCTGTTTGTTCCCCAGTGGGTGATTTTTCCACTGGTGCAAGAGGAGCTCTGGGAATTCTTTTTACAAAGGAAAATAGAGGGATACCAACCACGGGTGCTCGTGGGCTCTTCCTCAGGTCTTTGCCCTGGGAAGCAGCCCTTAGGTCAAGGGTGGATAATCAAAACTGGGGGGCAAACCAAGGGCCTGGTGCCCAGCTGGTGCAAATTGGCCAAATTCTTAAGATTTTAATGAGTTTGACACGTACAATCACCTGTGTAACTCCCTCACATGCTCCTGGGGAGAGGCATTATAAGGAGAAGGGGAAGTTGTTCCTTCTTGGAATCTTTCCACCTTTTCTGTGTAGAAGGGAAGCTGAGTTCTGGCTGATCCATGCAGGTTGGAGGAACTCTGAGACAAGGATTTGGCTTGGCTCTGTGGTAGTGTGCAATATCTTCCTATCCAGGTAGGGTAAATCCAGAGGAAATGTCCTGAAATGGTGGGAATGAGCCATGAGAGCAGTCTGTGTCAGGGGGAAACAGCAGCAGGAGAGGTCCTGGGGGGCTGGAAAGGCAGCCCTGGCCCTGCTCTGAGGGCACAGCCTGGAAAATTCACTGTCCTGGGGGTCTGCACCATCCCAGGAACCCCCTGCAGTGGCAGAGGGGCCACCAGAGCCTCCTGGGCTGGGGAAGCCCTGCCAAGGGGCATCTTTTGAGGTAAGCGCCCAGTGGGACCCCGACTCCAACTCAAGCCATGGGGACCCCCATGGGCAATGATGACTTGTGTCAAAGCAGCTGCAATCCTGCTTTTCTCCCTCCCCTGGGAATGGCTGTTGATTCCCTGGGCTGGTGGTGGGAAGCAGGAACCCTTCCCTCTGGTTCCTCTCTTGGCCAACCCTTTGTCTCGGGCCAGCCCTGGCCTTCCTCTGGATTAATTTAAGATGCTGTGAAGTGTGAGGTGTGGGGGTGGGAGATGCTGTCTAAAACTTGTTTGGAGCCCTGGCTGGATAAATCCCCGTGGAATTTAATTTAACTGAGCTGACACCAGTATGAATCACCAGCATTCCCAGCTCTTGGACACTTCCTACCAACTGCCTGCAGGGCTCTTGCTTTTTAAAGGGAAGACTAAAAGCATCTCAAACTATTTAAGACCTAAAAGTCCTAAAATAATAGTGGGGTGGGTTTTTTTTATATTTCACTGAGGAAAAAACAACATCTGCTATAAAAATCTGCTGGCCAGGGGCAGCAGGAGCGGATCCCACTTATCAGGGTTTGGCTGGTGGAGGCTGAAAGTGCCTCAGCCCCGTGATCCCGGCGTATTCCAAAGCGGTGCCTCATCTGTCTGCAAGATTAGACGGACACAGAGAGGCTGGAGAACTCGGGATTAAAGAAAGGACAGAGAGAATTTGATGTGAAGAGGAAGGAAATGAAAGAAAGACTTCCAGGAAAGGGAAGGAGACAACACTGCATTTATAAATAGTGGGCTTAAGTGAAGGCTCTGGGACACAGTCAGGCTGCTCCACAATGAAATCCATGAGGTAGCTGTCTGTTCCCGGGATTTAACTGAAGAGTGACATCTCTTCAGAGGCAGGAAAGCGGTCAGGACTGAGCATGAAACATGTAAGATGGCAGAATTCAAAAGGATAAACATTATTTGATACCTTATTTATAGGGCACCACAGGGGAAAGGTAAAGGTTTCAGAAAAGAAAGAAGCACTTTAATTTTATCTGGAGATTTTCCAACAATAAAATCTAATCCATCATTCTCCGTGTGTGACTGCTCTTAATGAAAATTTAGAGGCTGTGAGTGAAATTTAGAATTCCCAGGGGATACTATTAGGAAGATGTCTAGCAGCTATGCAAAACCTGTTAGATCAGAGCCCTGCCAGAGGCTGGCCAGGGCTGCAGTGTGAAAAGGACACCTCAGAATTCGGGGAGCTGAGGCCCCGCCGGCCTCTCCCGGTGGGATTCCTTGGATGGACATTCATCCCAGCAATCCCACCAGGATCAGCTCACCAGGGACACCAAGATCCAGCCATGGCAGCTGCATTGATTCTGAAAGAGAGGGATTTGGGCCATTTATGTTTGTTTTTTATCCAAAGCACCTCATGGTGCTGAGAGTTGTTGATTCCTCTCATGAGCTCCCCAGGTTTTTTAACTGATCCCATTTAAGAGCTCTCAAAAGAAGCAAAGAAAAAACCTATTTAATTAGAGGATCCTGGAGTGGTTTATGGTGGATGGGAATTTTAAAGCTCATCCAGTTTCAATCCCAACACCTTCCACTATCCCAGGTTGCTCCAAGCCCTGTCCAGCCTGGCCTTGGACACTTCCAGGGATCCAGGGGCAGCCACAGATTCTCTGGGCACCCTGTGCCAGGGCCTCCCCACCCTCACAGGGAGGAATTCCTTCCTAATATCCCACCTAAACCTACCCAAGCTTTTTCCACGGCACATCTGACCTGGCTTTGGACTCCTCAGCCCATCTTGGAGCTGCGCAGAGCCACAAAGTGCCTCTTATCCCTCATCATTCCCAATCCTCTGCACTTTATTTTTAATTAAAGCAGATCACCAGGCTGTTTCCAATAGTTTTTAATGGTCAAAAAGGGGCTTCGATTATAAAGACAATAATGTTCAATTATTGAAGGGCCTGCATGTACATCATGAATCAGTTTAATACCAAAGTCACTGCCAATTATTCAACGGATTCAAAATGAGACTCCATCAGAAAATGTTAAATCACAGGATAAATCTGTCCTGGGAAAGGCTTTAGTAATCAAAATTCTCTCAAAGCAGAAAAAGCTTTTCTAAAAGCAGGGGGGGGAAAAAAGGTTACAGCTTAAGCCAGACATTAAATAGTAATGCCAGATGTTAAGCAGTTGACTGAAATTATTCGCAACTATCAAATGCAAGATTCTACTGGGTGCAGAGCTCTGCCACCAAGTTTGTAATCTGAAGAATGGGCTTAAATATTCCTGTAATTTTCTGCCATGGATAAGAGGCAATTTGGATTAGCTTCCGCAGAATAATAACCTCCTAATTCTCAGCAGATGAGCACCAGCCTCCTGCAACATCAAAAACCAAGCCCAAGTTTAATGTGTTACCTTCAATGGCAGATGGTTTGAAATTGTATAATTCTGGTGGATCTTTGGAATTAAGCACAAGGCAGGGCTGGAACCCCCGTGCCAGCAGACAGCACCTCGAGAACTCCTAAAATGCAGAACAAAACATCCAGAAAAGGGTTCACAAATTTTCATATCAATCTTTTCTACCCCAAAATTCGCTTTACTTAAATTTTTCCATGAATCTCTGTGCTGGAGAACTCCAACACCCCGGGATCACTTGGAGCAGGTACTGTCTGCCCATGTGGGTTTTCAATTCCTTGATGGCTCTGCCTTCCCCCGCTCCTTCCCATCTCCATCCCATCCCACATCACCCATTGTGCCACTTTGTCCAGGAGGATTTGGGGGCCTGCACTGGCACTGATTTATTGTGCAGCACATGGGGTGTGTGATCCTTTCTGACTCCAGCCAGGTGTCCTGCACCAACCCCTCTGCGTGGCATCAGTGACTGCTGCCATCTGTGGGGGAAAAAATGGGATCTGGCACCTCCTGCTTGGGCCAGGATGGTGGGGAGTGCCTCGTTCCCAGGCAGATCAGTCATGGATCTTTTCCCACCAGGGAAAGCACGACCAGGACACTGAGCACCTCCTGCCCTGCAGGATGAGATCTGCTCTCTCTCCATGCTCAGCTTGGGATATGTTAGAAATAACTTCTGTAGTGACAGGACAAGGGGGAACTGAAAGAGAGGCAGTTTAGGTGGGATACTGGGAAGAAATCCTTCCCTGGGAGGGTGGGGAGGCCCTGGCACAGGGTGCCCAGAGATGCTGTGGCTGCCCCTGGATCCCTGGAAGCATCCCAGGCTGGGCTGGATGGGGCTTGGAGCAACCTGGGATAGTGGAAGGTGTTGGGATTGGAATGGGATGGTTTTTAAGGCCCCTTCCACCCCAAACCCTTCAGTGAGTCCATATTTCTATGAATGGAGCTCTCCCCAGGCACAAGGACAGTCCCAGCCTGTCCTGCTCACTGCACCCTGTAATAAATTGTCCCCCACGCCTGGGCTGAGGCTGAAGTAACAAAACTCAGCTGCTCAGATGAGCCAAACCCCACATTTGCTGTTATTTTGAGTATTTTTCTTCCTCCTTCCTTGCTACAGAGCTGAGACGTTGGACAGCACGGCTGGGTTTGTTCCTGCCTCGGCACTGGCGGGAACATCCCTGCTCCAAGGCTGGAGGATGGGCGAGGAAAGGGTCAGGACACATCCCCCTGACTGCGAGCTGAAGAAAAATGTTGGCAGAGCAAAGCTTGCCACAGGAAGAAAAGGTTGTCCTGGCTGTTCATATTCCTCCACATGGGGTGAGTAAAACTGTCGGTCAGACTGAAGCGTCTGATGCACAGAGGGGAATAAAAACTCATTAAAGGGCCAAAAGGAAACCCTATTAAAATATCAAATATAAACCGGAGGAGACTTGATCACCCAAGTGCTGGAGGAGTGTCAGGGCTTGAATGAATCTGACTTTTTTTTCCCTGAAAGCAGAGGAAATGCGTTTTGTGGAAAGCCAGGTGGGATGAGGGGCAGGTAGGGTGTCAAAGAGCACTGATAATATTTCAGGGCCTCGCTTGGAGCCGGGAATACGAAGGGGATTTATCCGGTTTTCGGCGGGGAGGAGAGTGCTGGCAGATTTTTGAAGGAATTCCAACATGGTTCAGACTCATCTGGTTCTTAAATTGAGAGCTCTTGGCCGCCGCTGTGCCGAGGCAGGAGCATCTCCACTCCTCATTCCTGGGACACAGCCTGGCTCGGGAATCAGCGCTGGTGGCTCCGCGTGATTCTCCTGCCCTGGCCTGGCTGGTGTCCTCCTGAAAAGCCAAAAAAAAGAGCATTTTGTATGTTCTGATCTACCCAGAGAACCATCCTTCTCACAGCATCTCATTTCTGTTTTATGTGGTCTTGGGAGAGGAAAGAAATTACAGGGGGAAAGAGCTGAACGAAACATTTTCTTTCAAGCACTAAAATCGGTGTTAGTGCTGGAAGGGATGGAGCCTGGTTTCCAATGGATTCGTGCCTCAGGGCTGATGGACTTTTAAACCAAACTAAACTGTGGCTCTGTCAGGCTTTCAACCCTTCCTACACACCAGGAAAACCACATGGGGAGAAAAAAGACAGGATTTATACCTCACCCAGAGCAGTTCTTGCCTGGTCAGCCATCCAGAATCCTCTTTTTGGGGGTTTTCTCCTGTGTGGACTCTCTGGTATCTCATAGGTGTGAAGGCTTTTCCATGGTTTGGGAAGTTTTGTTCCATTTCTTCCTGGATTTGAAGGTTTCTGGTTGTGGTTGAACTCAGAGAAGGCATAAATGGAGGGTTTCTCTCTCACACACATCTCTTAAATGTGTTACCTTTGGGATTTGGAGCTGTTGTCCAGTTGCTTGAACTTGGCACCAGAATTCAGGGATTACACTGGGATGAGGTTATGAGGGGAACATCCTGGGGCCATCACCACAGAAATTCCACTCCCTCACAAAATCAGGGTTCAAGTAAAAACTTATTTCTAATTTAGATGGAACAGACCCCTACTGCAGGCCCTCAGCTTCACCCATTTTCCTTGCTCTGCTCCCATCTCCCTCCTGCACAGGAAGGCATGTTCTTATCCCAACCCCTCCTCCTGAACCCAGGGGGTTTTTTGGACACCAGGGCTGGTTTCCTCCTATCTCAGCGACACCAGGGTACAAACAGGGCCCATCATTCCCTCACAGACAGGTTACAATCACCTAAGTCCTGTTTCCTCCTGAAACCTGAGCTGGTCCCACACAGCAAAGCACCAAGGGGCTCTCCAAAGGTGAAAGAGGGGGGACTTGCCCTCACACCCCCATGGAAAGTTTGCCCATGGAGAAAGCTTGAAAACCCCACAACTCTTTCCCAAAAGCTCAGTTCTAAGAATCTCTTTTCCATTTCCAGCTCTGAACGTTGCTTTTGGGGCCAAACATGCCCAAGAGCTGTGACATGAGTCAGCTCGGGTGGGCTCAGCTGCTGGATTAGCACTTGCCCAGGTGGGATTGGAGGTTTCAATGCTCAGAGCCTTTTCCAGTCCATTGATCCATCCCAAACCTTTCACCAGGTACAAACCTTTGACTTGCAGCAGAATGAAGCAGCAGTGAATATAAACGGGACGTGGAAAGGTTTTTGAACAGATGTTTTAATGGTCTGCTTGCTGTTGTGGTCGGAGAGAAATTCCCTTCGACTTCAGGAGCTGGTGGGTAGAATCCCACTCCTCTGGCCCTCAGCTGGTCATTCCCAGGGAGCAGAAGTCTCCAGGTCATGTCCCTACCACTGCAGAATCTCCTGGAAGCAGGGATGTGGGAATCACCAGTAAAACAAATAAATCTGTTTGCATTTCCAGGTGTGTTTTGAGATGTGTCTGGCACTTCCCTGTGAGGCTGGGGAGGCCCTGGCACAGGGTGCCCAGAGAAGCTGTGGCTGCCCCTGGATCCCTGCAAGTGTCCAAGGCCAGGTTGGACGGGGCTTGGAACACCCTGGGATAGTGGAAGGTGTCCCTGCCCTTGGCAAAGGGTGGAACAGGATGATCTTTAGGGTCCTTTCCACCCTGAACCAATCCAGGATTCTCTGATTCCATGATGTCAGTCCCAGACCTCAAGCTTGGCTGGATCTGGGCACAAAACCCACCAGGGCAGAGCAGACCGAGCTCAAGCGATGTGAAATTCAACCAACATATTTTACACCCACACCACTAAAAATAAGCCGCCGACGCCAACTCTTCATCTGGAAAGAGGAACCACCGATGTCGCTGTGTCTTGGACGAGGCACAGCACTCAAGTCCTGACCATATTTAGCCATAAGATCATCTCCTAGGACTTCACAGAACCGTGGAACCACATGATGGTTTGGGTTGGAAGGGACCTTAAATCTCATCCAGTTCCAAGCCCCTGCCATGGGCAGAGAATCAGGAATTTCTGCATGAGAGAGGAGTTTTAGAGAAAAAGCTTCTGGCCAAGCGCCAGTTCTGCTGTTGTTATTTCTCCCTGCTATCTCCATACTTCATTTCATCCCCCAAATTGCGGTGTTGAGTTACTCAAGGTTGCTAAAACGCTGTCATGCTAAGGAGGTAGCAACAGGGAGGAAATTATGTCTCTACAAAACGCCCCCCACAGCTGAAATCAGGCCACCTATTTAGGTGTCGGGTTTAGATTTTGTCATTGTAAGCACAGAAACTTGAAACATTTTGCCCAAATGTGTTGAAAGCCACAAAGACATTAAACATTATACATGGAATAAATATTCATTTGCAGGAAGAGGGTTTTTTTTAAATGCATGAATATTTCAGGCAGGGTCTGCAGTTGCTTGAAGGAAAAGGTGATCATATTCTGAGTGCTGTTTAAATAGTTCCTAATATTAAGGATAGCAGGAATTAAAGGTAACAGGACACTTCATTTTTAAGATTTAACCATGGAATAGAATCCCAGAACGGTTTGGGTTGGAAGGGACATTAAAGATCATCCAGTTTCAACCCCCTGCCACGGGCAAATTCTGCTTAAGCTAAAATCCTTCCTAGATTTTCTTTAACTGATTGTTATTAGTGAAAATAATCAGAATCAGAATCAGTTCTCAAACTTTTCCTCCCAGGTGCTCTAGCACCATCACTTTGCTGATCAGTTTTAACCACAAACGCATTGCACCTGTTGTCCTGAACACCAGAAAATATCTTTATTTTATTCAAAGGTCCCGCCGGCTTTTTCCCTTAGAAAACTCAATTCCCTGTGCCAGCAGCACATTAAGACATCGCAGCTCCGCATCTCCAGCTTTCCCTAGTTCAGAATTCCCATTTTTTTAAGGCGAGTCCTGGCTGAGCCTGTGTGGAGCTCTGGTACCATCTAGTGTTACTGGGGGAAGCCTCAGCTGCTGGATGTGGCTTTTCCTCGCTGATGTCGGGACAGAAGGTGGCGACTGGGGTGAAGAGACGCAGTGACAGCATTTCCTCCTCCAGCAGCTGTGCCTCGGGGCGAGCACGCCCAGCAGGGCTGGAAGGGGAACAACTCAGAATCACGGAATATCCTGAGTTGTTCCCAGGGATCATCCAGCCCAGCTCCTGGCCCTGCACAGAACCATCCCCAAGAGTCACGTTTCCCTGCTCTTCCCCTCGTGAGGAAGCTGCAGTGAGTCTGGCTGTTCCTGATGTAACTGGAGTAAGGGACAGCTGAATTATTGTTATTATCATGAAATTCTGGAATGGGCTGGGTTGGGAGGCACCTTCAAGATCGTCTCATTCCAACCCCTTGAACAGACCAAGTTCCCTCAGCTGCTCCTCCTATGGCTTCACCTCATGTCTCACTCCTTTGGATGCTCTCTCCTAGCTTAGTATCTTACATTCTGGTGACCAAAACTGCTCAAAATATCCGAGGTGAAGCCAACGCAGTGCAGAGTGTGGTGTGGGGGTCTTACTAACGAAGTCTGTAACTAATTACCTGTAAGGACCAATCAGGTCCTGGAAGAATGGGTTGGGGGGGGGGGGCCTCACTAATTATCGGAATAATTGCTCTTAACGTCTTCACTGGCAGCTAAATGTGAAAGAACCAATCAGGGACTGGTAGAAAGGGTGTGGGGGTCTTCAGTAAGTACACGAGAATGGATGTTAATGTTTCACTAACGACTAAATGTGAAAAATTAGTGAGGTTCTAGGGGAATGGTTGTGGGGGTTTAAGAACCTCAAACCGGGCAGCTTTGTAGTAGAGTTGAGCATAGTCTGAACTTCAGGGGAAAACGTGCAGGCTTAATAGACTTGTATTAATTTCATTCATTTCATCTAATTTTAATCGTCATACAACGCGTGATGGGGAGGTGGTGGGGGGAATACATATTAAAGGAGGAATATGTAGTACTTGGAACTGTACCTTCCTACTACCTCGGGCAAGGGGTAAAGGAGGACGGAAACGAGGATAAAAGGAGGTTGTGTCCTTCAAAAACTCCAGAAACCCTACAGAGGTATGGCGCAGTGGACTCTCTCCTTTATCCGAATAAAGCTGATTTTTTGCAGGACTCCTGTGCTTCTTGTTGGATTTCCCGCCCAGGCTGGTGCCGCTCAGCGCGGCGTGCAGGGTGCACCTGATGGGACCGGGGCTGCCATGACGGCCCCAGGGACACAGGAGACACAGGCAGAGGAGCCGCAGAGCGCTGCGCGGATGCCGATTCTGTGGAGAATGCAGGGTTTACTGAAGCGCTTCATTTAAATGGTTTATTTAAGCTGTGACAGCACCCCCCACACGCCGTGCCCTCACCAAACATGGCGGCCGCCCCGCCGCCCTCAGGCGGCGCTGTGAGGGCGGAAGTGGCGCGCGCGGCCTCAGCGCGCGGGGCCCCCCGGGGCCGCCGTCCCGGAAGCGCTCGGGCCTTCAAAGAGTGGCGGGAGCGGGGTGAGCGGTGAGCGGGAAAGCAGCGGGAACTGCGGGAAAACACCGGGAATTTCGGGGGAAAACGGCACGGCCGGAGGGGCTGCGAGGGCGGGGGCTCGTTGAGGGGCGGTTGGTCGTGGGGTGCGTTGTGGCCGTTGGGAGGAGGCGGTTGGGGCCGGGAGGTGCGAAGGGTCTGTNGGAAAGGGAGTGGGGGGCGTTGTGCTGGGGGTTCGTGGTGTGACCGGAGTAAGGGACGGCCGAGTTGTTGACAGGAATTGTTACCGCGGAATTCTGGAATGGTTTGGGGTGGGAGGAACTTTAAGCTCCTTTCCTGTCAGCGAAATTCGCGAAGGAAAAAAAACCAACCCTCTGGCACTGTCTGTAGCGATAGAGAATGAGGCATTACTTTATTCTGGCCAGGAAAATATTCCATATGCAGATGGCTTTTTACTAGACATTCTGCAGATTTATACACACAAAACCCAAAGCAATTCCCGTTCGTTGGTCCCAAATTAAAAGTTGTATCATTTCCAACAATCCAGTGCCACCCCTGCCATGGGCAGGGACACCTTCCACTATCCCAGGTTGCTCCAAGCCCCGTCCAGCCTGGCCTTGGACACTTCCAGGGATCCAGGGGCAGTCACAGCTTCTCTGGGCACCCTGTGCCAGGGCCTCCCCACCCTCCCAGGGAAGGATTTCTTCCCAGTATCCCGTTAACCTCGCCCTGTCAGAGGGAACTCATTCCCCTTGTCCTTATTCCACAGCCAGTTTTGCCAAACCCACCAGAAGAACAGCACATCTCGTATTTTGAGGATTTTTCTTTTTCTTTTTTTCTCCCCCTCTCCTTGTTTTTAGGGTTCTCTCAGCTCTGGATGGAAGCTCCAGTGGGTTTTGAGCTGCTGAGTGCACTGAGGATGAAACATTTCTGTCTCTAGTGTCATTTACCCAACAGAGACGACAAATTTGGGTCTTGGATGAGTCGTTTTCTTCCCTTGTTGAGGAAAGCACATTAAAAGTGTGAATGGACAGTCTCTGTTACCCTGGTTGCTGCCAAGTAGTTCCAGTTGGGAGTTTAGTGGCCATGTGGCCATCGGAAAAGGAGGAGGAAGAGCAGAACATAATCCTGATCAGTGATGATGATGATGATGAAGCGGAGGACACCCAAGGGAGTTCTGTCCTGTTTGTAGAGCCACAGGGTAAGTGCTGTTCTCTTGCTGCTGCTGGAGTTCTCCGAAAGACTTTGGGAGTAAACTGAATTAATTATGAGTTATGCTTGAAATCTTTGTGCTGCACAAGTGCATAAAACCAGGAGGAACTCCCCAATTTTTAGGGATATCTTTGATGGCACTGCTTTAAAGGATGCTGCTGTGTAGTTTTAAAATACTTCAAACTGAGCTGAGACTGGGACTTTTCAATGTCAACTTTGAGTCCTTTTTGATTTCATGTCCTCTGATTTGATAGTTTATGGTAGTTCTGTGTACCATTCCTCTGTCAAATCCCAAGGAAACACGTGCTTTAAAGTGTTCAAAAAGTAAATATCAGTAATTTCTAAGGAAGTTGTAGCTACCTTTACACTGATTTACACCTCCTGCTCTCTTTACTGCAGAGGAATCTCTCCTGGAAGAGAAGAAATCAGAAGAAATGGTGGACGAGGAAGGGGATTTAGTGGTTACCTACTGTAAACAAGCAAATGTGATGCCTCACGCAAGACACGACTGCACCACGCACCCCTTTGAGTACGTCCAGGGCTGGGCAGTTCCATCTGGGGTCTGATTTTCCACATTTAGTCTGTTTTGTCATTAGCTGGGAGCAGCAGTAGAGCTGGGTAAGGATGCGATTTCCCTAAATAACCCTCTGGTTTTCAACCTTGCAGGAGAACAGAGTGTGATACTTGCTCCCCCCTTGGGAAAAATGCGGATATCTGTGACCAGTGCTACTGCTACATCTGTGACAAACTGGCTGCTGAGGTAAGGGGAGGGCACAGCTTGCAGGGAGCAAAGGGACACCTTCTGTTGTGCATCAAGTGAGAGCTTTAGACAAGCCCTGCCTTAGGCTCAGATTTTGGCAGCAGCTCTGCTCAGGTGGCTGCACCTAAATCACTTCTGGCTCACAAGTTCTGAGAATGGCAGGTCAGGTCTGTTATAAAATGAGTTATTTATTGAATAGACAGGAGGGAACAGACAAAAGGCTTTAAACAGTACTAATTACACAGGATAAAACAAAGAACTACAGTAGGTTACATAAAGCAGTGCACAGTATCAAGGCACCTGTATTAAAGGTAGCAAAGGAATAGGTTAGGAATCAGTGTAACTCAGCACCAAATGAGTACAGAGTCCTTCACTCAGTCCTGCAAGGAGTAACCACAGAGCAGCATCCCAGCTTTGGGGGAAAGCCCCATGCACTCCAGGGAATGTGCAGAGGATGTCTGCTTTGTGAAAGTTTGGTGTAGCTGTTACAGTTTGTAAAGTGGAGTGTGTGTCAGTCAGAAATTCCAGCTTCTCTTTCCACATCTGCTTCCACAGTAGGATGTTTATTGTCAGCAGAAAGCATCAATCCCATGGTGCTGAAATAACTCCCTGCAAGACAAGCTGTCCTGATTGAGTTATTCCTTAATTAGCAAACTCATACGAGGGGGAGATGTCCTGGGTTATTGCAGCAGCTGACAAGCAGCAGATAAACTCTCCTGTGGCAGGGGGATGTCCTGCTACACCTCCCACTGTCCCAGGTTGCTCCAAGCCCCATCCAGCCTGGCCTTGGACACTTTCAGGGATCCAGGGACAGCCACAGCTTCTCTGGGCAACCTGTGCCAGAGCCTCCCCACCCTCACAGGTGGAGTTAAGGGCACTAAGAGGATAAGTGATACAGGAAATTTGATTAACAGTTCCTCATAACTCTACTAAAAGTGTGGCTCTGTTGGGGTTTATTTCTAGTCTGGGCAGTTGTTGGAGTAAACATAAAATACAGATTTTATCTCCTGTTTGCTTTGGGCACACAGTGCATTTCCTAAAATCAAATTACTAAATCAGACTTTTCTTATAATGAATTAGAGAAATGTCAGCTTTTTAGACTGTCCTAACTGGAGTTAGGAGTAGAGGGAATTGTGTCTAGGTGGTTCATTTGCTTGGATCTTCTGTGAATTTCAGAAGACTTTGAGCTGTGAGCAAAGTTGGGGTGAACGTGCAAAGACAAGGCTCTGTTCCCAGTTTCCAATGGGGAGGGTGCCAGCCCTGAGGGTCTCTGTGAAGTGCTCAGCAATGACAGGTAATCAATAAGGGGTTTCTTGTAATGGTTGCCATGGTATCAAATTGTTGCCTGTCAAAATATTTGCTCAGGTGTGAGAAGGATGAAAGGAATTGTAACCCCTCAGATGAGGGGAGAACATGAAAATACAACAACCTCTGCCTGTTTTCTGTGTTTTATGGCACAGTGCCCCCACTGGACAACCCCTTCCCTGTGTCACTGCAATGCCCACAACAAAAGCAACTTCTGGAAGGCGCAGAGGAACTTTGCCCTGGCCGGGGTCCTGGCCACGTTCAACCTGGAGCTGCTGGACCTCGATGCGGAGCTGCGGCACGGGGGTGAGTGCTCTGCCCCCAGACTGGCCGGGGACCTGGGGCTGGGGAACAGCTTGGCTGCTCCACACCAATCCTTGGGGAATTTTTAAGGAGTCAATTGTTGTGCCTGCTTTCTTTTTCCATGCTTGGACCTGGCACGGGTTTGCAGGTCCAGATTCCTGCTTTTCTCTCTCTGGAAGGATCACAGAATGGTTTGGGGTGGAATGAATCTCATTCCAACCCCTGCCATGGGCAGGAACACCTCCCACTATCCCAGGTTGCTCCAAGCCCCCTCCAACCTGGCCTTGGACATTTCCAGGGGTCCGGGGGCAGCCACAGCTTCTCTGGGCACCCTGTGCCAGGGCCTCCCCACCCTCACAGGGAACAATTCCTTCCTAATATCCAACTTAAATTTGTCCTCTTTCAGCAACAAAGCTTTCCTGACAGATCAGGTGCAAACAATTTGCTAAATAATTTCACATGGGGAACTTTTTCTTTCAGTTTTGAAAAAACAGATGCAAAACTCCTTGTGCAATTTTTTGTTTTGTCTTGTCTCTTAGGAGATCTCCTAGAAAAATTTATCAAGGAACTTTCTCTAGCATATAACAAATACCTAACAGGAGAAAGGATGTGTCTCCCAGGACATGAATGCTTCTGCGAGCTAAAGTTGCCCCCTGGGCAGTGCCATGTCTGCAGCTCACAGAACATGGAGGTCGTGTACACGTAAGTGACAACAGAATTGGGTTTGTCAGGGCAGCTCTGATTTGTTTAATGGATGGCAATCAGAATTGTGGCACCTGAGACAGCAGAAATAGAGTTGAGAGAATTTACTTGGCCAGCAAGATGTTAAATTGCACTTGGCTGTGGTTTAAAATCCCTCTTAAATGTGTCTTTAAATCTCCTGTGCTGTACAGGACACCTGATGATCTCTCATTATTAAAACCTGGGAAAGTGTGAACCTAAAGCCTGGGCTTTGGGGTGGGTTTGGATGGGATATTGGGAAGGAATCCTTCCCTGTGAGGGTGGGGAGGCCCTGGCACAGGGTGCCCAGAGAAGCTGTGGCTGCCCCTGGATCCCTGGCAGTGTCCAAGGCCGGGTTGGACAGGGCTTGGAGCAACCTGGGATAGTGGAAGGTGTTGGGGTTGGAACTGGATGATTTTAAGGTTTCTTCCAACCCAAACCATTCTGGGATTCTGTGATTTTTACTGATTTGTTTCTTAGAACGAGTTTCACCTTTTCACTGGTGTTAGAAGCCTTTAAAATCCCCAAAGTATTGATTGTGTGAGTGTGTTAGAGATCCTTTGAAGGCAAGGCCGGGCTCTTGATTGCTCTCAAGCTGTAGGATGACCACAGTTACCACTTGTTTAGGAAGTCCATTGTTGCAGACCCTTGATCTTACCGGCCACTTGACTTTCTCAGGTATTCTGATGTTTTCGAGCTGGTAACAAGATTTTTAAATCAGGCAGAACAAGAAAGCCCCAAAGCTGCTGCTGTCATGCTCCTGGGAGCAGCTAAACAGATTGCCCTGCACAAGGACCCTGCTCTGTAAGTACCTGGGCCCACAGAGAGTGGGGATCTGCCTTGTTTCCTGCAGGGGAGGGGAATTAGTGAGAGAATCCTGGGGTTTTGTTTATTAGGGATGAGGAGAACGTAAAAACCCCAGTGTGGAATTGTAAAAATCCCAGCACAACAAGAGGAAGATGAACACACTGAGGGAGAAGTGGGACTGGGGACAGGAGGGATTTGGGAGAAAAGAGGTTGAAGGTTGGATGTGAGAGGGAGAAGTTAAGCAGGAATGAGTGTTTGAGATCACTTAAATCCCTGCCAAGGGGATCAGCAAAGCCAGATTTAACAGTGAACAACAGAGTTGGTTGGCAAGATTCGCTCTACTGCTTTCAGGCCAGTTCGGGCACAACAAGGGAAAACGAGCAACAGCGAAACCAAACATAATCCAGGCATTCAAAAAGGGAAGTGAACTGAGAATTACTTAGGGCAGTGTGTGACAAAGGGAATAGTGAGGGCAGAGATAAAAAGGAACAGGGCCTTAAAAGCTTAACAGCACTCACACTTACCAGTACTTCAGCTTAACTTATACCTTAAGCTTAACAATTCAACAAAGAAACAACACTTATACTTAACTGATGCTTCACTTAAAAGTTAACCTTAACAATTTAAGAGGAAAAACACTTAACAGCATTTAACCTAACTTATACCTTGGAAGTTACACTTAGCAGCTCAGCAAAATAACTCTTTTCAACAATACAAAGAGCCTTGCTTTGCAAAAACTTGAACATTTTGGGGCTTCAATTTAGGGGTTTTGGTAAAAAGAGAAAGAAATGGTGTCTAGATTGGTTTGACAGGCCAGAAGCAGCAGCTCCCCCACAATTCCTGCTGAGGAATTATCCAAGTTTGCAAGGAGCAGGCTGGATTTGTTATTTGGGAAGGTCTTTCCTTCTACACTGACAGTGGTTAAGCCCTGCTGAAAGCTCTGGGAACTTTGCACTGTGTTTTGCACTTTAGCACTTGTTTTACTCTTTGCAGTAATTTTTACCAGCATGCCAGCTTCCAAGACTTTTCCTTGAAAAGTGTTTTCTTCAACAGTTGAGTACAGAGAAGGGGAAAAGGCAGGAAAAGAAGCCAGGCATTAATTAGTGCTGGTTTTTTCCAGTCTTAGGAGCTGTCAGAACCTTGGCCACACTGCTTCCCTAAGGATTGCTGTCCCATTTCTGTTCCAAAGGTAAGATCGATTTCTCTGCTGGCTGCAAACTTTCTGCTTGGCTTTAAAATGCATTTCAGGTGACAAGTCCTGTGTTCAGAGGCACGTGGGGTGCTGTGGGAGGCCAGAGCAGGTTGTGGTTGTTGCACCAAGGAGTAAATAGTGGCCGGGAGAGGTCACAGCAGCAGCCTGGCAGGATTCCACTGGGATGGAGCATGGAAAAGTTCCCCCAGAGGCTGGAGAATGAGGACACCCAGCTCCCTTGGCTTAATTCACTTCCCATTTTAGCTCTGTCCTTCACCTTTCCCCCCAGATTCACTTGCCACAGAAGGCTGATGAGTGAAGAATTAACTTCTTTCGAACCCAGTTCTATATTCTCACCTCTGGAACTAATGACAAGTGCAACCTAAATCCTTCAGCAGTTTTCATTTTAAAGTGCTATTCTTGATTTTTATGATTCCTTACTTGGAAAGAACAGGGGAAGAGTTTGTCTTTACCTCCCTCCCAAAATTTTAAAGAGCAAACTCTTCTTTTTATCTCTACTTATCAATTAATACAAAAATGGTTCCAGTAGCAGGGAAGGTGCGGGAGCTCAGGTCCAGCACAGTATGAAGTGTCTCCTGTACATATTCCCTGGAGATCTTTGTTTTAAAGCTTAAACCCCACAGAACCTTGGTTTTTAAAATAACAGCACAAGAATAATTTCATTGTTCACTACAAAACTTAAAGCAGAAATTCAAATCCAGATCCAAACAAAAAAACCCCCCAAACTTGTGTGGTTTCCCACATGATTAAAAAAGACAACTTGTTAGTAACTCATCTCATTTAAAAACACTCTTTTTGAATTGTTTTTCTTCTCAAATCACAGGATCACAACCCGACTTCAGAGGATGCTGGTGTTGTGTGACTTTCCAAAAATACTCTATGAAAAGTTTGTTGAGTTTTTTCAGTCCATCTCCCTTCCCTGCCACTGTTACGCCTTCTCAAACAGGTGAGTTTTTGGGCCTCTAATTATATTTGGATCCAGTTGCCTGTGGAATTTTCTTGCCCTGATAACAGAAGTGGGAGCATTTTAGAGGAATATTTCAGTATTTGCTGCTTTCTCTGTTTGTTGTTTGATGCGATGACTGAGCTGTTCTCCCTAAAGTTTATTTTCTTTCCCCCAGAATTGAGCTCTAAACCCCCAGAATGTTTTATTACTCAAACTTCACAATCCTTAAAGGAGCTAAGTAGTGATGTACAATCAAAACACAGTTAAAACTGACTTTGTCCTTCCAGCTTGAATGTTGTGCCCTGGGACCACGTGTTACTGACCACAGTTTTAAAAGGCCAGAACCCAACTGGGCAGAGGAGACAGAAAGGAAGGAAAATGTACCTGTGGGAAGCATTTCCTGTCGTGGAGGCTCGAGTGGAGAAACTGCTGGACAAAAAGAAGTGAGATTGGTTTGGCTTTTTCATTTTGGGAATTCAGTTCTTGTATTTTGACTGCTCCAAACCTCTGCACTTTGGGGAAACACAAAACAAATTTTTTTTTCCTATTTTTTTCGTCTTCTCAACAAGGCCAGGAGCTTTTTGAAGTTTCTCAAAGCCCTTTGAATGCCTCAGGACCAGAAAAGTTTGCTGGAGTGGCTCATTTCTATGTTTCCATAAATCCTACAGGTTTTGGATGTTGATTTTTCAAACAATTTCTCTTCATCAAAAGCTGACAAGTGGAGGACAGCCAGAAAAGTGTGTTCTGGGTCTTCAGAGGGCTGTACTCCAGAAAATCCAATATTCAAAAGAACCCAGCCCACTTAAAGAGTTCAAGTGAAAGGCAACCTCTGGTTTTATTTTGCCAGAGTTGAGATAATCTGGGAATAGCTTCTAGGAATTTATTTCCAGCTGAATTTCTGTCCTGCTGTGCAATGTCTCTTGTGTGGGAAGCTCTCCTGGTTTGCTTCGTGCATTGTAGGAAATATTTGACCTGCGCAGAGTTTTGCACTTCCTTCTCACCTTCTGTTTTTCTCCCCAGATATAAGGAAGTTGTTCGGTACCTGAGAGCTGTGAAATGCAATGAAAACCAAAGGTAAATGGCTTTCCCCTTTTCCTTTTTCCCCCCTCCCTTTTCCTTTTTCCCCCCCTCCCTTTTCCTTTTTCCCCCCCTCCCTTTTCCTTTTTCCCCCCTCCCTTTTCCTTTTTCCCCCCTCCCCTTTTCCTTTTTCCCCCCCTCCCTTTTCCTTTTTCCCCCCTCCCTTTTCCTTTTTCCCCCC
>VZTE01002523.1:54290-65306 GCA_013397775.1 Eulacestoma nigropectus
GAGATTTTCCCTTTATGGATCTTCAAACTCTCCAAGGCCCAGAGGCAGAAACCCCCCTGGTGACCCCGGAGCCCTCCTGTGCCAGTGGTGGCCAGGATGTGGCAGCACCACGGGACCTCCTGACCCCTGGGTGTCCCTCAGAAGCCCCCCAGGGTGTAGATCCCCCCTTTCCAGAGCTCAAGACTTAAAACCGAGTCCTGGATGGCTCTTTTCCCTTCCTGCTTTGTCCCAGAGCTGGAGACACCCCCACGTCCCCCCAGGCATCATTCCCAGTGATCAGGGTCCATCCCAGGATCCCCCCACCAGAGCAGGATTTACGCTGGACACCGAGCCCCTCCAGCTCCCTCACTTTGCTGCCCTGAACCCCCCTGGGGCTGGGGCCCCCCTCCCCCCCCTCTCTGCAGGTTTGTGAAGTGGATCGAGGACGGCATTCCCGAGGATCCCTTCCTGAACCCGGAGCTGATGAAGAACAACCCCTGGGTGGAGAAAGGCAAATGCACCATCCTCTGAGAGATCCCCCCTGCAGAAGGGGTTCTTGAGTAGTTAGTTCCAATTCCAACATGAGAACCTGAACAAAAACCCTGCCCTCACCTCGTTTCTTCTTTTTTTAGTCCTAGAAGGGGTTTTAGAAATGACGGCGGGGGGACACGGAGAAAGCCCCGGGGATGGGGCAGGAGCAGCAAAGGCTTCTCCGAGGTTTGCTGGGGTTTCAGCTCACACTTTTGCCACCAAAAAAAGGCAGATTTTGCAAGTTGTAAAGAAGCTTTATATAAAAAAACCCCGTTTTTGGTGATTTTAGATACTTTTGTACACTGTAGGATATCAGTTTGCAGTAAAACAGGCACAATCTGGCACCTCGAGCTTTATTAATGAAATAAACAGAGCAATAATTCATTATGAATTTTTTAAAGACATATTTTATTTCTTTATTTAAACAAAAGAAGTGGGTAATACCAAACACTACACCACGATCATGGCCACACACCCCATCCATGGGTCAGAAAGCCAAAACCCAACTGATCCCTTCAGTTCCAGCTCCAGAATTCCTGGCTCCATCCCAGCCCTGCTAGAGCAGGTCCCTGATGTACAGATTCCTCCTGACAGCGTTGGAGAAACCCTCGTTGAAACGGAACCAGACATCGCTCTTCCCCACGGCCTTTCCCATCTGGCTCTCCAGGGCCTCTTCCTTGGACACCTGAGGGGCTGCAGGAGGAAAATCCACCTCAAAAATGTGCAGGAAACCTTAAAATCATGAGCTGTGCCCTGGCTGGAGAGGGGGGATGTGGGGAGCAGGGAGAGGGGTTGGAAGGGCAGAGCTGATGATGATCCCACATCCCGAATCCTGCAAAGCTTCCAGCACCCAAAATTCCCTTTGGATGGGGCCAGAATCCATGGATTTGCTCACAGGAACTCCCAGCCAGCTGTGGTGGGGTCTGTGTGTCCAACCACCCTGCTGCTGTCCCCTGGGGCTGGGGGACAGGAGCCCCTCTTTGGTCCTGAGCCCCCAGTGGCACCCAGGGCCACCCTGTCCCCGTGCCACCCACCCAGTTCTGAGCCCACCCCGTCCCTGTGTCACCCACCTGGGGCTCAGGGCCACCCTGTCCCCGTGTCACCCACCCAGTTCTGAGCCCACCCCATCCCTGTGTGACCCACCTGGGGCCGTGGCCGCCTCTTTCCGCTGGAGTGGCCTCCTGAAAAAATCCGTCTCGGGCTGTGGGAAGCAAAAAGCAGGAATGGAGCTGGCTCTGGAGCACCTGCACTTCCAGCTCCCGCTCGGAGAGAGACGAAACCACGGCAGGATGGTCCCTGGGCAAGGCTCAGCCACCCCAAGGCATTTCCGAGGGAAGCAGGATAATGCAAATCCTGCAGGAAGGGCCAGAGGTCTGGGAATGCAAACAGCATTCAAATTTGTGGGAAAGATAATATTTAAGGCTCGTGTGGGGTTTTACACACAGGAAAGGGCTGGCAGCTGAGCCCTGGAGAGGGGCAGTGCCAGGGAACCATCCCTGCTCCTCTTGAGAGCGCCCAGGGATGCCCAGAGTGGGATCATTCCAGAGCAGCTTTTCCAAGCTGCTTTCCTACAGAGCCCAAATTCAGCTATTTTAGCCCAAATCCCCACAGCCCTTACCCCCCCCCACCATGAAAACTTCCCAGGACGCATCCCAAATGTCACCCAGATCCAATTCATCCCCATCCCAGCGATGCCTTTACGGGACACACGGAGCTGAGCTGGGCTATTAAAGGAAACTGGACTAAAAAACCAAATTCCAGCGGAGCCAGGGAGTGGCTGGCAGCCCAGGAAAGGGCTGGTGGGAACTGGGGCAGGAACTGGGGCAGGAATTGGGGCAGGAATCGAGCCCCCGACCTTGTCCTGCACCGCCGCTCTCCTCACGATGTGCTCCAGGCGCTGCTGGTGGTTGGGGGTCTCCGCTGGCTCCAGGTCCCCTCGCTCCTCCTTGAGGCCATTCCCAGGATCCTGCAGGGAGGAGACACCTGAACGAGGCTCCCCTTGGTGTGTCTGAGCTCCAGGGTTGGGCACTGAGCATCTGTCACCCCCTTGTGACCCATCCCACCCCCCCCGCTCGCTGCCAGGTTGGATTGCAATATCCCAAGGATTTTTCCGTCATTTTCAGCACGTGGGATCAGCCCCAGCTGAAGCCCCTTTCCCTGGGACTTCACAGTCGGCACCAGGTAAACAAGGAGCCTTCAGAGATGTTTTTGCAGCTTCTCTTCGTCCCACACATCCCCCAGGAGCCCTTCTCCTGCTCCAAGGGGCTCCCAGGGATTAATTATCCCGCTGGCACCAGGGCAGGGCAGGCATCGGCTACACCTGGGATGTTTCGCCACCTTTTCCACCCCTTCCCATCTTTTCCTGCCTCCAGGGCAGTGGGCAGAGCCACTCTGCTCCTCCTGGGGGCTTTGGGACCTTTGGAAGTGCAGAAGGCAGGGAAGGGGAGGCAGGGAAGAGTTCACCTCCCACACAGAGAAATACAAACCACAGCCAAAAATTCCCACCTAAAATTCCCACCTCCTCACAACCCTAACTGGAGACTGGAAGGGTTCAAAGCTTTAACTCCCCCCAGAATTCCTGCAAAAAGCTGAGCCCTGCAGCCCAGCACAGCTGTGCAGGGAAGCAGCTGCAGCCGGGGGGGTTAATCCTGGATTTCCACTCGCGGAGCCAAAGCCACCGGCGGCTTTGGAAAAAAAACACATCCCTGAAGATTTTCTCCACATTCCCCAGCCCTGCCACCCCTCTGGAAATCCCCACCTGGCCCAGGTTCCGTGCCTCCGTCCTCCTCATCTTCTCCAGCTCGATCTCCCTGGCAATGAGCTGCTTGGCCTGGTAGCTGAGCTGCCTGCGGGCCGGCAGCGCCGGGAAGCGGCACACGGCCTCCACATTCCTGCAGGGAACAGGGAATCAACACCGAAAATAACCCAACACTGCGTAGCCTGGAGCCCCAGCACCTCCCAGCCCTGTCCCTCCCAGCATCCCAGTGCGATTCCAGCCTCGTTGCCTCAGTTTCCCCCGCGCGGAGCCAGGGAGCCGCGGGAATGGGAACGCAGGAGGGATTACAGGGGCTGAAAGCAGAAAGAGGGAATTGCAGCGGGTCCGTGCTGGACAGATTGCCCTGAAAAGCCCACGGGTACAGCAGCAGCACGACCTTCACAGCCACCCCGAGGTGCCCCTGGGGACAGGTTTAGTGGGAATCCAGACAGGAACAGTAATTTGGGATCATCAGAGCAGCAGGATCCTTAACAATGTTGGGGCACCAGGTCTGGAGCTGGGCCTGTTTCAGTATCCCCAGCACTGAGGAGCCACCAGTCCCTCTGCCAGCTCTGAATATTTCATATTTAGCCACTATTTATTCCCTACTTATTCACTATTTATTCACTATTCATTCACTATTCCTGCCCCTAAAATGCAGGGAGCAAAGCCCCGTGGCAGGGGGCTCTGCAGCCATTCAGAAATCAGCTCTCAAACAACTGCTTGAAAGAGTTTTAAAGAAAAAAACCACACGTTTTGCTGGTGGCAGCAGATTTGTTTGCCAGAGAGACGCTGGGACACAACTCCCAGGTGCCACCGGGACGTGCCCAGGTGGGTCAGCCTTGTCCTGGCACCTGCCTCTCCTCTGGTCACAGCCAAAGGAAGCTGCTCCCTTCCCTTTAATCCCATTAAAGCTCAACCTGCCTGGCCTCAGCCCCAGGGAGGGATGGGGCAGCTGGATCACACTGGGGATGGAGCAAAGCCCAGAGTCCCAACTCCTTCCTGAGAATCATCACAGAATCCTGGAATGGTTTGGGTTGGGAGGGATTTTAAAATCATCCAGCTCCAACCCTGACACCTTCCACTTGTTCCAATCCCTGTCCAACCTGGCCCTGGACACTTCCAGGGATGGGGCAGCCACAGCTTCTCTGGGAATTGCATTCCAGGGCCTCTCCACCCTCCCAGGGAAGGATTTTGACTCCCACACCCTCGCCCCAGCCCCGGGACTCACGGATCCAGCTTGAAGATGTACTGGCCCTCGGGCAGGCGCTCCTGCAGGTAGGTGAGGTTGTAGGTGAGCATGGTGCTGATGAGCTCAGCCAGCTGCTGCTTCTCCTTCAGGCTGTAGAGCTGCGTGTTCACCTGGCCAGGGGACAGCAGAGAACTTATAGACCCAAAACAGCCCAAGCATGGGGCTCATCCCTGGGTGAGGAAGGACCCAGGTCAAGTTTAGCTCCCTCTCAGGGACACTCATCCTTCCCAGAGCAGGGACAGACCCTCTCCTGGGTGGGGGTGACTCTGACAGCTCCCCAAAGCCCTACTCAGCCAAGCCCACCCCAGGTGGGGCCCAGGACCCCTCCCCACAGTTGGGCACCTCAGCACCCCATCCTCAGCTTCCCTCCAGCTGCGACACCAAACCCACCCCGAACTTGGGACAGAAATGCGGGATCGCCCATGGGGGTGGGGTTTGCAGAGGGGTCACAGCAACCAGGCAGGGCTCCTGCAGGGACGGGGGCTGGGGACACTCACGGGCCGCAGTTTGGGGGCGATGATGTCCAGCAGCAGGCACAGCACCTCCAGCACCAGCGCCTGCTGCCCCGCACGGCTCCGGGCGCTGGGCGCGATCCCCGACACCATGGACAGCACCAGGTTCTGCATCTGGGTCAGCTTGGCCAGAGCCTGGGGACAGGGCAGGGACCCTCAGGCAGGCGTCCCTGCGGGGGCAGAGCTGCGGCCAGGCCGCTGCGGGGCCCTGCCGCACTTGCCTCGGGCTGGCTGCTGGGGTAGGCCAGCCGGGGGATGGAGGCGGCCGCGAAGAGCAGGTGGAAGGCCACGGGCAGGAAGGGCAGGTAGCGCAGCAGCTGGAAGCTCTGCCCCTGCAGCACCGCCCGGCCCAGCAGGTCGGAGAAGCCCAGCCACTCCAGGGCCAGGCACACGGAGCCCAGGCTGGAATCCCGCACCTTCATCTTCAGGAAGTTCTCAAACAGGCCCTGCAAGCGGATCCGGGATCAGACGGGCGGAGGCTGCTCCAGCAGAGCTCCTGGCTGGGGTTCTGAGCCTCCCCCTGAGCTCAGCCCCAGCACTCGGCTCCCCCCTCTCACCTGGGCCAGCTTCTCCTGCTCTCCCGAGGAGATGGAGAGGTGCAGGATGTGGTGGAAGCGGTGGGAGGAGGAATTGAAGCCAGCTGAGCCCCCAGGCTGTGCCAGGTCCTCGTCCCCCAGCAGGAGCTGGGCTGGCAAAGAGGGGTCCATTCCTATCCTGTGCCTGGGGGAGCCCAAAGAGAAGAGCTGAGGGTTTCCCAGCACTGAAGGGGCCAGCAAGGAATATTTGGATCCTTGGAAACTGGACTGGATGCAATGCCAATGCCAAATTATTGGGAGCTAAGTGGAGTGGTAAAAAAGCTTCAGACTGAGAGAGGAAAGGTTTAGGTGGGATACTGGGAAGAAATCCTTCCCTACGACAATGGGGAGACCCTGGCACAGGCTGCCCAGAGAAGCTGTGCCTGCCCCTGGATCCCTGGAAGTGTCTAAGGCCAGGCTGGACAGGGTTTGGAGCAGCCTGGGATAGTGGAAGGGAGGGAGTGGGACTGGATGGGCTTTAAGGACCCTTCCACCCCAAACCATCCCAGATTCTATGATGGACACAAATTTCCTCAAGAAGTTGCTCTCCAGGACCTTGCAGGTCATGGAATTAGAGAACATTGCTCCAAGCCCCATCCAGCCTCCCTTGGACACTTCCAGAGACTCAGGGGAAGCCACAGCTTCTCTGGGAAATGGGAACACCACGCCCCAAGCACCCAGCAGTTCTCACAAACCCCTCCTTTTACCTCTGGGCCCTGGGGAGCTGGAAGATCTCTTGCCAGATAGAGAAGAGCCCCTTGTTCTGGTCCTTCAGGCCGATCCTCATGGTCTGCACCATCTGCACACTCAGCTCCTTCTGCCCTCGGCCGTGCAGGAACTGCAACAGGAGCGAGGGCGTGGAGACCCCAAAACCCCCGGGGAAAGCTGGACACAGCCACCCCCCTCTTCCTCCACATGTAGGGTTACAAACACCCCAGGGGACAGGGCGGATGTTGCAGGGATCTGCCTGGAAGGGACTTTTGTCCCCTCTGTCTCTGTGTGAGCCCGGAGCTGCAGCAGGAGCATGTCCCCAGGACCATGCCTCTATCCCCAGGGCCATGCCCATGTCCCCAGGGCCATCCCTGTATCTCCAGGGCCATCCCTGTGTCCCCAGGGCCATCCCCCTGTCCCCAGGGCCATGCCCATGTCCCCAGGACCATCCCTGTATCCCAAGGGCCATCCCTGTGTCCCCAGGACCATCCCTGTGTCCCCAGGGCCATGCCCACATTCCCAGGGCCATCCCCCTGTCCCCAGGGCCATGCCCATGTCCCCAGGACCATCCCTGTATCCCCAGGGCCATCCCTGTGTCCCCAGGACCATCCCTGTTTCCCCAGGGCCATCCCTGTGTCCCCAGGGCCATGCCCACATCCCCAGGGCCATCCCCCTGTCCCCAGGGCCATGCCCATGTCCCCAGTACCTGCAGGGTGTTGATGCAGGAGCGGATGTCGTTGTCCGTCTTCTCGCAGAGCGCCAGCAGCGCGCCCGTGTCCGCGCGCATTCCCTGCCGGAGCGCGATCTGCGGGAGCGGGACGGGGCTCAGCGGGAGGGGAGGCTCAGCCAGGGGGACAGGGGGGCCCTGGGACAGCCCGGACCTCGCTGAGCCGCTGGGCGAGCCGGGAGGGCGCGGTGCGAGGGAAGCTGAGCAGGAAGGATTGCTGCCGGAGCGGCCGCAGGGCAGGCACGTACCTGGGGGAGGGAAACACGGGGGTCTGAGAGAGCCCAGCAGGGAGTTCCATTCTTAATCATGGAATTATTTAGGTTGGAAAACACCTCCCAGAGCACCGAGTTCAACTGTTCCCCCAGCACTGCCAAGTCACCATTAAATGATGTCCCCAAGTGCCACATCCACACGGCTTTTAAATCCCCCAGGGATGGGGACTCCACCACTGCCATGAGCAGCCTGGTCCAGCCAATACTTGACTGTCCTGCCTATGAATGAATTTTCCCTAATATCCAGTCTAAACTTCTCCTGGCACAGCCTGAGGCCGTTCCCTCTCCTCCTGTCCCTGTTCCCTGGGAGCAGAGCCCGACCCCCCCGGCTGCCCCCTCCTGTCAGGGAGTTGTGCAGACCCAGAAGGTTCCCCCTGAGGCTCCTTTTCTCCAGGCTGAGCCCCTTTCCCAGCTCCCTCAGCCGCTCCTGGGGCTCCAGCCCCTTCCCCAGCCCTGATCCCTTCCCTGGACACGCTCCAGCCCCTCAACATCCTCCCTGTCAGGAGGGGTCCAAACCAACCCCAGGATTCAAGGAGCTGCACTCAAACAGAGACACCACCAGCAGCCCCCTCCTGTCTGGGGGCAGGGTCTGGTGCCCCTGTGCACCTGGCACCCTGGGCGGGTGACACTCACTGGTCACTGCAGATGCAGATGATGGGCCGGAGCAGGATTCCCCCCTCACGCCGCCGCCGCCGCCCCGCGCCTGCCTCGCCCTCCGCGTCCTTCCTCTGGATGATGCCCAGCAGCACGTTGATGGAGGCCTGGGGGGGAAACAGGGATGGAAGGGATGGATTCTTGCCCACGGAACAGAGGAGAGGCTGTTAACGGGGTGGTATTTAAGGGGTCCGTGCCGAAGGGGTCAGTCCCGGCATGCCGGGCTCACCGCGGGCGCGCCGTCGATCTCGTCGATGATGAGGCAGTTGGGCCTCTCGTGGGAGCCCAGCACCGACCTCATCTGGGTGGCGGCTTCGATGCGGGTCCGGAACACCTCGGGGCTGCGGTCATCGCTGTGAGGGGACACGGGGACAGGTGAGCGTGGCACGGGAACACCTCGGGCATGGGGACACCGCCAGCATCACCTCTGGGACAGCATCACCCCTGGGACACCATCACCCCTGGGACAGCATCACCCCTGGGACACCATCACTTCCAGCACCACCTCCGCCACAGCACCACCTGCCCCCGTTTGTGGGAGGGGCAGGGGCTCACCTGGCACCCAGGGCTCACCTGGCGTTCATCTCCACGGCGTTGTACCCCGCGTGCCTGGCGATGACGTGGGCCAGCGTGGTCTTGCCCAGGCCAGGGGGGCCGCAGAGCAGGGCCACCTGTGGCACAGAGGGGAGGTCACCCCTGCAGAGAGCGAGGCAGGGCTTTCTCCACGGAGGGGACAACCCTGCTCCTCAGCTGGTGGCAGGAGAGGGACCCACAGCGACGTCCCCTCCTGCTCACCTTGTATTTGGGTCTTTTGTGCTGGTCCAGCTCGGCCTCCAGAATCTCCTCTGTGAGCTGGACCTTGGTTTTCCACTTGCTGGGATGCTCCTTGGGATGGCCGAGTGGGGGATGAGCTGCAGGGTTGGGCTTGGGCTTCTTCAGAGCTTTGTCCTTGCCAAACACCACCGTGTCCCACAGCTTGAGCCACTTCAGCAGGCAGCGGTTGGTGTACTGCAGGTGGGGGGAAAGCAAGGAAAATCCCTGGAACCTGGGAAAAATCCGGCTGAGGAGAGAGGAAGGCTCTCCTTCACAGAGGAGGCTGCTCAGGGTTCCACCTAGCATCTCCCTGGGACAACATGGGAACGCTTCCCTTCCCAGCTCAGCCTCCGTCCCTCAGGGAAACCCGGGATAAGTCACATCAGCCCCATCCCTGCTGTCCCTGATACCCTACAAATGTTCTACTACTCCCAAAAAAATTCAAAATAGCCAACAATTCCTGGCTAAAGCCCTCTCAATCTATTTTTTCTCGTTTTGGTCATGTTCCATAGTTTCTTTCGTCAAAACATCCACAGCCTCCAGTGACAATCTGCAATCCCAAGCTCTCAGGGGCTCAGGACTGTTCCCAGGCAGGGCCAGCACGGACACAACCCCCCAGCCAGAGCTTCCAAAGGCAATTCCTGATCCCGTGGCATTAAGGAAGAGTTACAGAGGTGCCAACCCCACCCATGCGAAGCCCCCACTTATCCCAGCACCTCACATCGTCACTGAGCAGCTCCATGTAGCGCCGGGGCGTGAACTTGTCCACCCAGAGGCAGTGGGATGCAGATTCCTCCTCGGCTGCTGGATCCGTGTCCATGCTGGGATCTGGGCTCTCAGCGCTGGGCTCGCTCCCGAGGCAGCTGCAGGAAGGAATTAATTTACCCCAAACCACCCAAGGAATCAGGGCAGGGTGGAAATTCCACCCAGACTCCCGAGGCTGGGGGTGATGAGGGCAAAAAGGCTCCTCTGCTGGCAGGTCCCCAAAATTGATCCAGAAAGAGCACCCGGGAGGCAAATCCGGATTGGAGTGGGATTTCATCCCAACATCTCACCTGTTTATGATCTCTGTCAGCTGCTGTGAGGCCTGCAGAACCTGCCTGCGACGCTTGAGCACAAACACAGAGAGGGGGGTCAGAGACAGCCCCCAATCCATGGCTGGGGGAGCAGGAATTTGGGAGCCTGCCCCGTGGCCAGCAGGGGTGGCAGGGACAGGGGAAGGTCGGTGGGAGACGTGGTACCTCCTCAGCCACCTGCTCCTTCAGGTAGGAGAAGGGCACGCCCAGCAAGTGGAGCGGCCTGCGAGCATTCCAGCCCAGGGAATCCGGGAGCTGCAAGGACACAGCACAAACAGCCCCTCCTCAACCACCTGCAGGCCACAGAGAAGCAAACCCAACCTTCAGATCCCTCCTCACCTCCACCCCTGTCCCGCAGGGATCATCCCTCAGCACCAGGAAGACCCTGGTGCCCTCGGTGGATGTCACGTTGATGTAATCCTCCAGGACAGGGGGTCTCCTGAGGACCCTCTTCTTTTCCAAGGGGGGTGTGGTCTGCAGAGGGCTCATCCCACTCATCTCCAGGTGGTTCGAGCTGGAAAACACCAATTCCTTCAGCAGGGAAAAGGCCCTTTCCCTCGCTCCTGTTAAAAATGGGGTTCAGGGCGGCCGACCTGGTGTTGTGGGGAGCAAGAGGTGCCTCTGGGCCACCATGCCAGGAGACATCCGGAGCCAGCTCATCGTCTGCGCCAAAATCGAGCTTCTTTACAGCTTCCAGGCGCTGCCGCTTCGGCTTCGGGGCTGGGAGAGCCCAGGAGGGAGGAAGGGGAGAAGCATCACTGATGGACGGTGGTACCCAGGGGATGTTCCAGCACCCTGCAGCGCTCGGGGCGGGGGGACAGGGCTCAGCAGCACGCGGGGAATCGGGTCAAACCTACTGCGGGGTTCGGGTGCTGGCGGGGACACGGCGGGGACACAGTCCCGGTCCCTCTTCTTGGCATTGGGAGAGTCCCCGGGGCAGGCGGGCTCCTCCGGCGGCTGCCTCTTGCCCCGGAACTGGGAGGTTTTGGGGCCGGCGGGTGGGGATGGCTCATCTGCAAGACGGGTCAGACCACGGCGCCGGTCACCGGAGGAGACCCGCGGCGGGGCGGGCACACGCGGGAGCGCAAAGCACGGTCCCGCCCGCTCCCTCCCTCCGCCGCCACCGCCGCCTCCGGTCCCAGCGCCGCAGCAGCGCCCA
>VZTE01002523.1:65921-78549 GCA_013397775.1 Eulacestoma nigropectus
GAGCGGGGCGAGGCCGATCGCCGCCGTCGGGATGGGCAGAGCCAGCACCGCGCGGCTGCGGGGCCTCCAGGCGTGACAGCGGGACGGGGATGGGCCATCCACGCGTGGCGCCGGGGCGTCCCGGGACAGCGGGACAGCGGCGGAGCCGTGCGGTGTGACACCGGGATGGCTGCAGCGCTGCTGTAGCCTCCGTACCGCCGTGGGACCTGCATCCCCGTGGTGTGACACGGGTGAGGCTGCGGGACGCGGGCAGGGTGACAGCGGGGTTGCGGGGTGACAATGGTGCCTCAGCAGCACCGGTACATCTCCGTTCCCCGCTGGGATATCCCGCCTCCAGGCCCTGCTCCCTGCCCGCCCCGTCTCTCCCGGGCTGCTGTACCCACCCCACAGCTGGCAGCTCCTCCCGCCCCGCTCACCGCGATTCCCCCTCTCTTCCCTCCCCCTCAGGGCGCTGGCCATGGAGCCGGGCACCATCGACAACCTGTCCATCCTGTACCAGAGCTCCGACTTCATCGTGGTCAACAAGCACTGGGACCTGCGCATCGACAGCAAGATGTGGTACGAGACGCTGACCCTGCAGAGCCAGCTCAAGCACCGCTTCCCCGAGCTGGCCGACCCTGACACCTACTACGGCTTCAGGTGAGCAGCTGGGCACCGAGCCCGGCTCTGCCCTCAGCTGGGGACGCTCCTGAGATCCCCAGGATGCTCCTGAACCCCCGTGTGCTTCTCAGGTTCTGCCACCAGCTGGATTTCTCCACCAGCGGGGCCCTGTGTGTGGCGCTCAACAAAGCGGCGGCGGGGAGCGCCTACAAGTGCTTCAAGGAGCGCCTGGTGACCAAAGCCTACCTGGCCCTGGTGAGCCCTCCCTGCCACGGCCTGCCTTGGCCTTCTGCTGTGAGGGAAAGCTGGGGGAGGTGGGGGTGTTCAGCTGGAGAAGAGAAGGATCCAGGGAGATCTTAGAAGCCCTTCCAGGGCTTAAAGGGGCTCCAGGAGAGCTGGAGAGGGATTTGGACGAGGGCATGGAGGGACGGGACACAGGGAATGGCTTCCCACTGCCCGAGGGTGTGGTTAGGTTGGATATTAGGAAGGAGTTCTGGCACAGGCTGCCCAGAGAAGCTGTGGCTGCCCCTGGATCCCTGGAAGTGTCCAAGGTCAGGCTGGATGGGGTTTGCAGCACCCCGGGATAGTGGAAGGTGTCCCTGCCCCTGACAAGGAGTTGGGTTTTGGAAAATGGGTGGGCTTCAAGGTCCTTCCAAACCCACCCCTTCTGTGATTCCGTGACTCCTGTCGTTGAGGGGTGGGTGAGGGCCCAGTTTCAAACCATGTTTCTGCCCCCAGGTGAGGGGCCACGTGAGCCAGAGCCGGATGACGATCCGCTACGCCATCGGGAAGAACACCACGGAGGGCATGACCCACATGATGTGCATCGAGGGGACAGAGGGTGAGCAGCCCCATTCCCTGCTCTGCCCACACCCCCTGGGATGCTCTGGAGGATCACAAACCCCCTCTGGATCTCGTTGCAGGCTGCGAGAATCCCAAGCCGTGCCAGTCGGAGCTGATCGTGCTGGAACACGGATCCTACAGCGGAGACCCCGTCACCAAAGTGCTGCTGCAGCCGCTGACAGGTGGGGACAGGGGCAGCTCTGACATGGAGCAGAGCCTGGAGAGAGATGAGGGAAGCTGAAGACTGCCATGCTCAGGGTTCTCTGCCTCAGGAGACAAATGCCACTAGGTGCCAATTGTCACCATGCCCTGAAGGAGGGATTCAGGGATTCCTTGTCCCTGATTGCCGCTCTCCCCCCAGGGAGGACTCACCAGCTCCGGGTTCACTGCAGCGCCATCGGCCACCCCATCGTGGGGGACTTCACCTACAGCCAGAGGGGGGACAGCAATCCCTACAGGATGATGCTCCACGCCTACTACCTGCGCATTCCCGCCGGGAAGGAGCTGATCGAGGTGTGCGCACCCGACCCCTTCGTCACCGCCATGGACAGCAACTGGGTGCCCCAGCACGTCACCCAGCGGCTGGAGGACGTCATCCAGGAGCTCAAGGACAAGGGGACGCAGAAGGAGGAGGAGGAGGAGGGCCGGGAAGCCGAGCGTGCTGCCGGAGACGAGGAAGCGAGGAGTGGAGGCAGGAGGGAGGAGATGGAGGAGCAGCGGGCGCGGTGCAAGCAGTGGTTGGCTGAGTGGGCTCTGGAATGAGCACAAAGCACATCCCTGCACTTCCAGCTCCATCCTTGTCCCCACGGAGCCCAGCGTTCACTCCACACCTGCACTCCCTCTATGGCTTCCCTCAGTCCTGGGCTGGGATCAGGCAGATTTTAGGAGCGGTCGAGGTGGGGTTATTTTGTAATGTCCATCATCCATCTGGCCACGGGATGCTCCTTTCCCAGTCCTGGGCCTCGGCAGCACAGTCAGTGTCACGTTCCAGCTTAGAGTGACCCCAAAGCTTTCCACCCCTATCCTGGGGCTCAGGCACAGCCGGACACTGCCTTTGCCATGGACATTCCCACAACCCCTCCGTGCTTGGATGCGGAATTGCAGCCCAGCACAGGAAGGGGAGAACGCGTTGGGTGCAGCTCCGGTGTCCGTGTCCCCTGTTCCCGTTCCCTTCCCTCCAGCTGCTGTGTCCTGTGGGAGGTGGGAGACTGGGGGCTGGAGCACAGCCTGGGGACACTGACAGCCCCCCAGTCCCGGGGTGTCCTGTGGAACTGGACTGGGATGGGCATGGAGAGGTCCCTGCCCTTCGCCCCCTCCCTCCCTCAGCCCACCTGGGGGGGTTTTAAAGGTTTGGTGAAGGTGAAGGAGTTGATACCAATGGATTTTAAGCTTTTTTCAATTTTCTAGGAAGAGAATCTAGTCTTTTAGGGTTTGTAAAATACGAGTGGTCTCAGGAATGAGGTATTTTTAGGACTTCTGTGGTCGGAGAGCCAGCAGCCCAAAGCTTTTTTAATGGATTTTATTATTCCTTCTACTAGCACTGCCTTTCCTGCTTTTATCCCTGCTGAGACAGGTCAGAGGACGCGAGTCCCTTTCTGCTCACCCACATGAGGAGGGATAAATGTCCTGTCTTGGTCCTGTGGGGTGGCTCCTGCCTAGCAAGTTTCCAGAGGGTCCTGGAGGCAGGTCCTTCAGGTGGGCAGTTTGGGAAAGCTCTGGAGCAGTAGGGAAAGGATAAAGCTGGAAAAAAAGGCTGAGAACTGATTGGAAGAGCAGGCAGGAGCTCAGCTTTGACAGATGCCAAGAAATTTCCTTGGAAGTGCCCTTTCTTTGCTGGTCATCCTGCTTTGCTTTCCCCTTCCCATCCTGCTCGACCTCTGCAGCCCTTGGGGGACGTTTGGAAATGAGGAGAACAGGAGAGCTGGGGAGGGACAGAGGGGCTGGAGCCACACAGCCCCATCCCAGAGGTTTTGAGGACCACATCAGCACATGCCCAGAGCTGTCACCTCACCAGTCCCATCCCGTTGAAAACGTACCTGACAGGGTTCACACAACTGATATTGCCACCCTGAGGGAGAGTGAAAAGTCACAGCCCTCTCCTTGTGGATGAACACATCCTGCAAGTCACCAAAATCCCCGGGGGGAGCTGGATCACCTGTCCCGTGTGTCCCTTCCTCTTGTGGCTTGGTGCCACCACTGCAGGGTGAGGATGGCCTGAGGTGCCAGCCCGGGCACTGAGCGGGCATCGTGGGCTCTGAGCTGGTGCCAGAGGGCTCGGGGGGGCTGGAGGAGCAGGAGCCCCTTCTCCTTCCTGCCAGGCCCCGTCCCTGCCCATCCCCTCTGCCGGGAGTGGCCGGGCGGGGCGGGCAGGTGCCGCGGCTGGGAATGAGCACAATGAACGTGTTTGCCGAAGAACCGCGGGCTGACGCGCACGGGAGGTGCTGAAGAGTGACGGGGGACATTTGCACGTCACAGGGGGCACTCAGCCTTCCCGGAGGCCCCGCTGTGGGAGCGATCCCTGCTGGGAACGCGGCCGGGATGAGGGGTGGGGACATGGGGACACGGATGGGGCTGGCACCCCGAGCCCACCCTGTGATTGCACCGAGGAGCCCCCACACCCCACCCCGCCCTTCGTGTGCTGCTTTTCCCCAGCACCACAGATAAATAGGAATTTTCCTTACCCGGCGGGGGAGGTTTTCCAGGCGCCCTTCCCTGCTGCGTTCCGGGGCCGTCCCCGTCCTGCTCCCTCCTGACCGCGGGGCTGTGACCTCTCTGGTGCCCCGGGGTTGTGGCGTGGCTGTGATGTCCTGTGCACTCCGCAGTTCCCGTGTCGGTGTATTTGCTGTATTAAATGTGTCTCTGCCCTTCGCTCTCCGCTCTCTGGATCCATCCCGTGCTCCCAGCGGCTTCCAGGAATGAGCCCGGACCGGCCCCGCGGGAGCGGCCCCGGGGCTCGGACCCGGCCAACTTGTTGTGTGAGCGGCAGAATGCCTGCTCGCCCTGCTGGAACTGCCCCGGCCGAAACCGCCGGGATGAGCGGCCCCGGAGCCCTCCCGGGTTTGGTAACAGCGATGGCCGCGGGTGATGCAGGAGCTGGGGCAGGTGGCACTGCCCCGTCCTGTCCCTGCCTGTGCCCAGCCACTGGAATTGTCCCCAACCACAGAGCAGAGCAGGAGAAAAGCTCCGGGTTTGGGAATACTGCCTGGCAAGGGGGTGGGGAGCAGCCCCAGGGCTGAGGGGGTTTAGGGGGTACACAAGGAAAGCTGCCACCAGGAACGATCCTTTGATGGGATGCTCCAAGGGCTGGAGCCCCTCTGCTCTGGAGCCAGGCTGAGAGAGCTGGGATTGTCCAGCCTGGAGAAGGGAACCTCCGGGGAGATCTCAGAGCCCTTTCCAGGGCCTAAAGGGGCTCCAGGAGAGCTGGAGAGGGACTTGGGACAAGGGTCTGGAGTGCCAGGACAAGGAGGAATGGCTTCAAACTGACAGGGTTAGATGGGATATTGAGAAGGAATTGTTCCCTGTGAGGGTGGTGAGGCCCTGGCACAGGGTGCCCAGAGAAGCTGTGGCTGCCCCATCCCTGGAAGTGTTCAAGGCCAGGCTGGACGGGGCTTGGAGCACCCTGGGACAGTGGAAGGTGTCCCTGCCCATGGCAGGGGTGGCACTGGATGGGCTTTAAGGTTCCTTCCAACCCAAACCATTCCATGTCTCTGTGATTTCTATGGAACTCCTGAACACAGGACTCATTCCTTAGGTTGCAGCAGTGGGAAAACTGATTGAAGACCCAAAGGAATCATTTGCACTCTTCAAGACTGGGAGAATTTTTTTAAGATTATGAACCTGGCAAGGGCAGGGAGCAGCTGGTTAAGGGAGGGGAGCATTCCCAGCCCACCTGGCACAGGGAGATACAGTCGGAACTCACCACTGACCTGGGAATGTCTCCAGGAATAGCCTCGGGCAGATGCTCCTCCACATGTTCAAGTTCAGGGTGGCTCCTCCTGTGGCAGCTCCTGAGGGGGTTTCAGGGCAAGTTTTGATCTCCACAGGGACACAGTGACCCCGATGTGTCCCTGCCCTCCTGCTCCAGCCACCTCTGTCCGGCCAGCCCGGGGCAGGGGCCGTGTCTCTCCAGCAGCCTCATAGCAAACAAGTTTCTGTAATTTTACCACCCCAACAGGAGCTATTTTTGCAGCAAATCCTTCCAAAATAGAAACCAGCAACACCCGCGGGCATCGACCCAGCCCTGGGGCTGCAGGACCGGTTGGGGGACAGGGCTGGGGACAGAACACGGCCCGGAACTCTGGGAGGGGTGGCAAACCCCTCTTGGCACTGTGCCAGCAGCTCCAGGGACCCTCGGGGAGGGCTGGGACCCCCAAACCTGGCCGAGAGGGGGGTGCTCCAGCCCAGCCACCCACTCTCACCCTTCCCTTTTCCTGGGATAAACGCTCAGATAACGTTTGTGCTCACAGCTCCTCCAGGCTGTCATCTCTGAGCCTCGGGAAGGATTTGATTCCTTTGGTGTTGGTCTCCTTCGTGGCACGTGCTGGACAGCATTTTTTGGAGCATGATCAGGGAAAAAGCTGTAAAAAGGGGAATGGGATTGGCTGTGATCCAGGGAAAAAGGAGAGGCACAGGGGAAACACCCCCCAGAGGGTACTGAGCCCATCGCTGAGCACTCGTCTGTTCTGCCCTATAAAATAAACCCCTGAACAGCTCTAAAGGTTTTCCCCTCACCGGGAGCACCTTTATCCCCCTCAGGAGCACAGAAACTCCCAAACCAGAGGCTTTAACTCCTTCTGGGTTCACTTTGGGTTCAGCTGAACCCAGAGTTCAAAGTGACCCTTTACCGAGGAATAGGGAACAACCCCAGACCAAAACCAGGGAGAAGGAGAGGAGCCTGACAAAACAGAGTTGAGAAACTGCCCCGTCACACCCCGTGTGCGGAGCAACATCCCCACCCCGCACAGATAAAGTGCCGAGTGCTCCCGGAGCTGCCCAGCCCCTGCCCCAGCCCCGGGAGCACCTTCCCGGCCAAATCCTCCCACCACGGAGCCAAATCCCCCTGGACAAGGAGGAGGAGGACGGCTCGGCACAGCCACGGTAGGATCTGGGGGGGAAAATGAGATTTAGGGGGGAAATTGCTTGTGTTGGGTTCAAACGGCAATAACGGATTGCTGTGGGCAGCCCGGAGGGAATTTCGGGAGCAGGGGTTGATTTTCTATCAGGGGATCCCCCTGAGGGGTGTGGAGGGGTGGGGAACACCTGCTGGGCTCCCCCACTGGGTTGCACGGGATTTCTCCCAGACCGTGCTGGTGAGGAGCTGGAGGATGGAGGGGAACCCTGTCCCTGCAGGAGCAGAGCACTGGGTGTCAGAGGGGACAATTGTGGAATTTCTTTTAATAAGGGGCGGGGAAAGTCCTGGTTTCTATTATATAGGATTTAAAATCTCTCCCTTGCTCGCTGGAGGTCTGTGCAGCATCACAGAGCCGGGGTGGGTGCTCTGAGACCCCCTGACCCCACAGCTCCAGCTCCAGTGTCGGGTGACAGAATCAGCCCCAAGACTTCCAGAACCTTCCAACGATTCCAAGTGTGGGACACGGCTCTCCAGACCCGCTCCAAGGACAAAGCCCCGGCACCAGCACCATGATGTGGGCAGCCCCAGCCCTGGCAGCCGCCACCCTCTGCCTCCGTGAGTCACATCCTGTCCCCAAAAACTGCCCTGGGACCCCCGGGCACCCCCTGGCACCCCCTGGCAGCAGGGATGCTCCAGCTGTGCTGCTCCTCATCCCAATCCCGCTCGGTTCGGCACTCCCAGCGCTCTGCCTCCTGCTCCCCTCAGCACCCGCAGGCTTTTCCTGCGGACAGACCTGCACAGACAGATTTCCGGGGACAGATTTATCCCTTTTTGTCTTCCATCCCCACCAGGAGGGAGCCGGTGTGCTCGGGCTGGGGGCTGCTCTCTGCACAGCGATCCCCAGCATTTCCTGAACATTAAATTAGCGAAGGAAAGGCCCTTCCCAGGCTTTAAACCTGGAGCTGCTTGGAACAACCGCGACCAGCTGTACATAATTCATGGATGTTTCCTAACCTGCTCCTGCTTCCTTGCAGGTGTCTCCACAGACCCGGTGAACGCCGCAGCGGTGAGTCCCTGCCGGCTCCGCTGGCTCCCGCCGTGCCAGGGCTTTCCCAAAACTCCACAGCTGGTGCTGGAGCTGCCACCATTCCCCCAGCGCTCAGCTCCAGGGAGGCACAGCCGCCACCTCCCGCTGTCCCCCTGTGGCCCTGGCCCTGTCCCATCCCTCACCCGCCGCCCGGCAGCCTCCCTGCCCTGCTCCCAAACCCGGTCCCAGCTCCAGGGAAGCAGGGACAGACCCACCGAAGTGTCCCCGCTCCTGAGAGTGGCTGTGGTGGCTTTTGTCCCCACAAGTAACCCAGGGGCTGCTGCAGTTCCTGTCTGTGGCTCACGGGCAGCAGATCGGGTGCTCCGGCAGGGTCAGATCCCATTCCCTGCATCTCAGATCCCTTCTTCCCATTCCTTGCTGGGGCTGAGCATCCCCCGATCCTCTCCGCAGGCTGCCCTGATGGTTGGAGCCGTCCTGGCCAACGCTGAGCATCCCCGGTAAGTGCCAGCCCCGGCGGGGGCTCTGAGGACTGGGGGGGTTTTGGGGGGTCCGGCGGGGTGAATTCGCGTTTGTCCCGACATCTGCCGCTGTGCCGGGTCAGCGGGGCGGGGAGGATTTACAGCCCTGTGCAGCCGGTTCCGTGCTGGGATTCCGGCGGGTTTGGCTCCTGCTGAAAGACAAACACACTGAGAATTCTCCTTCCCTGACGGGGCTGCAGCGGGAGCCTCCCCCCGGCTGAAATCCAGGCGCGGCTGTTTCTCCCGCAGCCACATCCCGGGATATGGTGGGTACCCAGCCGGCCGTGGGGATGGCAACACCCTGGCACTGATTTTAGGGGACATTTTCATGACGCCCCACCTTATTCCCGCTTACCGCCCGCAGCCTTGCTCAGGGCGAAGGGTTTTCCCAAGGGAACGAGTGGATTTGCCCTCCAGGGGATTTTGGGGAGCTCAGGCGGGTGGTGAACCACAACCTCCCATCCCCGCAGCCTCCCACCCTCGCTCCCGATGGAATTCCCGTGCATCCCGACCAGCGACCCGCCCGCTGCCGACATCCTCGCGTTCGCCCGGGGATTGCAAAGCGAACCAGGGGAGCCGAGCAGCGCCCAGGTGGGCAGGGCAGGAGGGGGCTGCGAACCCCACGGAGCCGGGGGTGCCGGGGGGTGCCAAGGGGTACCGGGGGGACTCTGCCAGCCTCGGCATTGACCAGCCCGGTCTCCGTGCCCAGCTCTCCTGCCTGGCCCTGCTCCTCGCTGCCAAGAACCTGACGGCCGATTTCGGCAGCTTCCCACCGGACCTGCTGCTCTTCTTCCAGTGAGTATCCCGGGGAATGCTGTGGGTTTGGGGTGGAATCCCAGCATCCAGTGCCCGCTGGCGTGGCCCCTGCACACCACAGGGTACCCACCTGTGGCTGTGGGCACCTTCCAACCTGCACAGGGCATTCCCAGCCCTGTGGATCCCCGGGTTGCCTCTCGTCCCTCAGGAGCCACGGGGTTGGGCAACACCATCCTGTGCCCGAGACCCTCAGCTCAGTGAAAGAGTTTAAAACCCCCCGTGCCCACCAAAATCCCTCACCCCGCTTCCCCCACCACTCTTGGTGCCCACAGCCCGTCCGAGGTGCGCGCTGGCACCTGCAGGGAATTTTATGCCCGAGCATCCCGCGGGAACCTGGATCTGCTGCCCCGGGGCTCACCCCGGAGGACGCGGCTGCTCCGCGGGGCACTGACCTGCCTGGTGAGTGGGGATGGCACGGGGGGTGACCAGGGACCCCCAGCCCTCACCTGGCGGGGTACGAGGCTGGTTGGTCTCTCGCAGGGGGCGCGGGGCAGCCGCCTGGAGCCGCAGCAGCTCGGCAGCCTCGGGGCGCTGGTGTGTGACCTGGAGCCGGGCACCATCCCGGCCTCGGGTCCCGCCATCCTGGAGAACCTGAAGCTCTGCCCGGCGCTGACGCGGGCACAGCAGGACGCCCTCAATGCCCTGCTCCTCACGGGGGACACAGCGTACGGGTGAGGAAGCTTCCTGCTCCTGGAGGGCTGGGCACCCACGGGGATGCTGAGCTGGTGCTTCTCCTGCTGCCGCAGGGATCCTTCCAGCTGGGATTTACGGACTCTGCAAGATTTGGGGCCGCTCGTGCTGGCGCTGAATCAGAGCACGCTGAGTTTGGTGCCCGAGGTAAGGTCTCTCCTCGGGGGGAGATGTCCATCAGCCAGGTCAGCTCCGAGGCTGGGGGACCCAGAGCCCTCTGTCGCCGGTCCCTGTGCCCCCGATCCCAGCACCCTGTGCCCCCGCAGGCAGTGCGGGAGGATTTCAGGAGGAGCATCGCGGCCGCCTACAGCAGCCAGGGACATTCCCAGCGGGAGAAATCCCTGATCCTCTTCAGGGCCTTTGCAGCAGCATCAGCCGCCTCCCACCCCAGGCTGAGGCGGAGCGCGGACGGTGAGTGCTTCCCTTCGCTCTGGCCAGCCCAGAGCTCTGGGAGGGGAAAATGTCTCGGGGCTGGTTGGCATCTGGGAGCTCCCAGAGGGACCAGGCAGAAATCTGGGATTCCCGTAAACTGGGGAAGTGGGGAAATGTCCTTACAGCACGGTGGTTGCTCTTACCTGGCAGCAGGGATGTGGTGGCAGCACTCAGGGAGGAGCTGGGACAGCGGGACACTCCCCAGGCAGGGCCAGCACCAGGGCAGGGCGCTGCAGGATCAGAGGAGGCTCGTGTAGAGGACACGGAGCAGTCTGAGTTGCCTTTAACAGGACAAAGCACGAGTGGACTGCAAAACATCACCAGGTTCTTCAGGAATAACTTTAGGGAATGAGAGCAAATGAGGCACCTCCATGGGTTGGGGACCAGGGGACGGGAGCAGGATCCACGGTGGGTTGAGCCACGTTTTTGTGAGTCCCTGTGCTTCACCAGGGCTCTTCCAAGGGGCTCTGAGCCCAGGGCCAGGTGGGAAGGGGACACATGGGACACACACCCTCTGCCTGACACAATTCCTTGCCCTCAGGCTGCCCATCCAAGCCCATCACTGCCGACTCCATCCCCTTACTCACCCCTGAGAAGCTCGACCTGTGCCTGAGCAGTGATGCCTTAATAAAAAACCTGGAGGCTGTGGTGGAACAGCCAATCTCCATAGAGTCTTCCCAGATCCTGAAAAAAAAGGTGGACCAGGTAAGGGGTGACACAAGGCAGGAGCCCCCCGGCAGCACGGACACAATCTGGGAGGGGCAGGATGTGCTGTGGGAACAGGGATCAATGAACACAGGGATGAAGGTGCCTGAGTGGGTTCTCTACACCCATTCCTGCCCTATTTTCCCTTCCCTCACCCTCTTTCCTGCCCCACGGCCGGGCCCCACAGCTTTTCCCATCGGGGATCCCGGAGGAGCAGCTGAAGCGCCTGGGGATGCTGTCCCGCCTGTACACGGAGCAGGAGATCAGCCAGTGGTCAGTGACATCCAGTGACACCCTCTCAGCCCTGCTCAGTACCTCGGGAGGACGGTGGGAGGATTCCCAGGTAAATCCATGGCAGCAGCAGGGGATGAGTGCTGGGGAACCCAAACCGGGATCACCTGTGCCCCAGCCTGGCTCGGGGTGAAGGAGTTGTGGGGTTTTTGGGGGTTGGCAGCGCTCCCATCCTTACCAGGAGCATCTCCTTTCCCTGCCCATGTGTCCCCACGTGCCCTGTGCTCCTCAGGTGCAGCAGCTGCTCAGCAGGTACCTGGACCTGGGGGGCTCCCTGACGGGGCCCCTGCTCCGGGAAATCGGAGGCGAACGCCTGTGCAACCTGCGGGAGGAGCAGATCCAGCAGATCCCCGCTGAAGCCATCGGGTGAGCCGCTTTTCAGGGATGCTGACCAGCCCTGAGAGGCCCTGGGGCTGTGGGGAGGTGGGTGCTGGGATGGAAGACCCCCAGCTCTGTGTGGATCTCCCCACTCCCAGGCAGCACAGTGGGATCGCTGTGTCCCGATCCCAGATCCCACCTGAGCCCCAGGACCACGAGCAGGGACAACCCGCTCGTCCCTCCCAGCAACCAGAGCACTTTCTCTGCAATTTGGGGTGCTGCTGACCTGTGGCCCTCCCTCCCAGGACCGCTGGGCAGTTAAACATTTCTCTGTGCTCCCAAACCAAGAAGGAGCAGCTCTACGGGAAGGCCCGGGAGGCCTTTGCCAGCCTGGCCAGCACCCCCGGGCCCTACTACTGTCGGATCCAGCCATACCTGGGTAGGTGCTTCCCCTCCACCCTCCCTCCATCCCTCCCTCCCACCACCAGGTTCGGGGTCTTGTCCTCAGCCACAGACAGCTCTGGCAGGCTCCAGAACCTCTCCAAATCCTCCGCAGAAGCGCTGGAAGGGTTTGCAATCTCCAGGTGTCCCCTGTGCTCTCTTTAAGGTGGAGCTCCAGCAGAGGATCTGAAGGACTTGGCTAATGCTGGTGTGGCCATAAACATGGATCTGGACACCTTCCTTGCCCTGAATCCCAAGGAACTGCAGGTACAGCTCCGGGATGCTGCTGTCCCTCTCCTCACCACTGAAGGGCAGGGCTGGCTGAGGGCTGAGCAGGGAGAGCCGAGGCCAGAGCCCCATCAAATCACCGATTCTCCACTTTCTCACCTTCGTAAATTTTCTTTAGGAAGTTTTAGTTGCTCTGCAGCCCCGTTAGCAAAGCACTTGGGGCTGTGAGGGTGAAGGAAGGGGCTGTTGTGTGTGTGTTGCAGAAACTCAGCGTCACCGACGTGAAAAATTTGCTCGGGGAAAATCTCCCTGAGCTGAAGGAAGCTGAAAATGAGCCCTTGGTGGTGAGCTGGGTGAAGATACAATCCCAGCGGGAGCTGGACTGCGTGCTGGGCATCGGCCTGCAGGGAGGGCTGCAGGAGCCCACAGGAACAGCCACCTCTGCTCGCCCCACCACCCCGGCCAGTGCCACCTCCACAGCCACTGTCCCCACCCCTGCTCGCCCCACCACCCCGGCCAGCATCACCTCCATGGCCACTGTCCCCACCCCTGCTCGCCCCACCACCCCGGCCAGCGTCACCTCCATGGTCACCACCCCTGTGCCCACCACCCTCCCCACTGTCCCCA
>VZTE01002523.1:78709-129248 GCA_013397775.1 Eulacestoma nigropectus
CAGGGCCCCCTGCTCCACCCACCAGCCTCCCACCACAGACAGAGCCACCTCCCCCGCTGTCACCCTCCTCAGCACCCTCCTGGCCACCAGCAGCCCCAGCTCTGCCTCTCCCAGCACCGTCCCAGTCCCTGCTGTCACCTCCAGGGCCACCACCAGCGCTGGTGTTGGCACTAGCCCAGCTGGTACCACCCACAGCACCATGTCCCCTGTCCCCAGCCCCTCCTCTGTCCCCACTGCCACCCATAACACCATCACAACTGTCCCTAATCCCTCCTCTGCCCCCACTGCCACCCATAACACCATCACAACTGTCCCTAATCCCTCCTCTGCTCCCACTGCCACCCCTGTCCCTCACTCCTCCTCTGCTCCCACTGCCACCCCTGTCCCCAATCCCAGCTCTGCTCCCACTGCCACCCACAGCACTGTCACCCCCGTCCCTCACTCCACCTCTGCCACCACAGCCACACACACGACTCCCCCTCCCCATAAGCCCACTGCCATTCCCAACTCCACCATCTCCACCCAAACAAGCTTTGGCTCCTCCACAGCCAAGCCCACCACCCTGCCGTGCCAGACCAGCTCCCCTCCGGAATTTCCCAGCCCTTCTTCCACCACCAAACCAACACCTGGAGGTGTTCTGGAGTCACCACGACCAACATCCAATGGATACATCAACCTGCAGCCTGAGCCTGGTAAGATGGGAATGTTTGGAGCCGGGAAAGGCTTGGGAATGATGGTGAGGACAAAGTTGGCTGATCCCCCTTGCTCCTGGCTGGATTCAGTGCTGGGGGACAGGCGGGGACGTGGCCCTGCCAGCTCATGTGTGCTGTGCACCTGGAGAACCCCATTCCCTGTGCTCTCCCTCCAGGATCAGGCTCCAGGCTCTCCTCCTGCCTCGTGCCCGTGCTGGCAGCCACCATTGGGAACGTCCTGCTGCGGGGGCTGCTCTGACCCCACACCTCAGCACCACCCACCCTGCACAGCCCTCCCTCCCTCCCAAGGAAACAGCGCTGGGAAATTCCCTGCTGGATAGCAGAAACCCAGGAAAGGAAGAGAATTCATCCACATTTGATGCCAGCACAGAATTTGGTTGTTATTTTTGAGGCGGGGCAGTGAAGGAGGACAGATTTTTCCAGCCCAAAGAAGCTGCACAGGTCCTTACTAGCAATTTACTCCCTGTAGTACAAGCACCAGCAATGCTGACTGCTCTAGCAAGGCAAGAACACTGGGCCCAGCTCCACCAGGGGTTTTCTGTCTATCCCATCCTGCTGGGATCTGTTAAACAGTGGGACAACTCAGGGATTTGAGGCACTGGTGGCCCAGCCTTGCAGCTGAGAGATCTCCAAAATCATATTTAACTTTTTTCAGGAGCTGCTTTTGGATCAAGGTTTGTTCAAACTACACACAGGCTCTCACAGGATGATTAGCTGGAGATAATTTATTCTGATTACTGTTCAGTGCTATGCAATAAAACACCAATCAACTATTTTTTCCTAATCCAATGTGGGTTTTTGAGGTGTTGAGTACTTTGTGGGGAAGCTTTTCCAGCATAAATCCAAAGTCTGCAGTGAAGGACAGACCTGTTCCCTCTTATAAAGCTCAGACAACAAAGATTTATAAGATATAAAATACATAAATCCCTTTTTCCCTCCCAGACTCTCCTCCTGGAGGAAAGGGGGATGGCAGGAGCTGGATATGGGTCGCACTGAAGGTTTTTTTGGACAGATATTTCCAATGAGTGGGAAAAAAATATCGAAAAAGTTCTTTCCCCTCCACATGAGGAAGCTGAGAACAGCCTCAGCTCTTAAGTGTTGAGCAGCCAACCCCAAGGAAAAGTAACAGGCACATCCTGGCATTCTGAGCACTTAATTTGGGGGGATTCCTGCAGACAGGAAGGTGAGGGCAGCCTCAAGGAAGAGCAGACAATCATCAATTTGCTTCTGGCATTTTTACTCAATTCCAGGATTTATTTACAAGCAGCTGGAAAACTTCACTCACACCCTGAGGTCTTGGCAGTGTCACGAGGTCAGGCTGTGAGAAATGTCATTTTTAACCTGCAGAACTCACCCTTAAACCCAGCAGTAAGATGTGATTTAGCAGTGGTTTGGGGTTGAACTGGGCTTGGGCTATACCAAAGGCAAAGATCCTGCTCCAGAGGGTCTGAAATCTTCCCTTCAGACACAACTGCGGTTTTTTTTCCAAGGGATTTGAAAGCCAAAAGTACCTAAACGTGAGTCCTGGGCTGATTCCAGCTGCCTGGAGCTCCAGGTCTCACTCCAGGTCTCAGAGCAGGGCACAGGCTGGTCTCCCTCATCTTGGTTCTCCGTGGGAGGAGATGGTCAAGACAAGATGGACATCATGAGGAAACTGAGGAGCAGGGCAGGCAGGAGGTGGAATGCCATGGCCACAGTCCCCAGAGGGGCTGAGGATAGTTCTGGAGGACAAAGAGGGGATTAGACCAAAGAAATCAGTGACTGAACCACTTCTCCAGGGAGAAAACATCCCTCTGTGCCTCACCCAGGGATTCTCTCTTCCTTTCTAACCATGGCAAACACCAAGCTGAGTTTGGGGTTGGAACTGGAGGATCTTCAAGTTTCCTTCAACCCAAACCACTCTGTGATTCTGACTCTTAAGCCCAAATCCAACAGCCTCAAGGAGGAAGGCCTGGAAGTGCCCGCTCAGTTGGGATATTCAGCCAGTGAGGCTGCTCCTAGTGGGATTCCAGGATTGCTCCTCATGTTGGACCCAGAATTTGCCCTGCAGGGCTCCAGGCTCCTCAGCACAGCTGAACTTGCTGCCCCAATTCTACTCCTTGCTGCAACCCCAAACAAACCTTTAAAGCCCAACCATCAGGGGTCCTACAGATACCTGGGAATTTGGGGGTGACGATGTTGATGTAGCCCTCCTGCATGCCCCCCGTGAGCCCGATGTGGAGTTTGTCCAGCTCCGACTGCTTCTGCAGCTGGATCCACTGCCGGACAGGAGCCCTGTACTGCCACTGGGCCAGCTCAGGGAGGTTCAGCCCCAGCAGGCCCTTAACCTCCTGGGGTGTCAGGCTCTAGGAAGAATCACAGAGCAGGGATTAGGGCTGGGAAGGCAGGGATGGAAATGACCCCTCTGGCCGGGGAAATGATGGGGTTCCCATCGGCAGAAGGGGGAAGAACAAGGATAAATTCCTGTGAGTGGTTTCACTGGGACAAGCTTCCCTTAGGGTGTGGTGGTTCCTCAAAGGCTGTTCCTGTTGGCCTCTGATGCCAAATCTCCTGCACTCAACTGGGGGTCCCATCCCTGCCTAAATCACTGGGATTTCTGCCCAAATTCGGGACATTATTGGTTGCCTTGTCTGGAGATCTGTGGTCTCATGGGCCCGTCCCTTGCCACTATGAGAGCCTGTCCTGAAGAAATTCCACTGGCTTTGCATCCAGCTAAGGATCCAAATTATATTTTTTAAGTAATTTCAGGCCATTTCTCTACTTTCTACTGGTCTAACAGTAGAAATTTGGATTTGATGGAATTTGGATTTGATGGAATCACTCCTGATTTCAGCCAATGAACAACACAACCAAACCCAACCACTCAACGCAACAAAATGCAAGGAATTAAAGAATTCCAAGGTCCAGCTCACCATCAGAGACTCTCTCCTCAAAGTCACAAACGTGCTCACGTTCATGTTCACGTTGTCCTTGCTGAGAGCCTTGAGATCCGCAGCAGGAGCCCCCTCTGGCACCAAAGCAAGGAGAATATCAAAGGGTGGGAGACTCCAAAGGAGCTGTGCTGGGGGTCTGCACAAAATGAGGATTTCTCCACAATTCATTAGCCTGGGGCTGATAACACAGTGAGGTCTAACTGCAAAATATGTGGATGCTCCTCCTTTTTTATTGGGAGTTTTTTCGTTGGGCATTAATAATACGTGACAATGCCAGACAGTGGAAAGAGGAGTGAGAAGAATTTGGAAAAATTATTGGCTTAACATGGAAAAAAAAAAAAAAAAAATCGATTTTGTGACATGGAAAAGGGCTGTGAGATAAGCCCTGAGTTTGATTTTCCCTGTGATGGCCTGGAAACTGATCTGGGCACCTTAAAGCAGGCACAGAATCCTTCAATAATATTTTATGCCATCTACAGGTTGGAAAGACAAACTTTTAACGACTTGGCTTTGAAAATTCCCAAATCTTAGAGTTTGATACCCATTTGGCTTGTGGCCAAGACCTCTCCTTCCCCATCACATCCTGGTTTTTTACATACCCAGGTAAGGTAAAATCAGCTCATAGTAAGCAGGTAAATGGTGCTGGTCAGAGAAAGCCTTTTTGGCTTTCTCATACAAGATGTTCTTCGTCTCCTGTGAGCAGGCTGAAGGATTCAGAGATGCCAGTCTGCAGAAAAACAAAGATTTAGAGTGAAAAAAGCTTTTCTTATCTTCAACCTGTTCAATTTTCACATATTCTGAGTGTTTTTCTGGGATTCTCTACACAGCACAGGTGACCCCTTCTTCCCAGATGTATGGAGAGAACCTGAGAGGAAAAATAATGGCTCAGTTTCCTGCTGAGAATTTGTCCTTCAAGTGATTATGGCTCTGATGGTGCCCAAAAAGTTTGTGTGTTTGCCAAGCTGTAATTAATTAATTTCATTTACCAGTCTTGCACAGGAATTTAAACTGGAAATGCTTAAAAACCACAAGGATGTGGAACTTGAGGACATGGTTCAGTGGTGACCATGCTGCTGGGTGTTGACCTGAGAGGCCTTTTCCAACCTTAACCATTCAGTAATCCTATGAAATTAAATTTAATTAACTCTTTTGCAGATGAAAGCAGACAAAGAGACCAGATCTGCTGCCTGCTGAGCTGAAATAAAGCTTGACTGGAGATCCAAGCCCTGCCTGGCAGGATGGAGATCAGCAGGATGGGCACCAGCAGGCTGTAAACCCCGACACGGAGCAGGTTCTGAGCTGCTTCTTACATTTCCTTTCTCTGAGAGCAGAATAAAGGAAAAGAATGGGAAAGGGATTCTGGAAGAAGCCAAGGACACCCCAATTTTTGACTCACTTGAGGCTGGCAGGGTCGATGGCCTCCAGCTCGGTGGCATTCAGCAGGCACACGTAGCTCGTGCCGATGGCGTTCAGGGCCGTGGCATTCAAGGCATTGCCCAGCCCCACGTAGCGTTTAATTGCTACTGAGGCCTGGAAACACAATTAATTAGATGAATTTAATTCAATCAGAACGTGTGGTTCCATCCTCAAAAGAAACACGTGCAATAATTACAAAAACAAAATGGAGTGATTTCAAATTCTTCGTTTGGGCCTCAAGGATGGTCCATCCAACCTTGTGGCACCAAAGATGCTTCAACCACCTCAGAACCCGCTCAGTTAATCCTAAACCAGCCCCCAAAGCAGGAAAGCAAAGCCAAGCCCCTACCAGGGAATCCGAGGGCTGGTTTTTCAGGAAGGCAGCCAACATGTCAGCAGAGCTAATCTTCCAGGTGGAAATGTCCTCCGGGGTGATGAGGGGAAGGAGAGGGCTCAGGTTGGAGAGCAGGCTTTCGGGATAACCATTGGGATACCTCTGTGGAGACACGGCTGTTATGGGTACAGAGTGGGGCAGTGGGGCTGAGGGAGCTGGGGTTTACTCTGAGGGGAAAGGGGAAATGATGATTTTAGTGCTGTTTTCAACTCTCTAGTGGGAGATTGGAGGGAGGATGGAGCCACGTTCCTCTCAGAGGCGCCCAGTGAAAGGCTGAGGGCCAACAGGCAAGGAAAACTTCGATTAGATCTAGAAATAAGAGATAAGAAATAAATATTTTCCCAGTAAAGGTGGTCAAAACCTGGGAGAGGAGCCGAGAGACAATGGAGTCATATCCTTGGAGATCCCAAATTCACCAGGCCCTGAGCAATTCCATCAGTGGTAATTTGACATTTTCGGGCTGGTATTACCTCATCCAGGTATTCCTTGAGCACAGCCAGCTGCGGGATGCTGAAGGCGTAGGTGAGGATCTGGGAGAGGTGATTTTCCAGGGAGACGTTCCGGAGGCAGGCGCGCAGCTCCTCGGGGGTGTAGTTGGTGGGCATCAGGGCATCGTCCAGAACTGCCTCTGTTATCTCCTTGCCAGCTGGGCAACCTGGTGAAGCCATGGCAAACCCAGGGTTAAATTAAATCCTTTTTTGCTCCAAGATTTGAATGCCAGAATCATTTTGGTTGGAAAAACCTCCAAGATTGATCTGTGCCAGATCTCCACTTTGTCACCGGCACAGAGCACTGAGTGCCACATCCAGGCCTTCCTCGGACACCTCCAGGGATGGGGACTCCAAACCTCCCTGGGAGCCCCTTCCAGTGCCTGACAAGCCACAGGCTCCAGGGTGACCCCTGATCCCAGTGGGAATGCCTCTGGATCAGAGGGGGCTCCCGTACCATCCGCTCGCTTGTGCCGGCGCGGCAGCAGCTCCACAACGACGATGGCCAGCTCTTCCCTGGACAGGGGGGAATCCCAGGCAAAGTTTCTCAGCCAAGTGGTCAAAGTGTTCTGCAAGGAAAAGGGATCATCAGGGGGATTTGGGAATCCTGGATGTGCCTCCAGCACAAGCCCTGCTACTCACAGACCAGGCTCTGAGCCTGGAGATCCGGCCTTGCTGAGCCAAAAGCAATTCCTTAAATGTTTAAACTCTCCTTTTCCCCAGACCATCAGTGACTGTAGCTCCTTACAAAGCACTGTGAGAGTGATTCCTGCTCTCCCCACAGTGACAGGAAGGGGATGATAGCAACCTGGATTTGCAGTTCCAGGCTGTCAGCTCGAGGAACCCTCACTCCTCACAAACCATTATCCCTTTGGCACCAGGCTTCTTTTAAAAGGAGAAACTGCTGAAAGCAGACTGGCCCAACAACCCCCAGCATATTTCATCCATACTCCAAGCCCCAGGAGTGCTTCCCAAACTCCCCAGCCCTGTCTGAAGAACCCACCTTGGGAATCTGCTGCAGGATGCTGTGATCCAGCACAGGGATGAGCCTGCTGAGCTCGCTCAGCGTGAAGGCTGACCACGCTGCAGGAGGCCTGCAGACAAAAATGAGCAGGGATCAGCTCTCAAGGAAGAGCAAAACTAAAAAAAACACCTTAAAATCCCCCAGGATTACATCCTTGTAACATTTGACATTAAGAAAGTACAGGGTTTAAATTCTAAAACACCTCGATCACTTCCTGCTACCCAAAACTTCATTGCAGCAGAGCAGGTGAAGTTGCCAGGGCAGCTGGGTGGGAAAATGGCCTTGCACAAATGCATTCTTTTCTCAAGCATGGAACTCAAAGAATTTCTGTTGCTCACTACAGCTCAACTCAGTGCCAAGATCTCCGGGCAACTGATACAGGAAGGAAAATATTTTGCTTCCCTCTGTGTTAGTCAGGGATTTATCAAACATCTGCCACTGGACAGGTAGAGGCAGAATGTTTCCTCAAAGTCTGTGGCTGACAAACAGCTTGAACTCATCTGTGATCTCCAGGCCAGTCAGAGAAGCTGGATTAATGAAAAATAGACCAGGGGAAAAGCTTTTATAACTAGAGCAAGAGAGACAACTTATTTTTCAGGAGAATTTCACCCAGGCCTTTCAGCTGGAATAATGCCAACTAAAACAACGTGAAAGACCCAATGGAAAGACCAAGAGTATTAAATTTTTTGGGTTTTTGATCAAGGTGGTTGGCTGGAGCTCACTCAGGTCTTAACAGGACAATGAGTTTGACTAAGGGAACAGTTTGGTGATGTCCAGGAGAAAAACCCCTACCCAAAGGTGGTGTTGCCACTGCTGATGACATCCCTGATTGCCTCTTCTTGGTCAGGCAGGAAAGATCCACACTGGCTCAAATCCTTCAGCAGACTCCCACCAGAACTCCTGATGTACTCCCCACCCAGGTCACAGACCAGCCGTCCCAGAATCTTGGCATTTTCCTCATTTATTTGTGTGCCAGGAATTTTCTGAAATAAAGGCAGAGGCATTAACCCGGATGGAGCATCCCTGGATCCCAACCCCTGCAGGGTCCCAGCCCCTCTCCATGTACCAGACACGCCAGAGCCTCCAGGAGCAGCTGCTGCCTCCGAGGGGCCTCTCTGGGCAGAACATCCACATTTGCCTTCCCAATATTGCTGAAGAACTGGCTGCAGCTCCCTGTGGCTGCATAGTCCGAGGGGCTGGAAAGACAAACACTCCATGAATTCTAGGGAATGAGAGCAAGCACTTGGTCAGGTTTGAGGCTGCTCAACACACACCATGTCCAATAAAACATCTTCCACACCTGCACACTGAACTCCATGGGTTGTTCTTCCCTAGTTTTCTTCTATTCCATTAAATTCTTTAAAGATTCTTTAAATTTAAAATGATTTTTTAAAAAATTAATTTTCACTTTAAGGAATCTATTCTGGGAGACACAGCTTAAAACTGTTCAAGGTTTGGATACAGAACCACCGTGGGAAGGTACTGGAACAAGGGAATCCACGTTATTCCCTGTTTTCTTTCATGTTGTAAGGAAAAAGCACACTCAGAGGCCTGGGAATGCTAAAACTTGGCCTTGGACACTTCCAGGGATGGGGCAGCCACAGATTCTCTGGGAAATCTGGGCCAGGGCCTCCCTACCCTCACAGGAAAGAGTTTATTCCAACATCTCATTTAAATCTACCCTCCTTCAGCTTTCTGCAATCCCATTTTTTATTGCCCAGAAAGAGGCCTAAATAACTCTGAAATACAAATCAAACTTCACATTACAAGCCTGGTTATAAATTAATCCTGCTTTTTCCACAAAGTACTAAGGCAACCGCATGAAAAGCACAGCACAGTTACCTTAAAAACAGCAACAGGTCTTTAGGATAACTGTCCAAATCCTTGGGAATCCCATGCAGCGTCACCATCTTCAGTAAGCAGCTCAGCTGGAAGGACACCAGAGATCGCATCAAGGGGAGAAACCACCATGAAGCAGAAGGAAAAGATAAAATAAAGATTTTACTCTGCTCCGAAGAAAGGAAAAAAAAAAAAGGGTGAAAAAAGATGGAAATCAGAGGGTTTGGTTCCTGAGAACCAAACTGGGTTTGGACTTCTCTCTTCAAGGAAACTCCAAACTGTGGGAAGGACGCCCAGGACATTTGTTCACAGGAAGGAACTCACAGGGATCACCCTGGCCTTGCCCAGACACCCCAACAACCCCCCTGTGCCTGTGTCACCCTCTGGGGGAAGAACCTTTCCCTAAAATCCATCTTAACCCCCTGACACATCCCTGTTCCAGCCCCTTAACTCCAAGTGCTGTTCTGGCTGAACAGTCCCTGCTGGTACCTTCAGGACAACATCAAACACTTGGGAATGTGGGGACTACCTGGTCCTGTCCCAGCCTGACGTTCTTCTCTCTCATGACTTTGGCCAGCTCCTGAAACCTTTCTGCTCCCACAGCGCTGGCAGCTGCACAGGTGAAGCCTTGGAGGACAGACTGGGAAAGCCTGGGAATTTCCAGAAGGAAAATCAGAAGGGAAAGGCCTTCAGGGAGGTGCATTCAGAGCAGGACACTGCTGACCCCACTGTTTTTCCAGATATAAATCATGGTTATCACAATTTTCATCTCAGACATTTCAAAAGACACATCAGCCCCTCTAAATTAATCTCTGGAACTGCCCTGTGGAAGGCTGGCATATTCCCTGATTGGAAATGCCTTCCAGAGGCAATCTGGAGCAAGATTCCAGGTGCAGCCTGAGCCAGAAGCATCATTTTAGAACGGAAATGTGGCCTCTGGGTGTATTTTACAGCTGAGGCCTGGTAAATCTCAGCGCACCACGTCTGTGTTTGGGTTCACATTTTATTTCCCATCTGTTTCTATGGATTCAACAGGGTGGATGTGCCATATGCACCACAGGAAACACGGGAATCGCCAGGAAAACAAACAGAAAATGGAAGGAGAGGAGGAAAATCTCTACCTGCTGAAGTCAGGCTCTGCCTTTACCACATCACTGAAAAACATGGCAGCCTGGGAAGCAAAGCCAGAGGTCAGTGGTTTTCCAGGAGAAACGGCTCCATTTCCAGGTGGATTTGTGGAACTCACGGCCCCACAGAGGCCAGGGCTGGCAGGGAGGGGAAGGAGGACCCCACACCCCATTACCTGTTCTCTGGTCCATGGTTTATTGTTGAGGTCCTGCACATTTGGCTTCTCTTCCCCAAAAACAAGCAGGGATTTTGGAATGTAGCTGGCCAGAGCATTGGGAATGAGTTTCACCAGCTCAGCGGGGTGGCCAACACTGGAGGAAACCTTAAAAAAAACCCAGCAGAACAAACCATGGAAATCTCACAGAGTTTTAGTCTAAATCATGGCAATAACAGAACCAGAGAATCATTTGGGTTGAAAAAGACCTCTAGGATCAAGTCCAACCTTGAATTAATTCTGCTCCATTTATATTCTTTCCCTGGGAACATCTACTGGGAAGTAGTTTCTACTACCCCATAAAACAAATCACTCCTGCCCTTGTCCCCAAGAGGCTGAGCAGGCCAAGAACATCGACACAGGCCCAGTGACAGGACTTGGGACGCTTTTCCTGCTGCCACTCTGCCTGGCCATGACAATTCCCACAGGGAATGCTGTCTGGGTGTGCAGGGCTGTCACACCAGGCCCAGGTAACCAGTGCTCCCAGTCCTGCTCCTTTGGGAGGCCTGAAGAAGAAAAACAAGGTCACCTTTTCCACCAGGGTCCTTTTCAGAGCAGAGGGCAGCGGGTCCATGTGCTGGGCAAACTCTGGCAGCTGGAGGGCCTCCAGGACAACTTCTGGGGACAGACTCCGGAGTGTGCTGCTGTTAAGGCCACCCACCAAACTCCCCAGCTCTGCCAGGCTCTGTCCATCCAGGATCTGCAAGGGAATCCCAGGATAATTTAGGTTGGAAAACACCTCTAAGCCCATGGAGTCCAAGCTGCGCCTGAACCCCACCTTGTCCCCAGCCCAGAGCACTGAATGCCACTTCCAGGAATTCCTTGGGCACCTCCAGGGATGAGGACTCCAAACCTCCCTGGGCAGCTCTTTCCAGTGCCTGACCACCCTTCCCATGAGGAAATTCCTCCTGGATTTGTGGATCTCTGTACCTGGTAGCCAGAGCGGAGCAGTTTGTTGACAATAGCCCTGGACTGCTCAGCATTCCAGCCACGGACGCTTCCCAGGGCAGGAAGAGCTGCTTCCAGGTGCTCCTCAGGGATGCTGTTCTGGATGCTGGACACAGAGAGCCCCAGGGCAGCCTGGCCCAAGGCTCCCAGCACTGCTGGAGAGAAATCCTCCAAGTTCCTCACCAGGGACGATGCGACCTGCCAAGGTCCCACGGAGACAGAACAGAGTCAGAGGAGCAATGAGGGGAGATACTGGATCCCACAGCCTTTGGAGGTCTTAAATCCCTGGATTTGTGGCTCAGGTTTTCATGCCAAAGGCTGTGGCTGGACCATTCCCACCACTGAGAACTGTGAGGTGGTGAAAACCCAGGCAGACACCACAATAAAGACACGAGGTGACCTAGAGGAGTGTGACAAGAGGGGACACAAGAGCTGGGCCTCAGCCCTGCCAGGTTTTGTGTAGGTGAGTGAATTCCCAGGGGCTCACCTGCAGTTCCTGCGCTGCCAGAGAGGACAGAGCTCTCTCTCCAGGCATTCCCCTGGTCCAGGGGCAGCTCTTCCCGAGCCTCTGGGCCACGCCCAAAGCCTCCTCCTTGCTCAGGTTCCTCACTGCCGAGGGGCTCAGGGAGCAGATAAATCTGTCTGGGAGGCTGCAGGGAGAGAAAAGGAGAGGCTGCCCGTCAGAGAGTGGCTCTATCAGACCTCCCCCCCTTTTCCAGAGGGTGCTCTTTTCCAGGCACGTTTCCCCTGACTCCTTTTAGCTCTGATGATGCCACTGCTCCAGCTCAGAGAGCTGAAAAACTCTGGAAGCACTGCTGGCCATCAGCTGGAGCTGGCACTGCAGGGAAATCATCTCCCAGGAAACAGAACTTGGGATCTGGCCCTCCTCAAACACAAGGGCCATGGGATTCTTTGAAAATGAAACCTTTAAACAGAAAATTAATGGAACCTTTGAAGAGGTTTAAATGAAATCCCCAGTCAGACTCTTGCCATGTCACAGTCCCACGCTGAGTCACCCCGGGAAATCAGATCCCACCAGATCCATACCTTGACAGTGGAAAACCAGGAGCAGAGGTCAGGAGGAGGGTGTAGTACAGAGCAGTGTCCCGGAGCAAGGTGAGGTTCCTGACCATCTCCATATTCACCGGATCCCTGGCAAATTTTTGAAGCTGAGGGCGAAGAAAAATGAAAAGGAAAATAATTCAGACGGATCCTTCAATCCTGACAGTGATGTGGGACAGTTTGAACCAACCTCAGGGTTTTTCACCGGGGTTTAAAGTTGTGCTGAGATTTTTTTTGTTGTTGTTGTTTTCAAGTAAACACTGGGACCTTGATCAGGTTTGGGGTTGTTCCTCTTACTGACTCCAGTATGCTCCCTGCAGGATTCCCTTTGTGAAACCAACTCCTGTGCAAGTCCCTCATCACATGATGGGGGAAAATAACTGCAGTGACTGTTCACCTCAAATTAACAAGAGAAATATTCCTGCTGGCAGCATTCCAGAAGTTTCAAGGCCAGGTTGGACAGGGTTCGAAGCACCCTGGGATAGTGGGGGGTGTCCCTGCCATGGCAGGGGGTGGAATGGGATGGATGAGCTTTAAATCTTTCCAACCCAACCACTCTGGGATTCTGATTTTTCTCAGGGCAGGATTGTGACCTCCCAGGGTCTCCATCCCCAGGAGGCTGCACTTACGGTTGGTTCATCCCCAAAAAGCCGCAGGTCCTCCACGGTGGCGTGCTCCAGAAAGGATCCAAGATAATTCCGAAACCAGGCAGTGGAATTCAGGCTGGGAATGGCCTCACTGTAGCATTTCTGGCTGGATTCTGCAGTCAGAAAAAGAGACACCATCAAACTACAGCCTGGGGCAGGCAATCAGTGGGAATTGGGGATTTCTAGGGGTGGGAGAGGCTTCAGTCCATCAGGGAACTTGGAGAGCTCCCTGGTCACACCTTATACTCAAATCCACGTATTCACACCACAGATTCCCATGGGACAGGACAAACACCTCGGGAAAGTATCCCAGCCCCCAAATATTTCATCCCCGGCCTCTTTCTTCCTCCCTTCAAATCCACCAGAAGCTTTTTGCTTCTGGACATTCAATCAGTGCATGGAAGCTCCTGCCTGGGTCCCTTTCTGAGAGGGATTCTTCAGGTCTCAGAACCAGACCCTGCACCTCCCTTTCCCAGCAAAAGCAGGAAATGCAGAGAATTTAAATCAGCATAACCCTGACTGTGCTGATTTGTAAAAATCCTGGGTTAATAAGGCCTTCAGGCAGGGAAATGATTCCCAAATCCACTAATTACAGACATTCCCAGCCTGTTTCTATTGGAGATTCACAAAAACCCCGTGAAGCCTCAGCCCTGTGACAGATCCCAGGAAAATCAGGTCATTTACCATCCTGGATGAGGAAGTGCTTGATCCCAGTGTAAATATTCCTCTGCTCTTCCACTGGAAGCTGGGAATAGATTCCATCCAGGGCAGCGACTCTGCACATGGATAAGGAAGGCAAACACCTCAAACATTGCTGAGGTCAGGGTTGGGCTCTCACAAAAACCACTGATATTCTCAATCCCATCCTTTTCCAAAGTGATTTTCCCTCACAGGAGCCCCCAGGATGTCCCAGGACGGTGCTGGAAATGGTCCATCCACAGCCTTCAGCATGAAGGCTGAGCCAGAAATCCAGGGATTTAAGACATCCAAAGAGGGGACATTCCTCACTTACACCAGCCGGAATTCCTCACAGGACACGTCCTTGGCACGGAGGCAGCCAAAGACCTCGGGCTCCACCAGGAATGGCTCGAGTCCCTCATGGACCCACTGGGCCAGCACTGGCGGGGTCTCAATGCCGGGCACTCGCAGCATCCTCTCCCACAGACCATTCATGAGGATCAGGCTCCACTCCAGGGAAAGGGGCACGTGGGAAAACTGGGAGCAGGAGAGGAGAAGAAACCCCTGAATTCCAGGGAATTCTAACCAGACATCAATATAAATCCAAGCAAATCTGAACGCTAGGAACAGAATCTGTTGGTTGGAATGGGACTCTTCCCAAAATAAGGTAAAAAATCAGGGGATTTGAAATAAAGCTTTTTCCTGGAGAGCAAACAGCTGGATTTGGGAATACTCACCCGCTGGCTGAACATGGTCAGGGAGGCCAAAAGCTTCTTGGCATCATATTTGGAAAAGAACAGAATGGAATATTCTGGATCCACAGCTGTGGCAGGTTTAGAGGCCAGGCAGGAATATAAGGATATGAGGAAATCATCCTGAAGGTCCTGGAGCCAAGTTCCCTGGAAAAGAAAAGGGAAGTGCAAATAAAGATGATAAAGGATGGGTCATGTTTAGAGGTGAAATCACCTTCAGGGGGCTCATCCATACCTGGGCATTTGGGAAGGGATTCCTCCCTTGAGCGGGGTAAAACATTGGCACAGGTTTTAAAGCTTTATCCAAAAAATAAAACCCCAAATTGCCATTTGATCTAACTAGAAAATTCCATGGGGAGCTCTCTAATTCCCAAACATTTTTCAGGGAAACAGTTTACAAACAGTAGAAGACAAAAACAAAACTAGGAAGAAAACAAACACCAAAAAAATCCCCAAACCTCCAAAATAAATCCCCCCTCAACAAATATTTGCAGAAATGCCATCATTTTATTAGAAATAATGACTGAAAAACACAAAGTGCTGTCAATTTAATTGCAATTACTGGCAACAACTTAAGAGATAATGACAAAAGCAGGGAAGAAAGTAAACCTGGAATATTCCAGGTGGCATTTTCCAGACTGCAACCACTTCTAACTGTGCTTTTACCCCTTTTGATTGTGCTTTTACCACTCTTAATTGTGCTTTATCCCAATGGCCCAGGGTGACCCTCCTGCAGAGATTTGTTCCAGTGCTGTGATGCCAATTTTTAAGAGCCAATTTGATTTGCAAAGTTCCTTTGTCCCACCTTCCTTCTCATTAGGGTGGTTTGGAGAAGGGAATCCCCACTTCCAGAAGGTCTCCGTGGTGGTTTAGCCACTCCTGAGCCCCATGGCACAGAGCAGGTGTCCCCTGGGGGGTGGCACTGCCACAGCTCGGGGCTGGGGGTGGATTAAAACCCGAACTGCTCCACCCACAGCCACCACTGGGGCTGTTTTTAAGCCAGAAGTGACAGAATTCCCAAGCAAAACAAATCCCAGCACCACGGGAAGCAGGAGATTGTCCTTACCTGCGCACAGGCGAATTGGCCAAAAGTGAGGCTGCACGGGGACCTTTGGCCTCGGGCCACCCCCAGGAGCTGCTCCTGGCTGGCACTGGGGGAAAGCAAGGACAGCACTGGGAAAGCTGCAGCAGCTGGGGCAGGATGGGCTGGGAATGGGGGAAACTGGATGGGGAGCTGGGTCGGGACTGGGTGGGGACAGAACTGGTGGGGAGCTGGGGCAGAACCAGTGGGGAGCTGGGCACCAAAGTGGATGGGGGCAGGACTGGTGGGGCCCTGGGGCAGAACTGGGTGGGGAGATAAAAGCAGGACTGGCTGGGGATAGAACTGGAGGGGAGCTGGGACAGAACTGGAAGGGGACAGATCCAGCTATGAACTGGCACCCCTCAGCAATCCAGCTGCAAACCCGGCCCAGAGCACATCTGGCAAGGCAGCCAAGGACACCTGAGTGCCCCCGAGCAGCGTTTTGCTGGCTGATTGTTCCCGCAGGCAGGGACAGCCCTCCCGGGAAGGATCCAGCCCTCCCAAACCGGAGCAGGAGCAGAGCCAGGCAGCTCAGCCCACACAGCAAACACAGGGGGACAAAGGGACAGCACAGGAGGAGGATTGCTGGCAGCAGGGACAGGGGAGGGGTGGATTGTTGACCCTCAGGTATGAAGCAAGATCAGTGAAGGTCTGGAGCGGAGCTGTTTGAGCTCCACTTGGAGCCAAGATAAGCTCAGCACCAATGCCAAGGTTCTTGGCTGCCTCCCCAGGGCCTGGCCCTGCCTTTCTTTGTCCTGCACAGACACAAAACCCTGGGAAGGCACTTTCCCTTCACTGTTTGAACAAGTGCAACCAGAGCCCTCCCTGCCCACGAGCAACCCCGGGACTTTTTGGGCAAAAAAGGGTTCAGAGGGATCTTGTTACCCCAAGAAACCAGAATCACTCCCAAGGAAATGCTGCCACAACCGTTTGTGGATGGCTCACATACCTTTGCACCGAGGCACACACGGCAGATTCTGATTCCCAAAACAAAAAGAGAGACAAAGATAAGGAATTGTGAGAGGAACTGGCACATGGAACCCTGTCTGGATTTTCCTGATGGAGGATATTTGGGAAGAAACTCACCATTGACGGGGGAGCTGGAGCACTGCACCAGGAGAAAGAGAAAAGAGATGGTGTCAAAATGCAGTACAAACATTATCTGTGATCATTCCAGACAGACAGGTGGGACCTGCAGCCATGTGGATTGGGGTGTGACCTGAATACACTCAAATCCCAAATCCAGAGCTCCAGGACATGTTACTGGCTCTGTATCTCAAGCAGCTGGGAAGTGTCAGGTTATCCCACCCCTCAGGCATGAGGGGGGAATGTTCTCCTGACATTTGAGCATGGTCACGCTTGAGTGTGGTTCCAGAGGAACTGGATGCTCTTTAAGGTCCCTGCAACCCAAACCCAACCCAAACCATTCTGGAATCCCGAGATGTTTTGAACATACGGATTTGCCTTACCAGCTCTGTCCCAGCAGCAGCTGCAGCAGCTCCCTGCCACCCTGGAAGACAACGTGCCCTGGGTTTTAGGGCAAATCGAGGACAAAGCTCATTCCCACCGCTCAGCCCCAGCCATCCCTCAGCTCTCTGCAGGGTTTCAGTGCTCTTTTTTGACCCAGAATTTCACTCTCCTCCCTGCTGTGGTCCCTGAGGAGTGACAGACACGAGGTCCCCCTCTGCCCCCCAGCTCAGCCTGGCTGTGTCCAGGTGACACAAGGGATGTCCTGCATCTGCCCCCAAAGAGGGACAGCAGGGGAAGGACAGGAACAACACTCAGGGAACACTCCTCTCCGGGATTTCCTTGCTCCACAGGCAGGGATCAGCCCAGGAATCACCTCAGTTATCCTTCCATGTGCTTTCAGCTTTGCAGCTTCTTGTTCCTTACAGTGTCCCCACATGGGAACTGCAGCCTGGCCTGTGCTGGATTTCACTTATTTTTCCTGCTAATGCCTCAAATGGATCAAAACCCCTGTGCTGGTGTGGGAACCCCAGTGCAGGACAGCCCTCAGCCCAGTCCTGCCGCAGAGCCCAGCAGGGATTTACTGGGAAAAGCCAAAATGCTCCTTCTGGGCAGCTCTGCACAACGCTCCTGCCGGCTGTTCCTCATTTCCCAAATTCCAGAATGATCCTGATGGCAACTTCCACCTCCCTGCCAGTGCCCCAGAGCTGGGAAGGTGGGAAATGCAAGGGTAGGAAACCAGGAACAGCACACACGGGATGAACCCGGCAGGAGGGTGATTCCCTGGGCCTGCCACTCAGCATCCCTCATGCACAGAAAAAAGGGAACGGTGGAGCTTCCCAGTGTTCCTGGTGGGACAGAACCAGTGGAATGAGAGCAGGAGAGGGACACAGGGAGGGGCGGCTGCAGCTCCACAGCCACGGCTGGATGGCACAGGGTGATGGAGGAGGAGGGCAGGGGCTTTCCTGGCTGTGGATATGTTCACAATGCCAACAAACTGCATTAGGGAGGGATTCTAAAGCAGCTTGGATGAGTCCTTAATTAGCACAACACCTTTCTTGATTACCAGCTGCTAAACCTTTGTAATTATTTAATTAATGGAGAACTGTCACTAATTAACAGCCAAAGGAACCTTCCCCTAATGGGGTCCAGGAGAGCTGGAAAGAGACTTTGAACAAGGGAAGGAGGGACAGGACATAGGGAATGGCTTCAAACTGCCAGAGGGCAGCATTAGATGGGATATTGGGAATGAATTCCTCCCTGTGAGGGTGGGGAGGCCCTGAAATGGATTCCCCAGAGGATGCCCCATCCCTGGAAGTGTCCAAGGCTGGGTTGGACAGGGCTGGGAGCACCCTGGGATCGTAGAAGGCGTCCCTGCCCATGGAACTGGATGAGATTTAATGTCCCTCCCAACCCAAACTACTCTGGGATTTATTATTCGATATTCAATCAGTTGTGATTATTCCTTAAATGCTTTCCCAGAGAAACCTGCATACTCCAGCAAAAGGAACAGGGAGCAGACAGCTCTGAAAAGACAGAGGAGAATCAATCCCAGTTGTACCTTCCCACCCTGTTTATCACCAAAACTAAAATATTTTGCTCACAGATCCAGTAACAAACAGGACAATGAACGGCTGGGGATTCGGAGCAACCACCAAAGTTACATTCAGTGGCCTGTCAGCACCATTTCCCCTTTTGTGGGTTATCTCTGGCACGGAAAACCCCCCTGGGACACCCCTCCCTCCACAGCCCGACTCACCCAGCAGGAGGAGGAATCCCAGCCCTGGGAGCAGAGGAGGCATTTCTGGACAGGTCTTCAGAACACTCACAGGAGTCACCTTATTTCAGCCAGGAAAAACCAAACAGGAACAAATGAATGCCAAACGCAAACTCAGAGGAGGAAAGTCAAAAGTGGCTGTGTCACCTGGAAGTCTGGACACGCCAACACCCTTCACAAACCCCAAATTAGACCCAAAAGAGGTGAAAAACTCCTGGGGGTCCAGGAAAGCAGAGGGAGAATTCAGAGTTAATTAGGGCAGCTCATTGCTGTCCACGCCCTGAGCCAGGCCCGTGGTGGCAGAAGGACAGGAAGAGGCACAGCCTGGTGGCAGAGGGACAGGAGGTGGCACAGCCTGGTGGCAGAGGGACAGGAGGTGGCACAGCCTGCTCGGAGGGGACCCTGTGACACTCACCTGCGGCTGCTGCTCCCAACTGGGCAGGCTCTGGGCATAGCGGGCTCCTTTTCACTGGGCAAGCCGGGGTGTGGCCCTGGCTCCTCCACCTGCATCTCTGCGGGATGGATTCGGAGCCCTGGACACACCCTGAGTCCTTGAGAACACAAACGGGCTGTAGGACAAATAACCGGGCTGTTTGGTAATGCCTGGCATTCCTAGGAGACAGCAGCAAGCTGGATTCCCTCCCTGCCCTGCACGGGACAAAAATCAATCTGTGCTCAATCCTCCAGGAGCACCCTCCTCCAGGAGCTCAGGGAATGTTTGTCAGCAGGGAATTTCGCTTCGGGAGCTCGAAATGGTTGGAATTTCTTGAGAATCTCTGTGTACCCCAACCATCTCCACCTGGGAAGTCCTGAAGAGAAACACTTGGGAGTTCTGTCAGCCAGCCAGGCCATGGAATGGGATGAAGCTGTGCCAGGGGAGGGTTAGGATGGGTATCAGGGAAAGGTTCTTTCCCCAGAGGTGATGGGGCACTGCCCAGGCTCCCCAGGGAATGGGCACGGCCCCGAGGCTGCCAGAGCTCCAGGAGCATTGGGACAACCCTCCCAGGGATGCACAGGGTGGGATTGTTGGGATGGATGATCCCTGTGGTCCCTTCCAGCTCAGGACATTCCACTATTCCAGGATTCCAGATCATATGGATGTCAGACTGGGAGCTCAGTTTCTTTGGACACTTCAGGGTAATTTTACATCCTCAGACTTGGAAAAATCACTGTTCAGTCACTTTATTGGTGCTACTCCAGACAAGTTTTTGCAAAGCCACGCTCTGGGCCAGGCCTAGGCTTGCCCATTCCTGACCATAAATAACTCCTATTCATGTCACTGTCACCTCCCAGCACCACCACACCCCCGGCCAGCCCCAGCTCCCTCCACACCCCCACTTTTCTCAGCACACTTCACATCCTTATCATCTCCTCTGGAATTAGCGCAGCAGCCAGGCACAAACGCAGCTCGTGTGACTCAGAGGATCCCCAGAATTAGAGTGACTCTCACCAACACCCATCCTAAGCCACCCAAGTCCATAAAAATCATCATCATTTTGTAATTTGGCCAATTCACAGAGTTCAAAGAGGCCTCTTCTCCAGGTTACCCAGAGGAGGTGTCCTGGAGCTGGATGGGGATCCTTCCATCAGGTTTCAAATATCAAAGCTCTGGTGTTTTGCACCTTGTGGAAATTCAGCTCTCCAGACAGGCTGTCCATGACAGGATCAGATGGAAAAATGCTGGATAGGGAACTGCTGGAAAATCTGTGGCTCCATATGAGAGAAAACCAAGCCAGAAACAAAAGGCTCTGCCACTGCAGCCAGACCAGAGTCATGGAATATTCAGGGGTTGGAAGGGACCTTAAAGCTCAGTTCCAAGCCCAACCCCTTCCACTATCCCAGGTGGCTCCAAGCCACATCCAACCTGGCCTTGGACACTTCCAGGGATGGGGCATCCCTGGGAGAGGTGTCCAGGACTGCCCAGCCCACCCCAGAGGTGCCACCAGCCCCGCCCAGGTCTGTGAGGGGGATTTTGGAGCTCACCTGCAATCACTGATCCCCTTCAGCTCAACACAATTACACATGAGCCCTGTCTCTGCCTCCCTTCCCTCTGCGAGATTCTTTCTCCCAAAAAAACTGATCCCAATTCTGCATCAGGCTCACCAACACACGACCCTGTGGTGTCCCTGGGTGGGAGGAGAGGCCGTGGAAAAGCTGCAGAGGATGGGACAGCCCCAAAATGAGTCAGAGCTTTTCCCACCCAGGCTGGCTGGGCATGGGTAGCACCAGGCACGGCTCCAGCGTCCTGGGGTGCCCCTGAGCCGGGCAGTGACTGTTCCTGTGCTCAGCCAGGTGTGACAAGGGACAATAAATCCTTCCCAATCCCACCTCCAGCAGCACGGGCACGCCCAGCACCGGCACCCCTGTGCCAGGCAGCCGGGACAAAGGGGCTTTGTGCTGGCTCAGGAAAGCCGGGTCTAACCCTGCCCGCTAAGGCTCAGGCCGGCATCACTCACCAGGACATCCCAGTGCCCTCCTGGAATTAACCCCAGACACAGCCCAGAATCTGGAGAGCTCTAAGAACAGGAATAACAGGGCAAAAAGGGAGAAAGCTTCAGGAATAAAAGCTAAAAGGGGCATTAAAAGATTGAAGCCTTGCAGGTGCTGTGGAAATTTATATAAGGACTCAAAGAAAATAACACCCAGCAAGGAAAATCCAGCTGTGCTAAGGGGACAGAAAGGCAAAGGAGGCTCCTGGAAGCACTTTCAAAAAGTCAAATTTATTTTTTGTTTCTTCATTGTCTCTCAAAGAGGAATTTGTCAGGGTCCTGCTGGGACAGCACAGCCCAGGTATGAAAAGAGGATTTGGACGCAGGTCTAAAAGAGAAAGTGAACTCATCCTGTGTCTCATGTCCATCACAGATCCCTTCATTATGTGAGTCCAGGAATGAATCTCCCATGGAGATCCAGCAAAATGCCCAGACAAGGTAAAAACCCTGGGAAATCTGGGAGAAGCCCATTGTGGCACAGCTGCACTGTCCAACCCTTCGGATCAGCGACTGACACAACAGCAGCTTTTAAGAGGCTCTCTGGAGGGAAAACCAGAAGGAAGAAGGGAGACGTGAAGGTCAATCCCAGCCCAGAGCAAAGCTCCTCTCCCTGGAGGGGCAGGAGCAGAGGTTTCCTGACAGAGCCTGGGCGGTGTCCGGAGCTGCCAGAGGGGAACAGAGGGACACGGGTGATGCCAAACCTGTGGTTTGAGGAATAAACAGCTCCCAGCCCGCAAAAATCACCTCGTTACCACAGGCCATCCCTGGCACTTGGCTCTTCCTCTAACCCTGCCTGAGAGAGCTCAGCTTTAGTGGGACTCGGCACACGGAGGGAATTCCCCAGCATCTCAAAGTCTGGGTGAAACTTCTCCCTTTCCTCTCCAGAAGCACAGACGAGGAGCCTCTGCCCAGAGCTGCCCACAGGGAGAGCTGTGACCGCAGTGACCCGGCCGGCAGAGCCCCGCGCACAGCAGATCCTGCTGCTCCCCCAAACCCCTGTCCCCAGCCCTGGAGTCACCCAGCAGAGTCAGGAGAGCTCTCCAGCTGCTCATGCCCGGATTAAGGGTGGATCAGGCTCACAACCACCTCGCCTGGAGCAACGTCCTGTGCTGGCAGCCTCACAGTGCTGGGATAAGGCACGAGATGCATTTTTGGGAAGCCTCGTCCTGGGTTTTCCACCTGCTGTGGCAGGGCTGGGAGGGACAGAGCTTTAGCAGCAGTGGGGTGTTCACAGCATTTGGGGCTGTTCCAGCTGCCACCTTTCCCTGCAAATCCACGGATTCTGAGCCTGGCACAGGCCTGTGGGAGGATGTGCAAGGTCACAGCAGCCCCGTGACCCCGGGGGGTGACGCAGCTGCTCGTTAAATGTCACCAGCAGAGAGATTTCTATAAACAGGGCAATATTTGCTTCACTAAGGAGCTTGTGTCACTCTGTTTGCTCAAGCCTCTAGTTATGAGCAGGGAATACGGGAAAAGAAACAATTTTGGCTCCAAGGTGCTGCTGAGCCCACACCTAAAAATGCCAGAGGGGTCAGCAGAGCCTGACACTGAGGGTTTGTGTTTCACAGCTCATGCAAGACCGTCTGTCCCAGGGAATGAGGGACAGGACAAGAGGAAATGGCCTCAAGTTGCACCAGGGGAAGTTTAAGTTGGAGATTAATAAAAATTTCCTCACCCGAAGGTTTGTCCAGCCCTGGCACAGCTGCCCAGGGCGGTGGTGGAGTCACAGTCCTGGAGGGATTTAAAAGCTGGACTTGGGGACAGGTTTTAGTGGTGGCCTTGGCAGTGCTGGGGGAATGGTTGGATTTTTAAAGGTCTTTTTAAACTTCAGTGATTCTGTGATCCCACCCTCAGCTGCCTGTGCCAACAGCCCCTCACTTGAGGGGGCTTTTAACTTGCAAAGCGAGAGGGAAGCCAGGGGTCTCAGAGGCCTTTTCCTACCACCAAACACTCCGACCCCTCTAAAACCCAATCCTGATTTATCCCCTGCTGTGGGAACTGCAGAGCAAACCCTGTCCTCCCACAGCTGCCTCCTGCACCCTGAAGGAAGTGTCACAGAGACGATGAAGACACAATAAAAAAGCCAAACAGCATCAGATATCCGTTTATAGCTGGCATTAAACCCCAACCATCCCATTGTACCTTCCTGGAGGTTTACACAAGAGATTTTCCTCGGTTTCTCCCTCCCTCCCTCTCTCTCTCCTGTAATATGTGCATTGCACAAGCCGAAAACCACCTACAGGTACCACTCCAACCCCGTCCCGAACTGCAATCCAAACAAGCTAAAAAAGGAAAGGTAATTGCTCTGACGTCTGCTCTCCCTCTCGCCCGAGGTTTGGGGAGCCAGCAGCCTCTCTAAGAGAGCAGAAACGCGTTCGGCAGTGCCCCAGCCCGACCTGTTCGGCCGCACGGCAGGGCTGTGCCTTGGGGACACTCCTGCCACGCTCCTGCCACACCAGGAGCCGGGAGGGAGAAGTGTGACAGGTTTTAGGGTCACTGGGAGAGCAGTTCTCAGCAGGAGGAGGCTCAGGGCTGACAAAGGCTGCTCAGGAAGAACCAGCTCATCTCATCCCAGCCCTGGCCCCTGGGCGCTCACAGGGTTAAAAACCCAGGAATTGCGGAATGTTCTCCCAGTCCCAGGTCCCGGGGCTGGCTGGGTTCTCCCGGAGCACACGCTCACCTTCCCGAGGGCCAGGCGAGGAAGGGAGAGGCGCTGGGGCCACCAGAAATGCTCCAGCTCCTGCTGAGCATCCTCAGCCCTCTCCACCCTGCGGCGAAGAGCACAAAGCACAGCTGGAATTGCCAGCATTCCTTATTCCCCAGCACCAAGAAGCTCCAAGGGAAGGCTCTCCTGTAGGAGCCCGGCACCTGCAAAGAGGCTCTGGGTGTCCCCAGGTGCTTCTCACAGCAAGGCTGGCACCCGGTGATGTGGCAGAGCAGCTTAACCTGCCGCAGGTAGAAATATAAATATAAATATAAATATAAATATAAATATAAATATAAATATGTGTGCAGAGTCACCTGCAGTGGGTGCCAGGCCCTGCACAGCCCAGTCATGCAAAGCAGAGCAAAACCCAACTAAACCCCTCCTCTCACTCTCCCTAAACCCCAAATGTTCCCAGCCCTAAATCCTGTCCTTAAGCACCCCCTTAGCCCGGCTGTGCCGAGCACCTGCAGGGATTTACCTCAGGGGAAGGACGGGGAGGTTTAACCCTTTCCTGCTCCACGGCAGTGTCTGAGAAATAAACAGGTACCCAGCAGGAGCTGCCCGAACATCCCCGTTCCAAACAGCACACAGGAGGAACTTCACCGAATTTTGTACCTAATTTTCATGATGATGATGATGATGATGATGATGATGATGATTAACCTTCCAGAGCCTGAAACATTCGCTGGGATCTAATTTTGGGGTTCCCCTTGAGGCAGGAGATTCTCAACAGCCACCAGTGCGTGAAAGAAGAGGAGTTAACACCAAATTCTCCTAGTGCTGACACCTTTCTATTTGTTTAGAACGCCAAAAAGGCCTTATACATTACTAGTTTATTCCAAAAAGTTCCTACAGAGCAAAAATACACAATCTGATGTAACATTGCGGCGGTGTGGCGGGCCCTTTTACGACGCGTGGCGCGTCGCTTTGCGGCGGTGTGGCGGGCCCGTTGTACGACGGTGCGGCTCCTCGCTTTGCGGCGGTGTGGCGGTCCCGTTGTACGACGGCGCGGCTGCTTGCTTTGCGTCGGTGTGGCGGTCCCGTTGTACGACGGCGCGGCTGCTCGCTTTGCGTCGGTGTGGCGGTCCCGTTGTACGACGGCGCGGCTGCTCGCTTTGCGGCGGCGATGGCGGCCCGGTTCAGCGGGGTGCTGCAGCTGACGGAGCTCGACGATTTCATCGCTCCCTCGCAGGTGGGGCCGCGCCGGGGCTGCCAGCGCTGGGGATTCCCGGGGCCGGGGGCTCACGAGGCTGCCAGGCCCTGCCCCGCCCCGGGACCCGCGGGGTGCGCCCGGGGGAGGGCGCGGACACAGCCCTGAGGGCAGGCGGGGGGTGCCCCCTCAGCTCCCTTTGCCCCTCGCGCTGTCACCGTGCCCAGGGACGTGCCCGGCCCCTCAGACCTCCCCCCGCTGCTGTTGGGAATGGCAAAAGGGATAAAAATGAGGATTCCGCGCTGTGCCTTGCACCACCGTGCCGGGCAAAGCCGTGGGAACAGCCCGGAATCTTGGAGCGGCAGCCGAGTCATTCCCAGCCCGGTCGGGAAGGGGATGGGAAGTGTTAGTCTGGAGCCTCCCCAGTCAAAGCTGAAGCCGGGACAGGTTTCCTTGCTCTCGGAGGATGGGCGGGAGTGCACAGCGTTCAGGAGGGGATGAGCAGCGAGGAGGGACCGGCTCTGCTCCTGTCAGAGGCTTCAGGCACTGGAGAAGCGCGGAATGTTAATCCTGGATGTATTTGCTGACACACACGGCAGAAAAACGGACCCGAGATGGGATCGGTGGAAAGGGGACCAGCAAGCCCTGTTAATGCTCCGTGCGGGACTTGGGTTTGCAAGAGAATTCTGCACGTAAATAATGTGCTCCGCTTTTGTGTTCCAAGTGGAGAGTCAAAATGAGTTGTTCCTGCAAGGCTCTGAACCCTGCAACACGTAGCAAAGATGGATTAATTTAGGGGGGAAGCCTCAAGCTGGCAGAGGGAGGATGATGAAAGGCAAAGGAGAACTAGGACAAGGAGTCACGGGGTGCTTAAACAATAAAAAACTGCACAAAATGCAGGAGGACCCTTGGGGCTTGTGCTGGGCCACCGGAGCGAGGTGGCAGCAGCCCAGCGGAGCTCCTCGGAGACCCTTCTGTCACAAAATAAAACCCCGGCGGCAGCAGGCACACGCTGGGCACTGAGCACACCTCCACGGGCTGGCAGCTGCAGCCTGGAGTCGGGATTTGCTCCCAGCTTTTGGGGAGGAGGAGGAGGATGGGGGAGGAAGGGGCTGGTCAGGCTCTGTTCCTGTCGAGGCTCCAAAACCTGAGCTCTTCAGAAAGGGCAGCAGAATTGTCCTGTGGGTTTGGGATGATGCTGGAAAAGTGTTCTTCCTGTACCAAAGGGGTGAGAAGCCTTTGCTTTTGACGTTTTCCTTACAGTGCCAAAAGAAACTCGGAGAAAATCCGGCCTGTTTTGTGGGGGAGGAACCGGAGTCACTCCAGAACCGGTGTTTGATCCCTTTATTTCTGTTCAATCCCCCTCTCCCTTGCTCAGCTCCTCACTTCCAGGCTTTGCTGCTCTTTCAGGAATGCATCAAGCCTGTAAAAGTGGACAAAAAGCCTGGAAAAGCAGCAGCAAAGATCAGAATTGAAGCTGATGGAAGCTATTCCCAGGTCAATCAGGTACGTGGGGGTCTTCTGTTCAGTGGGGTGTAAAAAACCCAGAAAAATTAGTGTATTTTAAGTATTTTTGTAATAGTCATCCATTTAATTCTTCAAAGAGAACCAAGGTGCTGCTGTCAGCAGTCTTGTATATTTTTTTCTTTTTAATTTATAATCAATAATTCCAATTTTGTGCCACTTTTATGCTCTGAAACGCTGGCATTAATTACTCATATTACTCATAATTACTCATAATCATATTAGTATAAGAGCAGATAAGCTGAGATTGTATGAAACTTTAATTTATAAGCATTTTAATTTATAAATTCATTTCTAAGCAGTCATTTTATAATCAGTAATTACAATTTATTCCAGTTTTTTATGCTCTGAAACACTGCCATTAACCAGCGATGATTTGCAGTATGAGAGCAGATAAGCTGAAAAGTTTATTTATTTTATCAATATTTAAGGATTGGCAGTTCCAGGTTGTTTGTGACAGTGTCTTTTGTGCTCACTCACAGAGAGGTTTAATCAAGACATTCTTAATAAATCTTGCTGTGTTTTTTAAAAAATAATATTTCCAATTATTTCTTTAAAAGCTTGAAGGACTCAGAAGCCTCCTGCTTCCAAAATTCAGGCGGAGTTTTTCCTGTTTTCACAAAAAAAAAAAAAAAAAAAAAAGTTGGCATTGCTCAGTTAACCAAGCTGGGAATTCCTCTAGGAATGGAACTTTGAACTTCAGGCAGATTTTGATTTTAAAAAAGGGGGATACAGCACTTCCAAAGGAGTCTGGTTCCTTATTTTAAGATTTTAATAGCACCTCATTTCCCAGTCTGTTCCTGGCTTTATTGAGGAGTGATGATTAGAGGAGAATCTCTTGGGAAAACCAATTTATTCAGGGCAGATATAAGGAAAAATATTCCCTTCCACTGCCTGGGATGAAGTAGGTCTGGGATGAAATCCCTCAGCAAATTCCCCTTTCTGATAAATAATCCCATTAAAAGCAGCAAACTTCAGGTGGCTTTGTCCTCATCTGCCTAAAAATAAAGATTTTTTTTAAAATTATAAACCAAGGGCGTAAAAAGAGCAACATCTTCATTATTATTTGTGGTGAAGCGGGGGGAAACTGCTCCTTAAATTCTGTGCTGGGATCAGAAGTGAGCCTGCTCTGTTTCTTTGTAGGATGGGGAGGCACAAAAGCTGGAAAAGGCAAAAATCACCCTGAACGATTGCCTGGCCTGCAGTGGCTGCATCACCTCGGCTGAGAGTGTTTTGATCAGCCAGCAGAGCCACGGGGAGCTCTGCAAAGTGCTGGCTCTCAACAAGGTGGGTCCTCCTCACCTGTGCAGAAAATCCACAGGAAGAGGGAATTTCAGAGCCCTGAAGGATCCCAGGCTGGTCTTGCTGCACTGGTGTGGTTTATTCTCGTTTTTAAAGAGTTTGGAAGGGTTTTGTATAAATTCCTGCCTCAGAGTGAGTGTGTGAGATGCTCTGTGGTGCTGACAGTTCTGCCTGTGCCACGTTCACTTGGGATTGTTTGGTTTTATCCCAGGCTGCTGCTGCCAGCGAGCAGAAACTGGTGGTGGTTTCTGTTTCACCCCAGTCCAGAGCCTCCCTGGCTGCAAGGTGCAGAATGGGAATTCTGGAGACAGCAAAGAAGCTGACCACGTTCCTGAAGAGTTTAGGCAAGTGTGGGGTTGTGTTCTGAGGGGACTCTGGGCTGGGGGTTCAGCACAGATTGATGGGATTTAACCCCCACGTGGATTCCAAACTTTCCACAGCTTCAGTCACATAATGAACTTGGAGTGAGGGAAGGAAGGCTTGGGAAAAGGAGGGAGAGGGACTTTTTGTAAGGCAGATAGTGACAGGACAAGGGAAAGGATTTAAACTGCCAGAGGGCAGGGTCAGATGGGATAGTGGGAAGGATATCCTGGCTGGGAGGGTGGGGAGGCCCTGGCACAGATTCCCAGAGAAGCTGTGGCTGCCCCTGGATCCCTGGAAGTGTCCAAGGCCAGGCTGGAGCACCCTGGGATAGTGGAAGGTATCCCTGCCCATGGAACTGGATCAGCTTTAGGATCCCTTCCAACCCAAACCATTCCATCATTCTATAAAACCTGTAAAGAACCATTTAAAAGAACTTTACATTTTAGATTTCCATCTCTCCTGTCACTTCTACTCCTCTTGCTGTGCTGAAAACTGTTCCCTCTCAACTGCAGGCCTTGGTGTCTGTAACCAAGTTTGACTCTGGTTCAAGTGGAAGTTTTTTTGCTGTATTTTGCTGTATCCTGGGGGTTTAACCCAGCTGCTGTCCTGCCCAGGTGTGCACTACGTGTTTGACACAACTTTCTCCAGGAACTTCAGCCTCCTGGAGAGCCAGCGAGAGTTTGTGAGACGCTTCCACAAACAAGCAGAGGACAAAAAGGCTCTGCCCATGCTGGCCTCTGCCTGCCCAGGTATGGGTTCAGTTGCAGCTGGAATGAAAAATCCAGCAGCTGCTCAGAAAGGTGGAAATGGGTGTTTTTACCTGCAGGATTATTCTCTCACAGCACAGAGATCTTGGTGTTAAAGCAGTGGTGAAACATCTCTAAAATGAATCTGGTGTTAAACTTCCTTTGCCTTCTGTGCTGAACTGAGGCTGAAAATGGTTTTGAATGGGCAATAAACCTGGGGTTTGGGGAGAGTGGGCAGAGTAAAGGCCTGCTTCTTATTTGTTAATTTAATTTGCTGATTCTGTTCCTTCCAGGTTGGATCTGCTACGCAGAGAAAACCCACGGCAGCTTCATCATTCCCTACATCAGCACCACCAAATCTCCCCAGCAGGTCATGGGCTCCTTGGTCAAGGGCTACTTTGCAGAGCAGCAGGTAAAGCTCTAAAAATGCTCTTCTTAATGGAAAACTCCTCAAATTGGAGACTTTAGGCTGATTTTTAAAAAATTTTGCCATGTGTTACACATGTTTAAGGGTCAATATTGCCTTGCAGAAGGCAGCAAATCTTCCTCACTTCTGTTTTAGCTAATGAGTAGTAATTAGGGCATAACACTAAGCATGGGCTAATTAAAGCCTCTGGATTATATGGGAAAGCTGAGGAACCTTATTTCTCAGTGTCTTTGTGCTCCTGTTGTTTAAAGTTGGTGAATAATTTCAAATAAGTGACCCCAAGCCAAGGCTGCAGTCGGTGCTTACGTGCAGGTCCTGGCTTGTCTAAAAATGATTCCTCATTCCCATCTTGATGTCCTGCTTCAGTCTGATTTAGTTCTGTCCTTAGTCTGTAACCTTTGGAACCTTTCCAGATGGGAGCTGGATATCCCCAGGCTGGAATTTAAACAAACAGCCTGGATTTGGCCAGGAAGGAGCTGCAGCACCCAGTGGGATTTATTGTGGGATTTACTGGCCACTAACGAGCAGTGCTTTGACACTTGCATGAGGCAGATGCTGATAGCTGCAGATTTGGGACAAAATTTGGCAGCTTCTGGGAATATTTGGCATGAGAGACTGAAACAATGGCCTGGGGTCAGTGACCTGTTTGCTCAGGCTGTGTTTATTTCTTGGATGATCCCAAGGTTTTTGTGGGACTCCAGATTGTGGCCTGGCTGCTGAGCAGGGGCTGAGCTTTGGGAGCAGGGAGGAAGTTTATTCCCTAATGGCTTAATTAGGGATTGGCTTCTCTGCCTGACCTTTGGATCATTGCACTGGAGTGGTGGAAACTTCCCAGAGCTGAAGGGGGCCTCAGGAAAGATGGAAAGAGATTATTTCCAAGGGCCTGGAGTGCCAGGACAAGGGGGAATGGCTTCCCACTGCCAGAGGGCAGGGATAGATGGGATATTGGGAAGGAATTCCTCCCTGGGAGGGTGGGGGTGGGCTGGAATGGAATTCCCAGAGAAGCTGTGGCTGCCCCTGGATCCCTGGCAGTGCCCAAGGCCAGGCTGGACGGGGCTTGGAGCACCCTGGGATAGTGGGAGGTGTTGGGGTTGGAACTGGATGGGCTTTAAGGTCCCTTCCCACCCAAACCATTCCAGGATTCCATGAGACCTCTGAAGGACCGTAAATACTGACACTGACTGCAGCTGAAATTGGCTTCTAGGGGAGAAATCATTTCATTTATATATAAATCTATAAATACACACAAATACTCAGTAATAGTGGGGATTGTTCCAGGGGCATTGGGGCATTTCCACCACTCTCCTTTGCTCCTGGAATGCACCTCCCTCAGGACAGGAGGGATTTTGGCTGCTCCAGCTGCCCAGCCTTGTCTCTCTTGCAGCACCTACCCCCTGACAGGATCTACCACGTCACAGTCATGCCCTGTTATGACAAAAAGCTGGAGGCCTCCAGGCCAGACTTTTTCAACCAGGAATTCCAAACCAGGGATGTGGATTGTGTCATCACCACAGGTAAGCAGAGCCACAGAAGAGTCCCAATTCCAGCTAATTCTGGGAGCCCCAAAGTGTTCCCTGGCTTTAATAACCCTTTGCCTCTGACAGAGGTTGGCTATTGATATATATTTACATTTTAATAGTGCAAATCATGCCCTGGTACAATGCAGATGCAGTTTAGGGACTGCTCTGTGGGGTTTGTTTTCCTGTATCCCAAAAATAAGAGCTCTTTGTGCCTGGTTCTGTTCTAGGAGAAGTGCTAAAGCTGTTGGAGCAAGAAGGAGTGTCCCTGCCAGATGTAGATCCTGCTCCCCTGGATACCTTGTAAGAACAAAATCCCATTTCAGTCGTGTTCTCTTTCCTCGAGGATTTAGAGAGTTCAGAATTTCCCTTTCCTTGTTCTCTTTCCCCCAGGATTTAGAGAGTTCAGAACTCCCCTTTTCCTGCTGTTTTACACAAGTGTGTTTGCACTTGGTTTGGTTTCTCGTGTCACTTGAACCAGTACAATGGGGAGTTTAAGTATTTAATGTACAGAATAGGGTGAATTTCCACTGGACAATCACTCCAGCTCCTTTCATCCCACAAAAACCTGCTGCAGGCTTTGGGAAGTGCAAGAATCTGTCCCAGTGATAAAAATTTCCTGAAGCAAAAGCTGTTGCTGTCCCTGCTCCTCATTACCAGAGCTACTGCAAAGATCCCAGAGTGAAAGCAGAAATAACAAATATTTAGGTCACTGAGTTAATCTCCAGGAGACTGTAAAAAATGACATTTAAGACATGTCAGATGAGCCTGGGGTTGTTGAACTGAAGAGGAACATCTGGTCAGGGGCCAGCTGCACACGTGGGGCTGGGGTGGAATCACTTCTGATGGTCTGAGGTGACACCAGGGCTGGTTCTGCACTGAGCACCCAGAGCTGCCTTTGCTTCAGGGTGAGAGGAGCATCCCCAGAGCTCCTGGCACATAAACACCAGAAAGGTTCATTAGCAGCACCTCTCTGAATTACACAGGATGATTAACTAGAGAATCATGGAATCCTGGAGTGGTTTGGGTGGGAAGGACCTTAAAATCATCCAACCCCAACACTATCCCAGGGTGCTCCAAGCCCTGTCCAGCCTGGCCTGGGACACTCCCAGGGATGGGACATCCACAGCCTCTCTGGGCACCTGTGCCAGGTGACAGCTCCCACTGGGCACCACGGGGCTCTGGAGCTGTGAGTGCTTCCCAGGAGAAAGGCAAAAGCTGGAGCTCAGCGGGAGCTGGCTTTTGACTGCTCCCATTGTCCTGAACCCCCTGGAGCTTTGTTTTATCCCAAATTCCAAAGCTGCTGCTCTCTCCTCTCCCCAGGCTCGGCAGTGCTGCAGCAGAGGAGCTCAGCACCCACCGTGGCGGGGGCTCGGGGGGGTACCTGGAGCACATTTACAGACACGCAGCCCAGGAGCTCTTTGGGATCCATGTGGACTCAATCCAGTACAAACCTCTCAAGTAAGAAGCTGAAATCCTACAGAAAATTCCGTTTTTCCGGGATTCTCTCCTTGCTGAGGGGCTGAAACTTTCTTTGCAATGTTAAACCTTTCACTTTCAGGCCTGAGAGTTGGCTGCTCCCTCCCCCAGCTGCTGAGCAATAAATCAGCCAATTCCGTGCAGTCTTTCCCAGGGAGAATTCCAGCCCCTTCCCCACCCACATGCTGGAGTTTGGACTGATGGATTTTCCCACTGACAATTTTTAGAATAATTGAGAAGGCAGAGCTCTCATGGAGCTGGGATTCCTCACCTGGGATCAGGCCAATCAAGTAGATTTGTCACTAATTATTGATCCCAGAAAACCTTGTGGGAGGGCTTTAGGGCTCTGTTTGACTGTAAACAGAAAATAAATCACCTGAGTTTGGGCACTGAGGCTCATCCACCTGAGATTCCTTCTGGCTTCCCAGTTCGAATTTAATGTACCCTTTGGAATTAATTATATCCCTAATGAGCAGCATTTATGTTTAGGATTCCCTGGTTTAGGATGCAGAAAAAACAGTCTCAATATGAAATACTGGATAAAAATCAAATTACTTACTTTTTTATCAGGAACAGATATTCTCACTAACCTTAGGAATCTGCAGTCCTTCAATCAGGGTTTGTTCCCATGTTTTATGATCCAGTAGAAGTTAAAAATCCCCTCAGGGGCTCCATTAATATTGGCTGAAGGAACTCAGGTCTGTCACAGGGAAAGGCTCCATTGGCTGAGCTTTTCAGGCTTTATCCAGCACAGGTGTCCTTCAGCAAACTCTGCTCAGGTGGCTCAGACAATCCTGGAGAAGGCTCTGGAAGGAATTCCTTCATGTTTCCTTTGGATGGCACAGAACTAGGACAACTCTTCAATGAGATTCACAAAGAATTTGGGTTTAGCACGGGGCCCTTTGAAGTTTAAAATAGAAATTCATTTGGAGAAGACATTTCCTCTGCTCTGCTCCCTCAGGAACAAAGACTTCCAGGAGGTGACCCTGGAGAGGGATGGAGTGGTCCTGCTCCAGTTTGCTCTGGCCTATGGATTTAGGAACATCCAGAACCTGGTGCAGAAGCTGAAACGAGGGAAGTGCCCCTATCACTACGTGGAGGTCATGGCCTGTCCCTCAGGTGAGGCTGCTCAGGGGCACATCCAGGGCTGGGAGGAGCTCCAGGGGATTCAGTACAGGAAAAATGGGCGATTCCTCACACTCCTGAGGTGTGACAGCCACAGCGTCACAGCTCCAGAGCTGTGTGTGGGTTTTCCTACCTCTGAGCCAGTAATTCCTCAGGATCTAAGGAACTGCAGCTAAATTCCATCACACAAAATTTGCATAATTAATTAATTGCTTTTAAGGAAGATTTCCTGAACTCTTTGGTACCTGAGAGGCTTTTCCCTCTAAAATTGCCCAAACCTGACCATTACACTTTCAGAAAATGCTGCTGTGGCTGGTGGAGAAAGTCACTCCCTACCTGTTTTATCCCATTTTCCTTTTCCTGCCTGCTGGCTCCCTTGGGATGTGCTGGCAGGAGCAGGGCCAGCCTGAGCCCAGCCTGGGCTGATGCTGAGGGGCCACTCCTGGCTCTTGGAGCTGCTCCTTCCCAAGGATCCACACAGCTCTGGGAGCCTTCCAGTGCTCAGCCCACCCCCCAGAACACATCCCAGGCATTGTTCCCTTTCCTTCAGCTGAGCCCCCAAGGCTGGGCTCACCTGGATTGGGCTCTGGCTCTGTTCTGGAGGCAGGAGATAAGAGCTGCAGCCCTGGCAGATCCCCAGCTGGAGCCAGCCCAGGATCTCCCAGCCCTGTGGCCCTGCTGCTGGGAGATAACTGGGGGTGAACCTCAATTCCTGAGGTGTTTTCATTCCTGCAGCTGTTTGCAGGAGCAGAGTAAATCAACTGGAATCTTTTAGAATATTTTTTCCAGCTGAAATTCTTTATCCGTTCTTCCCCCAGGCTGTTTGAATGGAGGAGGGCAGATCAAACTGGAGGGGGAGTCCAGCAAGGAGGAGCTGCAGCAAGTGGAGAGGTTGTATGAATCCCTGAGGGCTGAGATTCCCGAGGAAAACCAGGCTGTGGGGGAGCTGTACGAGCACTGGCTGGGAGGCCGGGGCTCGGAGAGGGCTCTGGAAGTGCTGCACACGGAATACCACGCCGTGGAGAGGACAAACACTGCCCTCAACATCAAGTGGTGAGGGCTGCCAAGACCAGGCAGACACCCAGTGCCTTCTGAACTCAGATTTCTGATTCTCCAGGGACCGCTGGAGCTCTGTGCAATTCCTGCCTCTGGGAATGTGCCTGGCACTGCTTATTCCTTCAGCTTTAGGATGAGGGGATGTGAATAAACCCCAAAGCCTGACAGAAAACACATCAAGAGAGGCAGAAATGCATCCCAGGCCGGAAGGACTGACCCTGCACGGCTCTAACAGCCCCATTCCTGACAGAACTGAGGAATTCCAGCATTTAAAGCTCATCTCCAGGTTGAGCTTTGTGCCACACCCCAATATTCCTCCCCCGGGCCTTGCTGGATTGTCACAGCACTCAGTTCTGTGGCTGCCTCTGCTGGAACATCCTCATTTCATTGGAGATGGTCTCATTAGGCCTGGAGTTCTCACATCTCACTGCCCTGCAGCTTCTGTGCCCTCAGAGAGGGGGGGTCCAAAGTCTGGGATCATCCCTGGGGCTGGATCAGTGCCTGCTGGAATGGGACTGGAGTGAATGCTGCAGAAAATCCTCGTGATTTCTTTTCCTTAAATTATAATAATTTATACCAAGGGCAATTACATCTCTCTCTTTTCTTCCTAGACACACAGCAGGGAGTCATGGGATTGTCACACTTCCCCACCCTCAGCAGCCACTCACTGAGGGATAATATCCCTAAATCCAGACAAAACAGGCAGTTACCAATGGATAACACCCCTAAATTATGACAGAATAATTCCTGACCTTGTGGCTGGCAGGAACCAAAGCCTCCTCTGCACTTTATTCCAATGAATCCACAGAGCAAATGATGATTTTCATGTTTTTAATGAAAAGCCTCCCATTTTTCAGGTGTTGCTGATCATTAATGACCTCACAGTGTTCTAAGGCATCAACCTCCCCCTGCTGCCCCCTCCCCACCCTCCTGAGGAGTAAATTGGTGCTTCCAGGGAATTCCCTTCTCCATGCAGGGATTTGTAACACCCAGGGGTTGGCTAAACCAGAAAATATCCTGGACAGGGAGAGGCTCCCACCTGGAATGCTGAGACCATGGATCAGTGCAGAGCAGAGTCAGTGTCTGCTGCGCACATGCACTTCAGCCTAGAAATGCACAATCAATTAAGCTAAATTAGCTGGAAATTAAATAATCAGGGCTCTACACTTTGTCACTTCCCCAGTTCCCAGGTCACCAACACACAGAGCTCACTGAAGCCACCCAGGACACCCTGGGATCCCTGTTCTGGGCATTCTGGGTGGCTCTTCCTGCCTTGGCACCAGCAACAGCTGGAATTTGTCCCAGCTTTGAGCTGTGGAGCAGGCTCAGGTCTGGTTCAAACGCACAGGAGCATCCCTGCTCCCGGGATAAATCGAATTCCAAAGGAACACCCAGGTGACATCCACAACTCCAGCCTTTCATGTACACGGAGGAATTCAGGCCATGGTACCAAGGGAGCTTTTGCAGCTGGATAAATCCTTCCCCTTCCGTGGAGGGGAGTAAATCCAAACTATAACTTAATAAAAGGAAAAAAGAAAACCTTGGTCCAATTTGTAGCAAAGGAAAAAGCCCCAAACCAGACTCCAGTGGCAACAAAGAAGTTCACAGTCCACACATGAAAATCCCTGAAACCAGCTCTATTCCAGTGCTGGGAGCTGCCATCAAACCCTCAAGTTCTCCACAAAAAAAAAAAAGGGAAGGACTTTACTGGTGTAAAGTGCCTCCCCCCACCTGCAAATAAAACTCTGCTCCTTTCTCTGCTTAAAAATAAATAAAATACAGCCCTGATTTCACACAAAGTGAAGGCTGGGGAGGCCTGGGAGCCCCAGCTGGTCCCTGGCTCTTGAGGACAAGGCAGTGTCCATGGAGTTGGCACCAAGTGTTTTCCAGTTTTTATCCTGGAGAAAGCAAAAAGCAAGGCATGCCTGGCAGCACTTCGTTGTTTGCTGCCTAAAATCTGTCCCACCTTGGAAAATCCCTCCCAAAGCCAGCGGGGTTGGGGCAGATCCTGGACACCCCAGGTGGCCCAGGGGCTTCCGAGGGCTCCCAAAGGCAGCGACTGGGTCACAAATCTCTACATAAATCCCTGTGTGGCCTACTGGAAAAATCGGGAAAAAAGTGGGAAAACCTCCCCCAAAGCCTGCTGTGATGAGGGTTTTGTTAGCACAGGGCTGGAGTCGGGTGGGTACCGGTGACACCAGTGGCTTCCTGGTTTTCCACGGGGATCCAAGTCTCCAACCCCATCCCTGGCCTGAGAGGGGCCCAGGGTGGCTGGAGCAGGACAGGCAGGGCCAGGAGGGCTCCCAGAGGTTCCAGAGCCACGTGGCTGCATCCCACAACCCCTGGGAATGGGATGCAGCCCCCAGGCCTGGCAGTGCAGGCAGGGGAGCTTGGTGCTCCATGGGGCACAGCTCCGTGGTCCCTGAGCATTCCCGCTTTTCCCTGCCCTTCCTTGGCTCCCTTCCGTGGCCACGGGGCTGCAGGACAGGGGGCAGCTCCTGCAATGACCCCAAAATTGGGAGTGTCCCCTGCTCCAAGCCACGTCCCAGCACCAAGGGGGGGGTCACCACAGCCTGGGCTCTCCAAAGGTATCCAGGTGCTGCTCCACAGGGAACTTCCCAGGCCCGAGGAGCCAGACACGGTGCCAGAGGGGGAGCAGAGCAGAGCAGCCTCAAACAAGCAGGTTAAAGACACAGACCAGTCCCCAGCTGGGCATGAATGCGAGCTGGGCACAGCCAGGAGGGAGCCCTGGCACCACGGGGACGTCACTTCTTCTCCAGGAAGGGCTTGAAGAGCCCCCAGTCAAAGGCCAGCATGGCCTGGGGGTTGGGCCTCTCCTTGGGCTTCTTGAAGTTGTCCCTCTCGGAGCGCAGCGTCCTCAGCACCTCCACAGGGTCCGTCCTGCCCGTGAACCTCTGCACGGGCTCCTCCCTGCGAGGGGACAGCCCTGCTGTGCCCACGGGGACAGGACGGGACCCCCACCCCGCTGGGATGGACAACGGGGGAATCCCATCCTGTGCTGGGCCCTGGGGTGACCCCACATCCAGGCACCCTCCCCTCGCTCTGGGCACAGATTTCCCCCCAGTTCACGAGGCCATTGGGGAAAGGGATGACGCTGGAGGGGAAAGGGGAGCGGATTTTGGGGCAGGGCCCTGGCACTGCTTACGTGACCCGCAGGAAGGGGTTGTACAGGAACTCCTCCTGCAGCGTGGAGGGCACCGTGGGCAGGTCCTCGTCATCGCGCTGCTGCCGAGGGAGCAGAGGCGTCCAAATCCCGTTGCCATCCCACACCCCCCAGCCCCCACCCTGGCACAGGGGGCACAGCCACTTACTCTGGCCCATGCCAGCTTCTCCTTCACCATTTCATTCTCTGGCTCCACCTTCAAGGCGAATTTGAGGTTTCTGACGGTGCATTCGTGGCCACAGAAAACCTTCTGCAAGAGGCACCCAGCATCAAACCCGCTCCCAGTGCCAGATCCGACCCTGGGATCGCTGCCTCGAGCCCCATCCTGGCTCCAGGAGCCCCCCCCCAGGCTGGGAGGCGTGGGACACTCACTGTGTCCTTGGGCAGAGTCCCCAGGATTTGGGTGAGGTTGGTGTGCATCTGCTCCGCCGTCCCCTCGAAGAACTGCCCGCAGCCCCCCACGAACAGGGTGTCGCCTGTGGGAAAGGGGGCTGGGCACCGAGGGACCCCAGTGCCGGGGATGGGGGTGCCAGGCGGTGCTGGGTTCACCCCGAGAGTGCTGAGTGTGGGGGAAAGGCAGCACACAGGGGGTGTGTCCCCAAAACCCATGGAGGGGCACATGGGCAGGGTGGGATACCTGAGAAAAGAGCCGGAGCATCCAGGGAATCGTCCTCCCACATGAAGTAGCACATGTGGCCCGAGGTGTGGCAGGGGGTGAAGAGGCACCTCACCCTGATGGCTCCGAACTGGGGGGAGAGAGGGTCAGGGTCCCACTGAGGGGGACAAACAGACCCCCCCAGACCTCCCCACACCCTGCCTGGGGCCCAGCGGGTCACAGATCTGATGGGGGAGTTGCGTGGGTCCAGATGTGTCTGCTCTGATGGCATTTGAAACTCGGCCCCAGGACAGGGCAGGATCCTACAGCACGACCCCAAACAGGCTGAGGTTGGGATGAGGCTTCTCCTCCATCCCAGCCTTGAATCCATGGGGCCAAATCTGCAACCGCCCCAGAGCACGAAGAGCCAAGCACGGCCCAGCAGCACCAACCCCACTGGGGACCACGGTGCCACCGGGGACAGTGTGACCACCCCACTCTGCTCCCCACTGGCCACCCCACTGGGCACCACGATGCCACCCCACTTGGGACCACACCACCACCCCACCCCACCAGGCAGGAGCCATGTGTGGGGTCCGAGCCCTGAACGTCCCCACACTCCTGAGGCCACGCACCGTGAGCTCCTGGCCGTGGGTGACCTTGTGTGTGAGGGCCCCGATGCGCTCGTCAGCACCGAACACCTGCAGGCCAGGGAAGAGCTGGGCCAGCTCCTCGTTGCCCCTGGCGTGGTCCCTGAGGGCAGAGGAGGGATTGGGAATGGGCACTGTCCCTATGGGGACACGGTCACCCCGCCCCGGCCGCACCTACCAGTGGTGGTGGGTGGTGAGGATGGCCCTGAGCACCACGTTCTCCTTCCTGATGATCTCCAGCAGCTGAAAGGGACCCAGAGCAGCGGTGAGCGGCAGAGGAAGTGACACACACACACACACCCCCATGGCCGTGTGGCACCGGGCAGAGGAATCCCCCAAAGCCCCGTGCAGAGGAGCCGCAGGGTGAGGGTGGGACGCAGGTGTGACCCCGTCGTGCAGAGTGGAGCAGGTGGGTGGGAACTGATTCCATGGGAACGGTGGCGTTTATGGCCGGTGCACAGAGGAGAGAGAGCACGGGGTCACTGCCACCGGCCACAGCGAGGGCCACATGGCACTGCCAGCCCCGGCGCGGCTGCCAGGAGGCTCCGAGTGCCAACTTAACATTCACGGCCAGGAACAAACCCTCGGCTGCTCCCGACTCCGCTCCTCCAAGAGGAAGGAAATGTCCGAGTCAGCACCAAACGCTTAAAACCCGCGACAGCGCTTGCACGCTGAGGGGGTGGCACAAGGGGACACCAGGCAGAGGGACACGGGGGTCACGGCGATCCCGGCCGCTGCCTTCCCCGCTCCTGGGAAACGGGACTGGGCATGGGAGACCCGCTCCGAAGGGCTGTTCGGGGTTATTCCCGCTTGCTGCAGGGTCTCTGCAAAGCTCCGGCTGCGGCAACCCGGGATCCCCGCACAGCCCAGGGCAGGGGGAGAGGGCTCCGCACCCCACATTCCATCGGGATGGAGGGGTCTGTCCTGCCGGTGGGATGCTCCCCGTGCGCACCGACACCCCCGGTGCGGGGCCACCGCCCCCGCGAGGGACCCGCCCGGGGGGGCCGCTCACCCTTTTGGGGACCGCGGCGTCCACGGCGACGGCGTCGCGGGTGCTCTCCTCGATGACCAGGTACATGTAGTTGTCCTCCAGCACGGAGATCACCTTCACCTTCATGGCCCCGCTCCGGCGCCGCCCGGGGACACGGCGGGGACCCGCGGGACGGGGAGGGGGGACGGCCCCAGGCAGCGAAGCCGGGAGGGGGTGCGGGACCCCGGCGTGTCCCCAGCGCCACCCCCGGGCGGTCCCGGGGCGGTCCCTGCCGCGGTGCGGGGCGGGTCACGCAGCGTGGGGCGGGGAGAGCCCGCACGGCCCCGGCCGCTCCCCCTGCGGCACCCCCTGACACCGCCGGCTCTCTGACACCCCCGGGGTCGCAGGAGGGACGGGTCCCCCCCAGCCCAGCCCCCAAAATCAGCCCCTGCTCCCAGTGCCAGCGGGGTACAAGGGAGGGATGAGGGGCTGCGGGCACTGGGGGCACTGGTGGCGCTGAGGGGGTGGTGCCCAGCAGGTGATGGAAACACCAGCGGGGGGAGAAGGTACAGAGTGGTCCTGGACACTGGAACTGCTGATGGGGGGGTCTGGGAGGGGCTCTGCTCCAGGGACAGGATCCCACCCCGAGTGCAGAAAGCACCAAAGGCACAGGGAGCAGGAGCAGAGCTGAGCTCCGGTGCCTTTCCCAGCCGGACGTGAGTCCCGGGGCAGGGCTGATCCTGGCCCCCCCAGTGGAATTGCTGAGGTTGGAAAAGCCCTTTGAGATTGAGTCCAACCATTCCCCCAGCAGTGCAAGAGCCACCACCAACCCATGTCCCCAAGTGCCACATCCACACAGCCTTTAAATCCCTCCAGGATGGTGACTTCACCACTGCCCTGGGCAGCTGTGCCAAGGCTGGGCAGAAGGAAATTCTTCCAAATATCCAACCTGACCCTCCCCTGGCACAGCCTGAGGCTGTTCCCTCTCCTCCTGTCCCTGTTCCCTGGGAGCAGAGCCCGACCCCCCCCAGCTGCCCCCTCCTGTCAGGGAGTTGTGCAGAGCCAGAAGGTTCCCCCTGAGCCTCCTTTTCTCCAGGCTGAGCCCCTTTCCCAGCTCCCTCAGCTGCTCCTGGTGCTCCAGCCCCTTCCCCAGCTCCGATCCCTTCCCCGGGCATGCTCCAGCCCCTCAATGTCCTTTGTGTCCTGAGGGGCCCAAATGCCACTTGTGAGCAAGGAATGGCACTCACAGACAGCAAAACCAGCCCTGCAGCTGCTCTGCTCTTCTTTCACAAAAATAGAGCTGTCACAAGACCTTGACTAAAGCCCCTGAGGTCCCCAAAACACCACCCACTCACCCCAGGATTAGGCAGAAAGACACTTCCAGTTGGTTGACTTCATTCTTTAGTCCAAACCCAATAAATTAATAAATCTGTGAGTTAAAGAACCCCCGTTCTCCCGAGTGCTCCGTTTCCAGCCATTATTTATTTCCCCTCTGGCCCAGCCCTCAGTACAGTCACATCCATCAGCACAGTCACACTCTGGTGTAGCAGCACAGCCTTCCAGGAGGCACCACAGCTTTAGGTACTGCTTTTCTTTCCAAACTACAATAAATTCATAAATTCAGCATTTTAAAGCAAATCAAGACCTGGTGCCACCACACAGCCCTGCTCGGCTGGGGACAGGTAACAACTGCTCCCCTGCCACGTCACTCACAGGTCCCCAGATCTGCTGCAGGGGTCTCACCACTGCTCAGTGGGGCAGTCACTCACCTGCAGTGGCTGCTTCTGGATTCTGAGCCATCAGACAAAGCCCTGCTCGGTTTGTGGGGCTGGCACAGGTCACACACAGGTCACAGGGAAGAGCAGGTTCATGCAAACAGGCTCGCGACTGAGAGGGTACAAGCGGAGCAATGCCTGGGGAGGTCCCTGCTGCCCATGCCAAGGACAAGAGAGAAGCTGGATGGCCCCACGAGCCACTCCCAGAGCCAGACCACCCCGTGGAGCTCCCAAATTACACCCTGAGCCAGCACTGGCACAGCAGGTCTGTCCCTGGCACTGGTTTTAGTGGAGCCAGAAGCGACATCCAGAATGTTGAAGTAGCAGCGTGGAAGAAACACTGAAATCTTCAGCTCCTGCATTTGGTCTCTGCTTTAAAAAAAGACATCTCAGTCCCACCTTCTGCATCCACATCAGGCTCCCACAAAAATAACAGGAGCTTCTTCCTAAACCTCCAGGTTTGATCCTTCCCAGCACAATGATCCGCAGGTGACACGTGACAGCTTGAGAGACAGCAAGAGGAGGATAAATATTCTTCATCATCATATAAATATGCCGTAGAACATCTCAACAAGGGCAAAGTGCTTTTTTTTTTCCTTAATTAGAACAAAATAAAAACCTAAGTAAGACTTGTCTCAATCACAACAGAAGATTTGACTCCTAAAACATCTGAATGGTCTAAGTGACACTTGAACTGACATTAAAGTGATGCAGGCAGTGCTCAATCCTTGGGCACTCGGAAGTTGTCCTTCTCTTTCCTGATGGCCCCCATGGCCCGGACGGGATCAGTCTCCCCAGCGTGGTCCTGGACTGACTTCTCCCTGCCAGGAGGGAAGAGCAGGGACAGGATGAAATCCCAGCTGTGGAGGCACCAGGATCAGGTTTCAAGGCTGCGCTTCAGGACCAAGGACTGAGCTTTGGCACAGCTCATCAGCCCTGGTTTGAAGGCTCAGGGGCAGGAGGAAATGGCACTTTTGTGCCACAACAGCATCTTCTGCTGGATGAAGGAACAGGACACAACAAGGCCTGTTCTGTCTCCTGAGTCAGGGAATGATGCTCTCAACACTCAAATCCAGGAACCTTCTGCCAGGACAACCAGTGTGAGTTTTGAGGCATCCAAAGAGGAATGTGAGAGGCAGGAGAGCAATTCTCACTTGGACACCTCCTCCTCCCCACACCCCCTCCCACCACCAGGGCCATTCCCAGCCCTCGGTGCTCCCTACCTCACTCGCATGAAGGGGTTGTAGGTGAACTCCTCGGCGATGGTGGAGGGGATGGTGGGCTCTCCGCTGTCGTACTGGGCCTGGAACAAGGGAGACAGTGCTGCTCCACCAGGAATTCTGGGGAACAGGGAATGTCCTGTACAGAACAGGGAGTTTCCAGGCAGGGAACGTCTCCCCCGGACAGCAAACTGCCTTCTCTGGGCACAGCCAAACCCTGTTCCCCTGGAACACAACATCCTGCAGCTCCTGGCTCTTAACTCCCTCTATTTCTCCCCAGCATTTTCTCCTCTCTTCCATCTCCTCAGCAAGGCCCTGTGTCCAGGGAAGCGTCAAGTCCAGGGAAAGGATGAACAGCTCACCTTGGCCCAGGCCAGCTTTTCCTGGATACTGGTGTTACTGGGTTCCACGTGCCGAGCAAACTTGAGATTGTTGATGGTGTACTCGTGGCCACAGTAAACTCTCTGGGAAGAGCAAAGGACAGTGACACTGGGGGACCCCAGAGGCACTAACGGGGAGTGCCAGGTGCCATCAGCACAGCAGGAACAACACAGTCAACCCAACACCCTCCACTGGAGACAGGCAGAAGGGCCAGCACTCACCAGGAGGAGAAGCTGCCAGTTTCACAGATGAAAGAGCCCCATGTCCCAGCTCAGCAGCCCTTAATGACCAGCCCCTGCTCTTTCCCCACAAAGCACAAACACATTTGGGGCAGGCACTGCCTTCCCAGAGGCTGGCAGCTCTCCAGAGTTCCCAGCCTAAGCATCCATCCCTTGCACACACAAGAGAGTCTCTCTGAACAGCAGCACTCTCAGGGAGTTTCTCTGATGGGTGTGGTGGTTTGGGCTGGCTCACTCACACAAAAGGAGGGATTTGTACCGTTTTGGGGTCCAGGCTGCCCAAAATCTCGATCAATGCCTTGTACATCTCGTCCGGGGTGCCCTCGAAGAACTTCCCACAGCCGGCCACGAACAGGGTGTCACCTGCATGGGTGACAGGGCATCAGCCCCACACCAGACCCCCCCCCACCCAGCTGAGGGCTCAGGCCTGCCATCATTTCCTCACCACAGCAGCAGGAGCACGGGGACAGCCAGGCTGTGCCACTCGGTGCCACAGAAACGCTCGTGGCAAACGTGGCTCGTGAGGCAGGAAACTCCAGAGCCTCGCCAGGCACGCCCTGCCAGCACCTCCTACCTGGGGGCAGCCCCTGTCCCCTCCTGTCCCTCCTAGAGGGGACAAGGAACACTTGTTCTTTGCTGTGAAGTTGAACAAAGATGAGTCGCCTCTGTTTTCTCCCCAGTGTTCCCTAAAATCTTGTTTAAGCCTCTTTCTCTTCCATGCAGGAGCTGGTGTGAGCTCTGGAGAAGACAGGGATGAGGCACAGCCTCAGGGAAGGGGAATCCTACTCCCCAAACCAGGATCCAGGCCCTGGCCACCAGCAGCAGAGCACCAGAAGCCCTCTCTGACTCCCCTATTCTCTCCTCTCTCTGCTGTTACAGACGTGAGCACAGATACATGGGAAGGCAACATGGTTTGGGGTCAGCCAGTTTGGCCTGAGACAGGAAACCAACAGCTCTTCTTTCCAGGAAAAAAATGCTGGATGTAGAACTCATCCAGGGCTCGCTCTTGAAGTTGCCTGCAGGGTGTCCAGCCCTGCTTTACAAACCCAGAGGGGTTTCCCCAGCTCCACCTACAATTCCTACTTGGAAAGGGGGAGGCAAGGTGTGGATGTGAAGCAGCTGCCCTGGCAGGAAGGGATGGATGCACATCCAGAGCCAGAGGCACCCAGGCAGAGGGGGAGTTTCTATTTCTGCAAGGGAACCTCCCAACTCCTCACCTGTAAAAACTGCAGGTGGCTCGGAGCTATTTGGCTTAGTCACATAATAACAGATGTGTCCAGAGGTGTGACACGGCGTACTGAGGCATTTCACACTTAGAGATCCCACCTGGGAAGAAGGCAGAACACTAAAGCTGAAGCTGCTGTTTTTGCTGGCAATTGCATGGTTAGAAAAGAATTGCAACTCTTAGTGGTCTAATGGTCCTAAATTTGCCCCAGCCTGGCCAGGAAGCACCAGCTCTGCTCATGGGAGAGCCCAGGGAGGGAGGTCTGTGGCAGGGACTGGGAAGGGAGCTGTTTCCTCCAAGCAGGTGTCCTGACAAAGGGAACTGACAGATCCTTTCACATCCATGCAGAGGGACTCAAAGCCTGGTTGGCAGCAAGAGCCAAGAGATCCAGAGCAACAGAGAATCCTAAACAAAGCTAATCAAGTGTGAAAAAAAGCTCCAAACAAAAATGGAGCTGAAGGGGAGAAGTGGATGACACTGAGGAAAAGGGAAGGGTTAAACACAGCCTCACCTGCCCACCTTCCCTGTGCTCCCTCCTTTGCTGCTGCCCCTCCAAGGGTGCACCCGAGGCCAGCAGCACCATTCACGCCTGCCTGCACTTTCCACAGCAGTTTGTGCCACCTGCCAGCTCTCCTGTAAACAAACAGGCTGCTCCCAGCCAGGCCTGCTGCTTCCAGCCAGGAAAAAGCCAAGCAGGCAGCTGGCACTGCTTTCCTCACCCCATATTCCAGCCGTCATTCCCACAGGAACGCTTGGATTTGTTCAGTGCTCGCCATGCTCCCGGCAGAGCACAATCCCTGTCCTGTCACACAGTCCCTGTCCTGTCACACACCTGCTCTGCCCCCCCAGCTAGGGCAGGTGCCCAGCAGCACAAGGACACCCAGCATGTCCCACGTGCCTCAGTGCTGTCCTCACACAAGGATCAAAACAAGGTAGAGGGGTCACAGTTCCCATGGCTGGGAAAGGGGGAAAGCTGCATTTAAACCATCCACCACATCCCAGGGGTGTTCAAAGGTCCCAGAGCTGCCCAGCTCAGGGGGGAACACACCTGTGCAGCTGTGACACAAAGAGGGGATGCCCAGAGTCCTGCAGGTCCCTCCCTTTACCTTGAGAGCCGTCAGGTGGGACACTCTCTGTGTCAGGGCCCCCACCCTGCCGTCCCCCCCGTACACGCGCAGCCCCGGCTCCATCTTCACCAGCTTCTCGTTGCCTCCAGCATGGTCCCTGGAAGGGGAAAAAAAGGGATTTGGGGAGGAACGAACACAGATTTATGGTCATTGGTAGTGCAGTGGTAAGCTCCAGGTGATCATTTCTGATCCACCCCTCTCCCAGGATCTATCACCCCTCATATCCAAGGACAGGCCACGTCAACACGAGCGGAGATCATTTCTCCAGTAATGAGGGCAGTGAGAGGGGGGAACAATCCTTGACCAGTCCATCCCCAGTTGGGAAACAGCAGCCTTAGGGGCTCACAGTAACCTCTCCAGTAGCTGGGGCAGGGAGGGAACAGGGTAAGTGGCAAATCTGCAATGCAGCATCCCACAAAACACCATGGAGCGGGCACACAGATACCCCACAGCTCAGGGCTGATTGTTTCACTCTCCAGCCACAGAGGTGCCTCCATTCTGTCCCATGGAGAGGTTACCCTGGTTCAGCACCGCTACAGCCAAACATTCGCTTTACACCCCTGGCAGAGCTGATTTGCACCTGGCGTGATCCTCCCACAAGTGCTGACTGCAGGACACCTCACGGGCCTGTCCTGGCACCTCAGCACAAATGTGCTCCCTCCCACACCCCACAGCTGCCTCTACACCCAGTTATTGCACTGGCTCCCTGGAAGAAATCAGGATTTTAAAGGTGAAAGGCACTGACACAGAGCTCATGGTCTACACAAGGTATCTGGTCAGAGCAAGGCCAACGGAATGAGCTCTCATCCTTCTCACACCTGAGCTGCTGCTCAGAGATCACCTTGATCCAGAAGAGCAACAGCTCCTGGCTGTGTTTGTGTGAGGGATCCAGGACAGGGCAGTTACCAGTGGTGATGGGTGGTCAGGACAGTGGTCAGCTTCACGCCGTGCTTTTTGACTGCATCCAAAACCTGCAGGATGGGGGCACAGAAGGAGAGTCACACCTCCCATGGAATGAGCTGGCAGCAGCCCTGGTGTCACCTGGACACGAGGTGTGAGAGCCACAGCAGCAGCTCTGCAGGGAGCTCATCCCTGTCCAGGCTGGAGTTACAGGGCAGAACACGAGGTCTCTGATCCAGCCAGCCATGACCAAGCCCCGAGTCCCATTTCCTCTTTTCTGCCCTACATCAAATTAAGGCCAAAATCCCAAACCAGGTCAGTAACCCCTGGAATGAGGGACACAGTAACCCCTGGAGCGAGTCCTGGCTGTCCCTGTGCACAGCCAGTATTTCCTGCCTTTCCCCCACTCCTGAGTCAGAGCGTGGCTCATTCCCTCCTGGATGCAGGAACCCGGAAGGACATCCCAGAGCCAAGGCAGTGTTACCTTCTGGGGCTGCACGGGGTCAACTATGGCAGCCTCCTTGGTGTCCTGGTCGATGAGGAGGTACATGTAGTTGTCAGTGAGGGCTGGCAGGATTTCCACCTTCATGTCGACCTGGGTCACTGTCTTGGGCTCCCTCAGCTCGTGCTCTGTGTGCAGGAATTTAGCTCGCAGCTGTGCTGGACCTGGGCACCCAAAAACAGCCAAAGCTCAGCCATGGGAGGGGGACAAGTGGGACAAGGCATGGCAGGTCCCCTAGCTCACAGAAGGACAGCCCAACCTGCCTCCTTCAGACAAGAGGAGCGAGGCCACCACTGGACAAAGCCTTGTTTCCCTCAGGGCTGTGGGTGCTCCACAGCTGCCCCGAGAAGGACAGGAGACTTTGCTTTCCATGCAGGGAAAACTCTGTACTTGGATCAGAGAGGAGATTTCAAGGGGCAGGAAAGCAGAACAGAGAGGGAACAGCTGGCCAAAGGTCAGGCTGAGACAGTGACTTTGCAAAAAAAGCACAAAGGGCACGTCATAGCAAAAAACCAAAAAGGAAGGGGAGCAAAAAAAAGGAGAAATACACACACTGCCCCAACAGAAATACCCAGTTCGTTATTTGGGGAAATGTCATCCTGCACAGCACAGGGAGAGAAGCCAGGCTTTCCAAGGGAGCAAGGCTCTCTACCTGGCCAGGTAAGAGGCACACACAGGGCTCTTGCTCATGCCTACCCTGATGCAACAGCAGTGCTTCCATGTTTGCTTTTGGTTCAATGTTTAATCAGATCCAAGAAGCAAATTCCAGATGCAAATAACCTGGGCTCCTCTGCCCAGCGCACAGGTACACAGCTCTTAAAGAAACAACCAAGCCTAAGAGGCTCTGCCACACAAACTAAAGGAAGGGAAGCAAAGAGAACGAGGTCTTGCATTGCTGGGGCCCTGCAGTTCAGACCTGAGCTCAAACGCTTGCAGGGAAAGAGGTGCCGGTCCCTGCAGGTCAGGAATTATTGTTTGAGCACCTGTGAGGTGTCTGCACACCCACAGAGGTGCCTGTGCCGGCTCAGACCCATTTTATTCTGCACCACTGACTCTCCCGAAGGCTCCTGACCTTGGCCACCTCCCTCAGTGCCACAGGGAGGGGTCCCCGTGCTGGCAACCACCCTGCCCCACTGTCCCCAACCAGCTCAACCTGCCCACCCTTGATAAGAGCAGTTCTGCAGGAGCCCCACAGACCTGCAGCTCCTCAGGCTGCAAAGCCCAGATCAGGCTCTGCTGGGGCCATGGAGCTGCTCCTGCTGCCAGCCCAGCCCGGGCACGGGGAGCTGCCAGGGCCCTCTGGCACAACCGTCCCGCCCAGAGCTTCTTCCCCTTCTACCTCCACCGTCCCTGCTTATGAGGGAAGGGCAATCAGTGAAATTAAACACACTGATCAAAAAAACCTCGAGGTACAAAGGAACAGGCACGCACTGGGTATTTGATGGTGCAGACACACGGTGTTGAGAGAAGCATCCCTACCTGCAGAGCGGTCTTCTGGAGAAGACTCCTTTCAAAAAAAGAACACAAAAAAAGCCCTTACTATTTTTTGATAGGAAAAATAAATGCCCAAAAAACCACTGCTCCCCAAGAGGGAGCACTTTTGGATGCTGTCAGTCACAAGAGGTATCTATACTGGGTGTTTGTTTGCCGGCCAGACACCAACTAGGAAAAAAAATATAACTAAACAAAAGAAAACCCAACCTTAACTGCGACTCTAAGGAATTATTCACATACTTAAAATGCTTCTTTCCTATGAACCATCTCTAACCTTGGCCCGGATCCCACGGTCTCTTTGCGTGTGTAATTCACAATTCTTACCAAACAAACAAACAAGCTGCACCACATAAGGAAATGTTTTCCAACATGTAATTTCAACAAAGGAATGAGAAAACATCCACCAAGAATGAAACTCACGCGTTGTTGAGTTGCCATCTGCAGCTCAGCTGCCACCTCCCCAGCCGGCCCAGGAGCAGAGCAGGGAGCTCTCACGCACTGCTGAGACCTGTCCAGCCCCAAAGCAGCTCCCCAGGTGATGCTCAGCTCCTGCCCCGGCCCAGCACTAACTCAGATCGCTGCCACACACACGGCTCTGTCCCAGAATTAATGCCCAGTGACTTCATTCTCGCTCAGCTTTGTCCCACGTCCCTCCCGACTGCACGCCTGGAGCAGAGGAGTGGGAGAGCAGCCATCAGCAGGCTCTGAATCACCCACTTGAGCTTCCTGGAATGGTTCATCAGCACAGCTGGAGCGGCCAAGAGGAAAGGCTTTGCAGCTGGAAGTGTTAATGTCATCACAGAAACGCGTCCGTGCTGAGGACTGGCAGCAGGCACCTTCCCTCAGAACCGGGCTGCTTCGTGCATTCCCTCCAGAACTTTTGGGGTTACTCTTTTTATTACATAAAAGAGTGGAAAATTCCTGTTCCAAGCAGGGCTGTCACTCAGAAATGACTGCACGCCCATCCCCTTTGCTGCCTCACAAGAAGCACGTTCATTCTCGACACTGCATGCAGGGATTTTTTTGGATACCCAGCGAGTCTGTGGCTCCCAGAAACTGGTCCGAACCCAGGGCAGCTCCCAGTCCCACTGAGCCTGCCCTGCCGGCAGCGTGGGAGGCGCAGCGCCCACGCCGTGATCCCGGGACCTCGGGAGCTGCCACTTGCTCGGTTTGACATTCCCACACTGCAGCAGCAGCGTGTCCGGCTCTGGCAGACAACCCCCAGGGATTCTCGCTCATTACAGCCACGTCTTAAAACCCGAATGACGCGAAACCATCTGGGGAGACTTCCCAGAGAGCCCGGGCTCTAAGTGTAGGATAGACTGTGAGGATTTTAGGCCCGAAATGCAGGCGCAAAGCTCGGACAGTCTGGGGTTTGTTTCCATCACCAGTACAACCTGTCACCCGCCGAACCCAGCCTGGGCGCCAGCCCTGGCCCCCCGTCCTCCTCCCTGAGCACTGACCGGCGCTTCGGAGCCCCGGAGCTCCGCGGGGCCTTCCCGATGGGCTCCGGATGGCACGGCCCCGGCTGCAGCCGAGCAGGTACTGCCCTACTCGGGCCGTGAGTCAGCGCAAAGCCCGGGCACGCCCGGAGCCGCGAGGCACAGCCCGAGAGCCCCGGCGCAGCCGCGGGACCCGGGGCTCCGCACAGCCCCACGGCCCTGCCGGGGACCCCCCGCCGCACGTACCGGCTCGGAGGACGGCCCCGAGGACGGCCCCGGCTGCCAGGGCAGTGCCGAGCCCCCGCCAGCCCCCGCGGAGCATCGTGCGCCGCGCCCCGCCCGGCCCGGCCCGGTTACCTCGGCTGCCCGCCCCGGGAGGCGGCGGCAGC
>VZTE01002523.1:129400-171549 GCA_013397775.1 Eulacestoma nigropectus
CCTCGGCCCGCCCGCTCACCCGCCGGAGGAGGAGCAGGAGAAGCGGCAGCGTCGAGCGGGGCCTGGCAAGGACAGGGCAAGGGCGGCAGGGAGGTGTCCCGCGGCCATGGCCAGCTCCAGACCCCTGTCCCACTTCTGGGAGTGGGGCCGGAACATCGTGTGCGTGGGGCGCAACTACGCCGAGCACGCCAAGGAGATGGGCAGCGCGCTGCCCGCGGAGCCGCTCTTCTTCCTCAAGCCCTCCTCGGCCTACGTGCGGGAGGGGTCCCCCATCGTGCGGCCCTACTACTGCCGGAACCTGCACCACGAGGTGGAGCTGGGGGTGGTCATCGGGAAGAGGGCCCGGGCCGTGGCGCAGGACGCGGCCATGGAGCACGTGGCGGGCTATGCCCTGTGCCTGGACATGACGGCCCGGGACACGCAGGAGGAGTGCAAAAAGAAGGGGCTGCCCTGGACCTTGGCCAAAGGGTTCGGCTCATCCTGCCCGGTCAGTGACTTTGTGCCCAAGGAGAAGATCCCAGACCCGCACAAGCTGAAGATCTGGCTCAAGGTGAACGGAAAGCTGAGGCAGGAGGGGGACACCTCCTCCATGATCTTCTCCATCCCTTACCTGATCAGCTACATCAGCCAGATATTCACCCTGGAAGAAGGAGACTTGATTCTGACAGGGTCTCCCAAAGGAGTTGGGTCCGTGGAGGCCAATGATGAGATCGAGGCGGGGATCAGGGACGTGGTGTCCATGAGGTTCAAGGTGGCACAGCAGACACGGGGATCCTAATGCGTGGATCCAGCCAGGAGCCTGCCTGGCATGAGGACATCTGGGAAATGAACACTTCCATGGCCCCAGGTGCCCAATGGACTGCCACACATGAAAGGCATGGAACCCAGGAGCCCAGAAGGCATTTCACTGACACAGCCCCGTTTCCATGGAGGCTTCAGCAAACCTGGAGTCCCGCCCAGCCTGGAGCAGGTGGAGCCCAGAAGCTCCAGATTCCAAAACCATACCTGGGAACTGGCAATAGAGACACTGGGGAGGGGAATGGGGCTGGCCATCCTTCTATGTGCTTCTCTTTGAGCTTTGCCAGTGTATTGCCTTAAAATAAAAACTACTGATCACAACAATTCAAATGATGATGTGAGAGCTAAAGCTTGGCCATGCTGTGGGAAATCAGAGATGTATGTGTAATGTGCAACCTTAAATCAAGAATTGTAGCTTCACAAAGAGTTCCTCTCCTCTACAAGAGAAAGATGTTTGATTTTTTTGATTAGTTTAATGATTCCTCCCTGCTTTTTTCAAACATACAAATTAAAGGAGGATGGCTTTTCCTCCCACTCCGAGGGGTGAAGGCAGCAGGAAGTGTGCCAGATGTTTGGCAGATTGTTTTTTCCTAAACTGAGCTTTCAATATGTTTTAAAAGTGAAATAATGCAAAAAGATCAAGAATAAAGAAGCATATGGGTAAAGATCACCACTAAACTTGTCTTTTGACTGATTTCAATATATTTTTAGTAAAACTGTAACTGCAGCAGTTGCTGTTACCCAATTCAGTACAGCAGTTGGAGTTTTTAAGTATTTCCAGCTGCTAAAAGCCACGCTGGGTAACTTTCCCCAATTCCCAACTCCAGCTGATCCAACACTCCCCACCAGTTTGCATGACAGCAAGTTCTCTTCCAATTCAACAGAGCAAGTTGTAAAATATAATTTAAAAAATCCTCCCCATGCAAACATCAAAACTTACCAATTTCAAAGGTTGCACAGTACTGGCCTATTTCTGGCAAAAACAGATGGATTTTTTTTTACATAAATGCAAAGCACCAACGTTAAACACTTCCATTTATCAGAGCCAGATCTTAATAACTGTGAGGAAAAGATTTTAAAAGGTTTTAAAAGTGGGGAGTTTTACAGAGAAAATTCTGTCTCCTGAGGAGAAAGCAGCTCTGTGAGAGCAGCATGGTCCAGGGTGCTGAACACCACGCTGGGAGAAGAAAGCAGAATATGGTGCAAAATTGAAATAGACATTAGGGTGAGCAGTTCTGGAAGAGGAAGAATGGAATTAAGTGTCTGTACTGTTTGCATTTCCTGCTGCCTGTCAAACCTTCCCGTCTCTGACAACAGCAGCAGAGCATCATTTGCAGTTTGGTCTCCAGCCCTGGGTATTGCCAGGGTTGGGATTAAGTTACTGGAAACATTCCCTTCAGAATGGGAATTGTTATGGCTGGAAAACGTTGAATTGTTTATTACTACAAGAGGGATGCTGTGACCCAACACTGACAGCATTTTTGGGGTCATTTGTTCCCACCCATGTGAGTCAGGGATGCAGTCTAGGATTGCTTGTCAGGATTTCCTGTTTCTGTGGTTGTTTTCTCTGTGCCACGTTGCTTTAAGGGGTAGGGAGGGCACCAGGGGGATCTGAGTTCCCCAGGGTGTCCTGGCCTAACAAACCCTTTGCCAAACAGAGAGGATCTCCTTCTGTTTGAAATAAGCTGAGTCCCAACATGCTCAGAAGGTGAGACTGTAACAAATACACTGGCACCAGGGGAAGCTGTGGACAGGAATGTATTAAAAATAGGGAAAAAATACATGGAGAAAGGCACAATGTTCATACCTGGGTTTTTAAGTCCAGCTTTGGTGAACAGGGTCCTGTTTACAGTCTCAGCTTGATTGTTTGCTTATCAGAGGTCACTGCTAATTGATTGTTCTAATTAGACTTAGTCTGCCCAGGGAGAATCACCCCTGCTGTTGCCCAAAGTTCCATGTTTGGCCTCACCAAGGTGCACCACAAACCCAGGCAATGTTTCGAGGGGGGTCTTTATTTATTTAACACAAAAGCAGCAAAGCAGTTAAAACCACAGAAGTTCAACAGATCTGTCTTGACCTATTTGTTATTTCTGATTTTTTCCAAGACTGCAGCTGAGTGAGGAAACCTTCAAGCCCTCTTGGAAGGAGTTGAATTTGGTAGAATTAACTTTTAAGCTGAGGCCCAAGTACATTTTTAAAAGTGCAATCACCCAAAAATACGAACTCAGAAGCCCACTTAGAGGTATTGTAATGTGCACTCCTTCTTTACCATCAGAACAGACTTGGCAAAATCCAACAACAGCAGAATTCCATCTCTAACAACAGCATGAAGGAAGTATTTCCTAGCATTTATTCATATTTCCAATCTCTTCCCAACAAGCTCTGACTTGCCTCTACAGGATCCGCCAGTTTGCAGGAAAGAAGATTCACTTTTAATCCGGTTCTCCAATTGGGTGATGAAGTAACCTGGAAAAATAATTAAGGATCTTTGTTATCACAGCACCTTCATAGAGATTATTTTCAGATGTCACACAGCATGTTTGACAGATTTATTTACATGATTTCCTGTATGAGTACACATTTATGCCATATACCTGTCATTGCTGAAGTAAAACACTTCCATTTTGTCCTGGAAACAGGGACAGAGAACAGGGAGATGGGAGAGTAAGAAGAGTTTTGCCAAAAAGAACAAGTTTAAAAGTGAAAAACAGCCACTATTTTAAATTAACATTAAGGACTAACTTTGAAATAAATCTTGCTTCGTTCCAAGAGGAGTTGCCATTTCAGTGCAGTCTTCTGGTCTTCTTCCAGCATGAGGAATTCGTGGACCTGTTAACAGGATACCACAGAACACTTCAGCAGGTAGTTAAAGCATCATCAGAACGATGATGAAAATAACATCTTACATACTTTTATACATTTCTAAGCTATATTTTTCTGTATTAATGTAGTGTTTGGTGTGATATATGTACCAAGACAGTCAAATCAACAAGAATAGATTGCAGAGTGTTGGAGAATCAGACATAGGGATTTCCAACCACATTCTCAGAAAAGCAGTGTTCTGAATTGGGTGTTCACTTTTACATTGAACACAATTCTTGTTGGCAGCTGCTGATTTCCAGCTTTTGCCTTGTTAAACAGCTCTCTGTGTGTCTATCCATCCATCCATCCATCCATGCCATTTTTGTAACTCTTGTACACACACACGGAACATTTACATATATTTGTAATTCTCCTCAGGCTCCACAGCTCAGCTCGGTAAGAACAGCCCGATTCACTCCTTACTGTGCAGCCCAAGGTTTCCTCAGCGACACAGTCAGACAGGTAACAGGAACGCAGGGTGCCTGTGTGATCTGTCACATCCACCAGGATGTCAAAGCTGGCAAAGGTGGACTTGGACTCTGGAGAGACATCACTGCAGAAGGTGCAAGTGTTTGACACTTCATTCACGATGAAACGGCAGATTGAGCTGAAAGAAGGAGAGAATTCATGCAGATATGCAAATTATTCTTCCTGAAACATTTTTCTAGACTCAGATTTCCTGAGAGACTTTGTGTTTAAAAAAAATTTCTCATCTCCTAAACTCTCGAGTCTGTCTGAGACAAAGTAGCCTCTTTCTTCTTCACTCTAGGACCACAAAGAGCAAGTCCTTCACAGAGCCCACAACAGAAACCCACATGGCATCCTCCAGAGGAGTTTTATTTCTTCTCTGGGAGTGGACTAAAATATTGCTGCATCTTATTTGGGTCTGGTGAAGAGGGACAAGCAGTTTTTAGCACAAATTCCAAGCAGGCAGTTGCTCACCATCTGTTGCGCAGAACTTTGGACATGTTCTCATCGATGTCCAGGGTGGAAATGTAGCCGTAAATAATTCCATGGAGAGGCTCCAGTTTCCCATCACTCTGGAGAGCTTTTTCTTTCAGCTGTTCCACTGTATAAACATCCACTACAGTCTCCACTGTGAGTTTAAAAGACACGTTAAGTGTGTCTGAGGAAAAAATGATTCAGAAGAGCAACGGCAAAATGGATCTTAAGGCAATAAAAAGGAGATTTAAAGTAGCAGAGAAGCCTCCACCCCCCAAAAGTAAAACAAAAGGGGACTCAGCTCAGGAATATATCTATTATTTAATCTTTGTATCCTCCAAAAGGAGTTTTTGACAAAAGCTTTCCCCCTCAATCTTCCATACTTATTCCACACAGAAAGAATACACCAGAGAGGCTGCAGCTGGCACAGTCAGCTGAAGATACTTAACTGATAAAATAAGGGACAGCCCAATAACAGCAATCCAAACTTTACATATTCAGCCAGGCTGTACCTGAGTTTTGTCTCCCTGAACACACAGAGCAGGAATTATTTCAGCTGCACTATGAAATTATACTGTGCAGGTAAATAAAATCATATGTCTGTGTCCATGCTTACAGTTAATGGTTTCATTTGCCAGCTCCTTCACGGGGTCGGGCAGAGCTCCTGCCTGGGCACTCTCTTTGATGAAGCTGAAGAGAACATTTGCTTCTGCTGTTTCTGAAGATGTATTTTTAAAAGTTATTAGTATATGTTGCATGTAAAAATCACAGCATTTTTATATTTTACAGGTTTTTTATTCTGGTAGCTCAAACATGTGTTGGAATTAGCCAAGACTTGCTTTTCTCTTTTTTACTTTAACTCTTGGTCCTGCATGGAATAAACATATGAAGACTGCTAAGATAAAATAAAATAAAAAAATTTAAAAAATTAGAAAAGAAATAAAAGTAGAAGCCAAAGGCATTGGTGATCACATAGCAGACAAAAAGCAAGGAGCTTTGTGAGAAGCAGGCAGAAGAAATCACCGTTCCAATAGATTAATTAATGCATTTAAGCCTAGAATAATTACTAAAACCAAAGAAATACTTCAGCAGCTCTTACCTGGGTTAGTTGTAATGATGGTTTTGGATATCACAGTTGCAGTCATGCAGTTCCTAAATTTGTCAAAATTGATTCTCACATCTGATGCGAATATAACTGTGCACAAAAACACCCCCATGTTACTGTAGAATAAATGTCACATTAAGAACTACAGTAAAAACATAAACCAGACTGTTTTACCTGTTTCTTGGGGGATCCAACTCTGTGCCAGCTGGATGGATTCATTATCCCAGCTAAATTAAACAGAAGTGGATGTATCATAACATTTTTCAAACAGCACTCACACTGTTTAGTACTAAACTACTAAATAATGGCCAAAAGGGACACGACTCCTTTGTGACACGCATGGCATTGAAATTCCATGTGCCTATTTTATCCCATGCCAAACAGGATAAAATAAAGATGGGTTTCAGTGCAGAATATAGCTGGGAAAATGCTGTATTTCAGCTCTTATCAAAGTCATTTCTAGCTAAAGTAAATCCCAGTTAAAGGAGCTGTTTGTGAGCTGGGCTGTGCTGGGTCAGGCTGATTACTCAGATCCCTAGGCCAGATGTTCAGCCACTTCCCAACACTGGGATCTTTGTGACTGGAGATGATGAGACTGGAGTGAGGTCAGTAGTATCCCTCAAAAATGGTAATTTCATGGTCTCTTGATAAAATCTCATTCAGCTCCTCCTAAATTTGGCTGGCAAGAACACAGCCAAAGCACGGATTTGTTCTGGTGGGTTTTCTCCTTAATCCTTGGAAAAAGATTTAAGATACTTCCTTTTTATCTAATATTGCTCAGCCACCTCTTCACTGCTGGGCTCTGAAATACCCTGACAAGTCCCAGCACTGAAAGAGAACTGTTGGAGGAGCTGCTCCAAATTAACCTTGGGCTGGAAGAGTTCACCCTAGAAATGCTTGTTTTGGGTTTGTGGGTATAAATTGTGTTAAACATCCCATGATAAACATCCCTGATGATAACACAGTTCCTAGCTCGCAATGCAGGGCTGGCTGCCTACTTCTCTTGAGGGAACAAAGGTCACTGAAGTCATTTTTCAACCACCAAACAGCAATCTCAGGGCAAGGGAATACCCACACACCCGCATGCCCCTGCACATGGAAAAGCCACAGGTTTATTGAATAAACAAACTCTGGGCAAAATGCAAGGGTTCCTCTGTAAACAAGGCACTGTTTACAAGCAGGGATGGGGTGGGTGGAGTCATGTTTGTAAACAGGACAGAGTTTGAAAATACAGCCAAAGTCATATCAAAATGTTTCTGCATTATTTTAAATATTTAAAAACTATTTTAAAACTATTTCAACCTATTTCCACTCCACTTGCAATTCTGCTTGGCCTTAAAAAACGGATCATGCTTTTCTGCTTCCTGCCCTCCTGTTTGTGGAAGAAACACAACAGCCTTTGCAGCTGGTTTTAAATGCCATTTCCTGAATTAGCTCAAATGTCCACATTTTAAAAAAGGAATTATTTGGAACTAAGCTTCATTTTGCCATCCATGAGCCAGCAGGCTGTCAGCAAGCCATAAAACTACACGAGATATATAAGGCCACTCTAATGAATCTATTTCTTAAATACCTTTTCAGTGTACATTGCTGCCTCATCTCAGTTGCCTCCTAAATAATACTATATTTAAATTAAAAGACAGGCTCATAGTTAATTAGTGTGTGTTACAGCTGATTTCTTTACCTGTGCTTGCATGAATTTGTGTCATTTAGAGAATTAAAGAACATTTTACCATACTATTGGGAAAGACCTCTCTGTTTCATCGTACAGCTTTACTTCACACCTCTGGCCTTTTCTTTTGTCTGAAGTCATAAAATACTTCGGCTCCCCAACCTTTAAGAAGAAAGAGAAGCAGTCACTTGTCCTCTACTCAGTGTTTAGGAGAATAAAACTCATAACCTAGAAAATACAAAGGTTGGAAAAGAGGGGGAAAAACCCTCTGGACTACTAAAAATGGGATCACTTAATTTTTCCCCTTCATTTTGTTGATAAAAATCTCATCAAAGGATGTGTGTGGATATTGTCACTCAGCTGCCAGCCTGAACAAACTGAGCCCTGGCCACTGTGAGGGCCAAAATCCTTATTTACACATATTTGCAATGAAGTTACTCATGGCAGAGCAGAGAAATGCTCCTTACTTACTGACATTACAGCTGCCAGCACGTTGAGGACTCTCCCATGGAGGCTTTGTCCATTTGCCACGATGTCCCCCAGGGAATAATAATCCTGAGGGTCCTTGACAGGCAGGTGCAGCAGAGACAGGAGTCTGGTGTCTGTGTTGTAGCAGGGAGAGGTTTTGACCACGGAGTGATTTTCACTGAGCAATAATTTGTAGCAACTAGAAGAGAACCAATCACATGGATCAGCACTGCACTCACTGATGTATCAAGAGCGTGAAATGTTAATTCAATTCATAGGAAAAAGCAACTTTATTCCATTATAGTTTTTCCTAAAGGTACAAAAAAATTCTAGTGGATTTCACTCAAAGAATGAAGTTTACTCTGATTAGTTACAAAGAACATTATTGCTTTATGACCATCTATTTATGAAATATATTCTGCTTTGAGATTTGACCAGACATTATTGAGCACAAGGAGGAAGGTACAGCTACACAAGAAGAAAACACCAAATATTTCTACCAATTTCATGTTGCTGGAAGTTACAGCAAGTCTTAACTTTAATCTTTCTAGAAAGAACTACCACTTTATGCTTTAAATTTACCTAGGAGTTACAGGGTTGAATTTTTCTTCTCTTTCTACTTCCTTTGACTGAATTAAAGGATTTTCAATTGTAACTAAAATAGAACATTGAAGAGTAACATTAGAAATTTATTATAGATACAATTATAGATATTTTTGTGTGTATGCTCTGCATGCTGACAAGTTTTACCCAAGCAACCATGGACAGCAAAATCTTTCTATTAACTTAAAAAGATAAAAGCACATCCTATAAATAAATACAGGATTTTTATTGTAGTTTTATGAGTAATCATAGTCATAGCTGTAACTGAGGGAAGACAAACACCAAACCACTTTACAGCTTATTTTTCATCCTTTATAAGACCCCAATATAATGTAAGATTTTACGTTGGTTAACTGCAGGCCAGTTCTGAGCTGCTGCACTCAGTGGGTTTCTTTTGTTGACATATTTACTGGGCTTGAGTTTAAATCCTTGGAATCTTGTTCCTTTCCTCTTTATATTAAACAGAACAGAACAATTTGTTTCCAATTAGGCTGTTTGCTGAGTCCTCAGAGCAAAACACAGCAAAGCCACCAGCACACCACTGATTTACATGCAAACAGAAACGAGGTAAGAATAAAGTCCAACTTACCACAGTCACCAACTCTGAAGCTTTCTGAGAGGGATCTGATGTACTCTTCTCTGCCCCAGGACTGGACATTTATGAAATAAGTTGGGGAATCACGAATGGTAAAATTGAAGGTGTATCTTTCATTGCCAATGTCTGCAAAAATAAACAGCACTGTAGCAATTCCTCAACACAGCTAGATTTCTAACTAGAATATGTGTATAAAAACTACTATTTTGAGGTTTTCCTGGATTTTGGCGTGGCTTTTCTCCCACTAGAGGCCAGCAGATGGTGCAGAAACACGGTGGTGTTTGGGAATGGGCTGCAATTCCTGCTGTACTTGTACCTGTCCACCCCACACTTAACTTCAAGCTTATCCCGGAGCTGGAATGGCTCTCCAGTACTGGAGGTGCTTTTTGACAGTGTCTGTACCAACCCTGACTGTAGATTTGTTATTTCAATTTGCAATTAATGCTGTATTAACAACATATAATTCCCATTTTTTCCCAGATGAAGCTGTTGCTACTCAGGCCAGAAATTACATGTGTTACTCCTTGAGACACATCCTCAGCATTTCTGTTTTAAGAGAGAATGAATATGAGGGCACCAGATCCATTCCAGCAGTACTTATGGAAGAGTGGGTTCATATTGGTTCCATCTCCAGAGCCTGAAACCCTTCCATGACAGAGTTTTTCCAATTTCTAATTGATATGGTTTAGCTGAACCAATCGTGTTCTTTCATCTTGGTTCTCAAACACACACAGAGTTTTTTTGGTGCATTTTTATTCTATCCATTTTACACTGAAAAAATCTGTTCACCATTTAAATATTGATTTCAGTCATCTCTGCCAAATTACACCGTTGAAGAAAATGAAGTAAAAAGAGTTTAAAGGGACTGTACTTTTTCGGTCTGGAAAGCTTCTGACATCTGTTTTCCCAATAACCACCCCGATTACATTCTGAAAAATAAAAAGATTATAGAGTACAAGTATTAAACCCAGATGTAGATGATGAATTAGATTTCATGGAATTATACTCTGCTGATGATAATAAACATATTTCTGACTGGTAATCATTTTAATCTATTTATTCCACAGTACCGTGTGAGCTAAAGAGTAAAACATAAACACACAAGTTTACTTTAGGAAAAATTTGTGACTAATAAAAATATTAAAATAAATACATCTGTTTCTGTTTGTGAAGAAAATGGGAGGACAAAAGTTCACCCCAAACCTTCACAATTTTGGCTGTTCTACAGCAATCTCTCCTCAGGTAGGCAGCAATGTTGTTGTTTCATGCTCTCTGCACAGGTCTCAGATCTCCTCAAATGCTCCATGAAAAGTCTGGACAGGATTTATTTTACAGTTAAATATCCAGGGTTTTCCTGGCTGTCAGCACCATGAGCCACACGTGTGCACGTGTGCAGGAGGTTATCCTGGCCTCATCCAAGCAACCTAAATTTCTACAGGTGCCTCTCTCTTGCTATCTTTCAACTGACTCCAAGGGAGCTGAGGCAAGGAACTTTTCTGTTGATTCAAACCAAAATCAATCTTGTTCTGCTTTGCTAAATCTGTATTTCTAATGGAAAAACGTCCTGTTGTCAACTGTCAAACACAACTACTGGGAGCAAACACATACATGTAGATATAGATATATTATCTATCTATCTAAAATATAATATAACAGCTGGTTGTTGTTGTTGTTTAGGTGGTCCTTGGTGTGAGAGAAGAGTTTTGCAGTGTTAGTTTGGGATTTAAGAGATACGCAAGGAAAGTCAGAGTGGGACAAGAACTGTAAGGAGAGACTGACAGTGCAATACTGCCAGGATCCTTCAAAACATGAAGCATCCCACATCACTTCCACTTCACAGAATCCTGGAATGGTTTGAGTTGGAAGAGGCCTTAAAGCCCATCTAGTGCCACCCCCTGCCATGGGCAGGGACACCTTCCACTATCCCAGGTTGCTCCAAGCCCTGTCCAGCCTGGCCTTAGACACTTCCAGGGATCCAGGGGCAGCCACAGCTCCTTCACACAGCCCCTTCTTGCAAACTGTCTCATTCCAGCAGAATTCCAGAGCCAGCTAGGAAGGGCAGGGTTACAATTCAATAACCCTCCCAGGATTGATTTTGTACCTATTCACGAAGCAGCGTGACCTGCCTGACTTCACTGCAACAATATTCACGCGTGCTCAAAAATCAGCTCGCCAGTTCCCAGTTTCCTTGGAATCACTAGAGGGAGCACGAGAACTGCCTTATCCTGCAGGGATGGAAATACTCGGGAAGAGGGCACTTCTGTATAGCAGTGTAATATCCCCCTTCCAGACTAACTGAATACTTCATGTCCACTGCATGTAGTGATTCTAATAAGGATTTTGTTTTTCTATTTTGGGTTTTGTTTCTTAACTTAAAAAAAAAAAAATTTGTTAAATCAAAGTGCAACCTTCCCTGTATCTCACCACTAGTCAAAAGAACTGACATTTAGGGTGGGTGCCCATAGAAATCTGGCTGATGTAAATATCCACTTTCCCAAAGAAATCTGCCCCGGCCCTGCTGCAAACGTGTTCACCTCTGTGTCTCCAACACCACGCCTGCACGGGGAGCTGACAGAAGGAAGGGATCTGGCTGGAAACTATTTTGGACTAAGGAAGGGAGAAAAACTTCAAGAGATCATTTCCTTGATCAGCTCATTGTGCAACTGCCCAAGCACTAATTTCCCCAAAAGAGGAGGGGAACACAGCCCCCCCCATGCTGCCTGTTTTGGCAGAGCACTGCTTAAGGCTGCGCAACCAACTCATGAACACACTGCAAGTGTTTACACTTGAATCTCTTTCACTTTTTAAAATAAACAGCAAACTAATAAACCGTGACATTTTGATACTTCAGACTGTGTGTTCAGCTGTTTCAACATCCTAACACAACACACACTGATCATTCTATCATGAATTACTATTTCATAAAAACACTTTCATTACCATATGTTGCTAACTGCAATACTCAAGATGAGCTTTGTTTGTAAAATAAAAGCTTTTATTGGTAAAATAAAAGCTTTTAACTGAGTTAGTGGATCATTATTTGGGAGGAACTGTGAATGACCGGTTAAATTAGCATTGCTGAAGATCAGTTTGGATCAATATGGCTGTGAGGGGATAGAAAACTTCTCTTAGATCGTCCCTTTTCTGTGATTCCTCTTTCATTTGTTTAAAGTAAATGAGAAAAAAATTGTGCCATCCCAAATAAAAAGCTATGGGAATGGGAAAATGCCGTGTTTTCACTCATTTCAGGAACATCATGACTACCCTGGAGCAGGGGAGGGGGGATTCTGCCTCTGCTTAGGTGAGATCCCACCTGCAGAGCTGCCTCCAGCCCTGGGGTCCCAGCACGGGAAGGACGTGGAGCTGTTGGGGTGAGTCCAGAGGAGGCACCAAAATGATTAGAAAGGCTGAAAGAACTGGGATTGCTCATCCTGGAAAAGAGAAGCTTCGGGGTGACCTAACTTAGTGGTTGAAGGAGCTGACAAGAAACATGGAGAGAGACTCAAGGGATGGAGTGACCGGACAAGGGGGAATGGCTTCACACAAAGAGGGCAGGGTTAGATGGGATATTGAGAAGGAATTGTTCCCTGGGAGGGTGGGAAGGCCCTGGCACAGGGTGCCCAGAGAAGCTGTGGCTGCCCCTGGATCCCTGGAAGTGTCCAAGGCCAGGCTGGACAGGGCTTGGAGCAACCTGGGATAGTAGAAGGTGTCCCTGCCCATGGCAGGGGTGGCACTGGATGGGCTTTAAGGTCCCTTCCAACCCAAACCATTCCGTGATTCTACGAAAACCTGCTTTTTATCCCAAAGAAACAGAAGCAACCCTGCCATGGAACTGTGAGGTTTCTACCCAGTTCAAACACCCTTCAGCAAGAGCTGTGTGTGCATAACCAGGGCTGTGTCATTGGCTCAGAGGCACTGAGCACTCCAGGATCAGGCCCTGCATCCATAGCGTGCCGTGAGAGACTACTGAGGTCACAGATGTATTGTGGCTGCATAATGCTGACTCTGTAATGTCTTTAATAATGTCTTCACTAATTCAGCATCCATTTAAAGTGCTACAAAGAAGCCTCTGATACATTGAATTGTCCGGTCAATATCTGTGGTTGTGGTACCCACAGGCTGTGGACAACAACAGCATCAATTTTCATTTTGTTGCTTTGCACACAAAGAAGGGAAGGTCCTTTCTACCCAACAATTGCACTAATGCTATTAGTACCTAAATACACATCAATTACATAATTTTGCAGTAATATAAGACAGTCAGATACAATTTCATCTGGGAACAAAAGGACCATGGCTGTGAGACTTACAGGACGAGCAAGGTTTGGATGCAGATCTGAAAGTGCAACAAAGTCCCGTGCTGAACGAGAATGAGCCATTCTTTATCTGAAACTTGAGGAAACTGACTTAGATTTTGTAAAAATCCAAACAAATCACTTAAGACCATTCACAGTGAGAATAACAAGTTATTTTTTAACATAAATGTTTTGACCTAATAGCATCTGTTTTCAATAAGAGGCATTTCAAGCCATCTGAAGTAGACAATTCTTTATTGTTTGGATTTGGCGATGGAAGTTATGAATTTTACTGTGATGGCCCTACCTAAGCTTCTCAAATAAAGGCCTGTAATTTTTATTTATTATTCATCATTAAATGACTCCATTAGCACCAGGCTCTGAAAAATATTTACCCTCCTTCTCTCTGGGAAGTCAAACTGAATTTAATGAGGCAGCTCATATATAAAAGGCAATTTATATGTGAGGAAAGAAAAGTGTTGGGTTGCAAAGCACCTTTAATTGAGGTTTTGGACTTAATATTAAACTACTTTAAAATGTGAGTTTATTCCTTCCTCAAAACAGAAGAGTTCTGGATTTATTAAAGTAAAATTAGTGACAACCAGTTCTTTTCAGGCTGCCACTGTGGCATTTACTGCCCAGCCCTGAAAGCACCCAGGTCCTCTCTCGAGATGCCAAAGTGGGGCCATGGGTGCTTTGTTAGACCCTCTGAATGCCTCTTATTATTTCATGGGTACCTCAGAGACGTTTAGATACTTAACAAAAAGTTGTCAGATTCTATTTTTTTTGTTGTAAAAGGAACCATTGCATTGTCCAAATCTTAATAACCTTTAATAGGAGAGAACTGCTGACATTTTTCAGAGGATGCCTGTTCAATCTTTATAACAAAATCCTGAATGGCTTTCAGAGTCTTTATACCTGGAACCTCGTGTGAGAATTGTTAACCATTTCACCAGGCATTAAGATGAAAGTCTGTTGAACTAGAGAACAAATAAGCCTACATTTTAAAGAAAAATAAGCAGTTATCTGAGAACCAAGTGATTTCTCCAAAAGAGAATTTCAGTCTCACAGAGAGACAGCCCAAATTTGCCTTACAGAAACCACTGAACAATGGGGCCTCAAACCTATTCCCATCCCATTAGTTGGAAGAATTTATGTTTCCTTCTGTAGGAAAGTCACCTCAGCAACCCTCCAAGGCAGGGTAATATTCTCACCTCAGAAAAAGTTAAATGTTGTTAACTGCTGTACCTCACACCAGCTGGGTAGGGTCAAAGGAACCGGCACTGGGAACACCTCTATTGGAGGAAGATTAAAATGGTGATTTAGGATTTTAAATGCTCTGGGTTCTGATAGCTGGAGCTGAGCTGCTCCACTCAGGGACCCCTCAGCCCCCTCAGGAACCCCTCAACCTCCTCAGGTGCTCCTCAACCACCCCGCAGCCCATCATGGACCCCTCAGCCCTCCTCACACACCCGCCATTCCCCTCAGGTGCCCCCTTCACAGACCCTTCAACCTCCTCCCGGCCTCTTCAGCCCCCCAAGTGCCCCTCAAGCCCCTCACAGACCCTCCGGACGTGAAGGAGACAAAATGGCGCCGGCGCAGTGGCGGGAAAAGGGCTCCATGCCCCGTCCTCCCTCAGGGCCCGCGCAGGCTGAGGGGAGATGTTCTCCCATCCCAACGCGTTCCGTGGGATCTCCAGCAGGCCTGGAGTCCCTGGGCTTGAAGAGGTAACAACAGGGTTAGATGGGATATTGGGAAGGAATTTTTTGGCTGTGAGGGTGGGGAGGCCCTGGCACAGGGTGCCCAGAGAAGCTGGGGCTGCCCCTGGATCCCTGGAAGTGTCCAAGGCCAGGCTGGACGGGGCTTGGAGCAGCCTGGGACAGTGGAAGGTGTTGAGGTTGGAGCTGGATGACCCTCCCAAGCCAAACCACCCTGTGATTCTGTGATTTACCGAATCAGGAATTTAAAGTTGGGTCCATTCTACAAGTATAAATGCACAACACACCAGCGAGACAAAGCAAATTTCAGAAACCTCTGGAGAAACCATTCCCTACTTCCTTTTTTTTTTTTATGCTAGCTATAAGGGAGAAAACATTGGAGCCTGTATGTTATAAATTAATCACAATTTCTGGTTTAAGATACTATTTGTATTGATTTGCACCCAATACTCCTATATTTTCAGGCTCTGCAGAAGGCTGGCTTCAGCCATTTTCTCCATTTATATTGAATATAAAATTATATTTTATAAAATCAATACCTTTCACTACTGCATCATAAAAAACTTTACTCCTGATGAGTAATTTTATAACCTCAAGCTCTTGGCTATTGGAAGTTTTTAGCGTAGCCTGACAAATTCTCTGTGTTGACTCTGTATTACAGGATCTTTCATTTCTTCAATTAAACAGCTGAAAATGGATACTGCCTGTGCTCTTGTATTTATTGCATCACAAAAGTCCATGATATTTATCCCGTGCTGATGACAAACGGGATGCCAGGGAACTGACAGCCTGGGTGGGGATTTTTGTTTTAGGTCACCTTTTATACAGTATGATCCATGGATCTTTGTTTCATAGGTTTGAATCTCCACTAAACAGAGTATGACTTTTTTTTTTCTCGGTTCTGTTGTTTCCATTATCTCAAGCTAATGAACAAGCAGAAGACAATGAGGCTGGTGATGGGATCCTAATCAAATGGGAAAGAGAACTTGGACACTGGCTGGGAAATGCTGGCAAATTCTTACAGCCATGACAGCAATGCAAAACAGGAAAACAAATCCCTGAAATGAGACCTGTGGGGTGTCCACTGCTTCTGAAGGTGACAAATCAGGGTCACAGCTCAGGGTCTTGGAGGAGTTGAGCTGGCCCAATATTTCAGCCAGGTTTTGGTGGGACACAAGCATCTGCTGCAGCGGAGCCTTGCAGAACCCACCGGGATCTTGTGTGTGAGCAGGTCACCACTTCCAGAGGTTTTGTCCCGGTGGAGCTGCTTTTCTCCCACAGGCACCAAGGGCAGGTGAAACCTGACGCTGCCGTGTCCCCTCCAGGCCTTTGTTCCATTTCAAAGCCACCAGAACAAGGGTGCTGTTGTGTCTCTCCTCGGCTCCCCGTAATCACCAGGTGGGTTTGCTTTGTGGTCTGCTTCCACTCCTATTTTCAATGTACATTTGGGAAAAAAAGTGCTGCTTTTTACTTTCCCAGGATAGCTCCTGCTGGGAAGACGTTATCAGGGCCATCGTGACAGGATGCACAAAGGCAGGGGACAAAGTGAGACCGGGGTTCTTTCCCTCTGAGATGTCTGATTAGATGCTGAGTTTCTGACTTGCAGATACTGAGCCAAGAACTCATTTGATGGATGTGCCTGTCTCAGGTGACACTGTGAATTCTGCCATTCATACAGCACATGGCACCTCAGGGGACAGTCGGGGACTTGGACTCCTGTGGTTACTGCAAACAAATAACACCTTTTTTGGTGCATATAACAAACAAACTTCTAACCTGCCTTTATCCCACTGTTTTACAATGCCAGCTGATTCTCCCAGTCAGGAATTTTTAATACAAACACTGGAGAGCATCTGCAAAAACAAACGTTACTCATCTTCTATCCAGCTTTCCTCCTCAGCTGACCTGAAAGTGGTCTCGAAAAGAAATCAGCATCCCTTTGACAACTGCGAAAACAGAGGTGAGAGAAAGGCCAGAAGCAGTTTCCTGAGGTCCATGTGCCACACAGAACCTGCTGCCCTCTCCAGCAGCAGCCCCCGTGGGAGACCAAGAGTGTTAATTCGGTGTTTTTCTGATCTAGTGCTTGATCCCTGAAAGCTCCAAGTGATTTGAACTCTCCAGCACTTCAGCGGCACTTAGCACTCTGCCGATTCAACCTGTGATTGGCAGAGCCTTCCCATACACTGCTGCAAATTGCCCAGTCCCTGCTAATTAGGCCCTCATGAATAGATTTATTTAAATTACACTCATTGGCATGGTCAAGGAGTGCAAATGCCATTTCGTAATTCATTTTAGAATTTGTTACGTGACCATCAGTACACTTTGCGTTCAGGGGAAGAAAGTCCAGCACTAGCAGGGACATTTCAGGAATGATTTCCAAAACCAGAACAATATAAAAATATTTGCTCTGTGCATTTTCCGCTGCCTGCAGCATTTACTGAGAGGGCTCATTGAATATTTATACATCCTTTGGACCCAAAGAACTGGTAAAATGGAGAGGGCAGACGTGTAATTTTATGTAATTGGCCTGACTGAATGCATTAAAAGCAGCAAATTATTAAAGGTACTCAGTGTTCAGTGGTTTTGGCCGATACCTGAACTGGCTGAGCCTCAGGAGTGCTGATGGAGTAACAATGGATATCTTCAGAAGCAGCAATGCAGCCAACAGGTGCTCAGTGCGTTCAGGATATTTAATCTAAATTTCTCCCCATCACCCCAGCGAGTCTTTGTTCAGCTCTCACTCCACCCTGGTTCTCCCCCATCCTGGTCCCCAGCACTGGAACCATCCCAGTGCTGTTTCAGTGGGATTTCCTCGCTCTGAGCAGCACCACGACCACCTGCAGCATGGAAAAACAACAATCCAGAGCTTTGTTGTAAAATGAACATGACCCATGGCTGGTTCCCGCCTAACTTGGGCTAATTCTGCCTACTTTGGGCCAGGGCAGGTGCCAAGACCTGAGGCTGATGCATGCACGTGGCAGCAGCACAAGCCTGCAGGGAGCTCAGACCCCAACAAGGGCGTGAGCAAACAGGACCACGTGCCAAGGGCTCTGCTGGGGATGCCAACAGCTCTCTCTGCACAAGAAAAGCTCCACTGCTGGCAAAGACCAAAAAAAACCTTGCTTTTTTTAAGGTGTAAATCTCTGTGGGCCATGTGGCTGCTCTTCCCACGGGCAGGGAGGGAATGGCATCCGCAAGGCTGGAGCCCAGCATGGCATTCTCCTCTCCCTCCAAGGCAGTGTCTGGGTGCCTGTTCATCAGCAGGCTCAATTCCTCGTGATTCCATCACTAATGAATCCCTTCTGCAGCAGTGGTGGAGCAGGACCGTCACGCGACGGATGCCACACAACCCGGAGAGGGACACGAGCCATCAGCACCGGCTCCTCCACCAAAATCAGCTCCCCTCAGGTGCCAGGGCAGAGTTACAGCACAATAGAAACACCACAGCTGAAATCTAAGCCCTTCTGGATCATCACTAAGTAGTTAGTTTATTTTCAGTGAATAATTAGCAAAGAAACTTATCCCAGAACTAACCATTCTCTGTAACTTTTGTTCCAAAAAGGCAGAATAAGATGCCCATATAGGAATTCAGTGCTTGAAAATACTGACACAAGGCTTTTTTTCTTCAATTTTCTGCTTTTTTGAAGCTCAGGCTTTGATTGACCAAGATTTAAAGCTCTCAGTCTGCTGTTTAACTTGCCTAAGACTACAGAAATTCAAAATTCTTCTTTTTAGAGCCTTCAGGCTATAGAGAATAACTTTTCCTGCACATAATTCCAAAATAATGTGAGCTCAGTGAAATGACTTGGATTTTCATCACTTTCCCCAAGACCAGAATTTCCTCCTCCCTCTCTGAGCAAACAAGTGATGAATATTTTCCAACAAAACATCATGAATTAAAGCACACAACAATTAAAAATAGTTTTAGTGACAGCTCCCTGACACAGGGAAGAATGCGTTGAGAGGGGAAGAAAAGAAGATATTTAGCATTGTTGGCTGCTATTCAGACACTTCCAGCCATTCAAATCCATGAATCCAAACCCAATTATATCTGGATTTCAGTTGGAGACACATGATACTGAGCAGTACCAATTAAGGGACATAGGATGAGCATCTCCCAGTGACAATACTGGGAAAAACCCTTCCAACCTCCAGTTTCCAACCACGTCTAAAGCTTGATCTCTGTATGTGCAGTTCATAAGGAGGAAAACTTGGGATACAATTCCCAAAGACATATGAGGGTGGCTGTAAAAGAAAACTGGGATCTTAGAGTAAATCAAATTTTTCCCTCACCACAGAATTCAGTGAAGGGAGCACCAGAGAAATCCAAAGGGCCCATCCAAGCTAAACTTTCCAGCACAAATCCACCTTTGATCTCCTGGCTGAGCATTTGGCCTCGGCCTGGCGGTGGCAAGGCTCCCACTGCCTCCGAGAGCCAGGACTGCATCCAGCCCTTCCGAGGGAATCGTGTGTCAACATTTCCACAGCCCTCCTGGCTGCCTGTCAGGCAGCTCGTTAGAAAACTCCTGCAGACCCACACTGACATTTGGAGGGTTTATCCATTAGAAAAACAAAACCTCCCCTCAAAGCCTGTTCAAAGTGCAAAGGTACGAGACTTGATCAAAACAGGACTGGATCACGAAATTCTCCCTTAAGAAAATGAACACTAGAGGTCAATCTAACAACTTGTCCCGGAAATATATATCCCTGGAATAAAATATTACAGACTCCTGCATGCTGTACAGCTCTAACTACCTCCAGACCCACTGGCTCGGCCCCACGCTTCGGATCTAACAAGGGTTTCTTCTGTTCTTTTGGATTTGCTCTTGTCTTGCTCTCCATTAGTGTTTCCTTCCTGGAGCTCTCCCGTATGGTCGCTGTCCCGAGTCACAGCGTTCCCTGATGCACTTAACTCCCTGTTTATGAAAGCAAAGGGGGAACTGGCACTTGTGTAAGGAGGCTGGAGGCCAAACATGTCCCTGATGGAGCTCCACTGCAGCTCAAGTTCAATTAAGGAGCAGGGCAGGAGCAGAGGAGCAGCTGTCGCTGTGCAGGTGAAAACCCCTCCAGCTCAGGATCCCATCTTATGGATAAATATGGAATGGTTTGGGTTGGAAGCGACCTTAAAGCTCATCCAGTCCCACCCCTGCTGTGGGCAAGGACACCTTCCACACTCCTGGGTTGCTCCAAGTCCCATCCAACCTGGCCTTGGACCCTTCCAGGGATGGGCAGCCACAAACCCATGGTTTCAAAGAGGCAGCAGGGAACTGGGCTGGGATGCAAGGGATGGGTTTGGGATTTCCAGGTTTCAAGTCTGATTCCCTTCCAAGGCGTCTCCCATCTAGTAGCAGCAGAATGACCTCATTCCTGCACCTCATGCTTTCCTCATCTCATCTTCCATGCTCACATTCTGGAGGACCTGGTGACTACAAACTCCCACAGACTATTTATGCTTAAAATCAGTTTTGGTTGGGCTTTTTTTGCTTTATCATTCTGAAATGCCCAATATTCCAATTCCAGTGAGTTTCTTCCTCATCCTTCCCTGCTCTTATCACCAGAAATGACACAGCCCTGCCTGCCTGTTTCAGCCTCCCCATTTCCACCTTCCTCAGCAAATCCCAAATTCCCCTCCACAAACCTCCTGCCTCAGCCGCTCGATGGAGACATGGAAGGAGCACAGGAGGCTGCCTCCACTGGGAAAGCCCAGGGCAATCCAAGGCACAAAAGTCAAGTCAGACAAAAGCTCAGACCCAGCAGAGAGCATGTTTAAGCACAAGATTTCTGCTGGGGAGTCACTCGTGTGCTGCTCCTTAAACTCATGTGCGAGTGCTCTGCTGAAGCGGGGCCAGATCCCGGCTCCTTCTGCCTGCAGCCGGATACTGCAGCACCGAGTAACGCCGAGGAGTAACATTTATTCACACACAGGGGCTCTGTGCTGCGGGGCTGCCAAGCCCTGGCCCTGGCTGAGCTTTTCATGAGCGAGCAGCCGGAGCAGAGCTCCATATGGCAGCGCCGGCTCCTCACTCAGCAGCTCGCCTGCTGCCAGCTCCTCGCTGCAAACGGCCCAGCGCAGCAGAAATGTTCCAGCTCCACCTTCGTGTTACAATTACCTTTCAAAACCTGCCAGATGCATTCCTTAAAATTCTACCAGGGAGTTTCTTGCTGCCTGGATGACCGCGGAGGTTCTGGCTGCAGCCAGAGATGCTCCCCTGGGGCAGCAGCCAAGTCATTCCCAGGTGGAAGTGTATCCCAGGGCATATCCAAAGGGTGTCCAGCCTTAGTGCCCAGCTCCTCAGAGCCCAGACACATCCAGAAGGTGCCACAGAGGTGATGAAAATGCCTCATTTTCGGGCAACCTGGTCCTAACACAGAGCTGAAGCTTGTGCAAGGATGCATCTCCAAGCCTTTCCCAGATGATGCAGGCACAGGAGAGATTTAGGAGGGGTGTGAGCATGGTTGGGACATCAATGGATGCCTTGTGCCACTTCTCTTCAAGGCATAAAAACTGGGCAGAACAGAACAGGAAACCTCCATTTTTGGGGCACTCAATGCCTTACCTTGGCAGTTTTTCGTCTATTAAAATGCACAGATGCAATCCCTTGAGCTTCCCTTCCCAGTACCACCATTCATCCCCATCCACCTGGGAGGTGGTTCCCCCAAAGGCTGACTGCCCAGAGGGTCTTCCCAAGGACCGACAGCAGCAGCCCTCAGTGCCACCACCTGATGGCTCTGAGCATGTGGCAGGACCAGACTCGATCCCAGGTTAGGAGGAAACCCAGTTTCAGTTTATGGAGCCATTCAGCCTCAGCCCTGCCATGGCACGTGCAGTTCCTGCCAAATCAATATCTGCGTCTTCCTGGTAAATAATTGTGTCAGTGGGACATTAATGGGGCACAGCACTCGTGGTGTCAAGGCTTTTTTTTGTTAACGAAGCAAAATCATTCATTTTCCTCCCCCTTCCCCCCCGCCAGCCTTCCCAAATGCACAAAATGGGCTCCAGACCCACCTCCTACAAGGAAATGAGAACCAGCCCCAGAGGATCACCCAGCAAGAAGCCTCTGTTTGGAGATCTGACGCCTCTTCAAAGCCAGGGGAGCAAATGTGCTCCTACCTCCGCTGATTTATGAGGAACTGTTGTATCACCGATGCGGGCAAAACACTTAAACGCTACCAGAGGGAAGGGAACGGAGCCCTGGCTGCCTGCTCTGAATAACCCTGCTTTTCAGGAGAGTTTGTTTTCATCTAATTAGATCTATATTGCATTTTAAAGGAAAACAAACAACGTGGAGACTGCAGCACATGCTGCTGGATGCTTCCCTCGCTAGGAAAACAAACACCGGGGTGGCACCGCCGATGGCAGGCAGGATGTGCCAAGGGGGGCTCTTGAATGGCACGTGGCACCAGCCAGCCTGGGACCGTGTCCCCACACATGAGGGGATGTGGGGACAGCAGGTGGCTTCCCTGTGCTGGTGGGAAACAGCCAATATCCCCTCAGCTGGAGGCAGGAGCAAAGCCAGAGGCACCGGCACCCCAGGAAAGGCAGGAACAAGGTTTAAGTGAGGGGCACAACCCAGGGGTGTTTTTTCTTTCCTTTCTGTGTTGAAAAATCCTGGGTGTAAATCGTTCTATGTCTTTGGTTTTAATTTCTGCTGCTGCCCCACTGTTATTTATGCTCTTGAAATATAACAGCAGGCACATGTAGAGTGTGGTGTTCATGAAATACAGCCCGCTCCCAGAGTGTTTATCGACCAGTGCCATAAATAATTCCAACAAGCACAACTCATCCAGGAGAGCAGGGACATGGATGAAGGCTGCCCATCTGCCAGGGCTCTTCCAGGTCTGCCAGCGCTGCACAGGGCTGCCAGATCTGCTCCAGAAATGCTCTTTTCCATCTAAAATGAAGCCAAGAAAGCCAAGTGCAGCTCCCAAGTGGGTCCTGGTGGCATCTGTGCCGTGGGCTGGCAGGATGGCCAGTGCTGCAGGGACATCCCTGGGGACATGGGATGCTCCCAGTTAATGCCAGGACTTTAATAGAAAGCAACTGCTCAACTGCATCCTAGCTGAAGCAGAGGCACCCAAGGGACAGGGCCACACCAGGAGCTGGATCCCCACAGCACCCTCAGCACTCCAGGACAGCCGGGAGGTCACTGCTTGAAATAAAAGCTCTCTGCAAGGACCCGATTTGGTTTGATGGTTGAGGAGAAGGCAGCAGTAACAGCCCTGTACAAGCAGTCACTCAATTAGCACAGCTATATTCAACATCTGAATTCTTGCTTTTTTTCCAGGGGAAAGGCCAGAGGGGACTCTACATGATGCTTCCATAGAGAGCTGGGTCTGTCAGCTGTCCCAAGGATTTCCCTGGATGCTTTCCCTGTCCTGCAGCACAGAGAGCCCTGGAAAGCCCAGCACAAGGCTGAATTGATTCAGTGCTGCAACACTGGGACTCATTTATCTTCCCTCTGAGCTGAACCCTCACCGTCCTCAAGGACAGGAGCTTAACAAGCAAGGGAGGAAGATCTGAACCAGATCTTGACCTGATCTCAATCACACAGCTGTGCTGAACCAAACAGGGCTGATTCATGCCAGCAAGAAGCCAATGGCCTGGCTCAAATCCATTCCCAGCTCCCTCTGCCACCAGCAATGCTGGAGCTGCCTGCCCACCCCAGACAGAGCTCATCCCACACCACCAGCTCTCCCAGCAGCCCAGTGCAGAGCCATGAAGGGACATCAACACACAGATTCCATCCTGGCACACTCACCCCAAGACATTGCACCACCGGCATTGGCAGCATGAAGACCCTCAGGGTAAAATAAAGCCCCTCAGAAGGGGCTGTGCTGCAGCAGAGCCTCCCCTGGGTGTCCTAGGGCTGCCCATCCCTGCAGGGCACCAGTGCCTGGGTTTAGGGGAGACCTCAGCACGGCACGGGACCTGTGGGACTGACTAGAACTCACAGCCAACCTCCTCTGGGCTTTGCTGCCAAAATATCACTGCCCAGAGGGGATAACCTTGCATCAAACTCATGTGTCAGCCATGAAGCCGGGCTGGGAGAAGGTCCCTGATTAGGGATCCCCACAGATGCTGCAGTAACACCCCCAGTGATGCTGTGAGCTCTGGCCCTGCTGGTCCCAGTTCATCTCGGGGCAGCATTTCTGAGCAGGGTGGTGCCCAGCACAGCACAAAGGATGCTTTCAGCAATTTTACCCGTGGGCAATCATGATATCCTGACAGCCTCTCACCAGGGATGAGCTCCTTCAGTTTAGCTGGAGTCTGAGACACCCTGGAAACCTGGAATCCCCAAGATGGGATCCCCAGATCCAGGCAGCATAAGGTGCCAGAGGCTTTGCCTCCAGCCAAGCCCCTCGCTTTGCAGCACTGCCTGCACACACCAGGGCCTTTTGCCTTCCCAGGTTCCTCCCAAATACCCCCTTGCTCCACAGGGAGACAGCAGCAGACACCCACGGGCCCCATTTCCAGCTCAGCACCTGCTCCTTCCCACCACCAAGGAGCCTCTCCCAGCCCCAAAGATCTGCAACACCTTCCACTCCCTGCAAGACATCCCAGCTCACCTCCAGGGCTGGAAGCACAAGTCACCCCCACGCACTTGGAATCAGCAGGATGGGGGGACCAGCACCGCAGCACTCCCCAGCACCCCAAACCCCGCAGATACCGAGCACAGCCACTCCACTTTGGCTCACTCCCCATGCAGGAGCCGGTTGCCAAGTCCAGACTTGGATCTAGCAACAGACTTTTGTGCTTTGGCTCATGGATCTTGCAAACAAGAGCTTTAATCATTGCTTGCTTTTATGCGCCGAGAGCCAAAATTGTCTTGTTAAGTACAGTAAGTGATCAGTACTCGCAGCACAGAACGTTTCAATGGCTGCTTGTGTGGGTAATTATTCCAGGCTTGCCTCTCTTCCCCTCTTGAGAAAAATTACGGAATGTGGAAATTATTGCGAAGCCTCTCCGGACTTGGAATGCTTTCTGCCGGTTACTCCAGCCTGTGCCTGGATTTTCCTGCCTGGTTGTGCCCCTTGCTGAGGGATGCCCATCCCTGGGCAGGCTGCACCAGGATCCCAAGGGTCACACCTTCAATAGGCAGCTTCACAGCTGGGCTTTCCTCAGACAGAATAATCCCAATACCTGTCCTAAAGGTAACAGGAGGCTCAGTCTTGGCTCCCCCTCCCTGTCCTCTCCTGCCTGAGCACAGCACACATCAGCCAAGCCTAGAAAACATTGATTTAATTTGTTTCCCCCCCTCTTTTCCCCGTGCATCCCTAAATGGAAGCGTGGATCCATGCTTGGGACCCCAGCTGTGCCATGGCCCCAGGCAGGAGCCTTTCCCTCCCAGCCCTCTCTAATACTACACTATTAAAGCTGCCTTTTGGCTTTTATTAGGATTTTTTCCAGAGATAAAAGCAGGCTGTGGGAGCAGAGGGAGCCCCAGCACTATCCATGTCCTTGGAGCTGACAGAGTGGGGAACCTCAAGCTGGGAATGCTGTGGCAAGGCCGGGACACGCAGAGAGGGAGGAGGAGGAGGAGGAGGAGGAGGAGGAGGATGCTCAGCTGTGCATCCCTCAGCCCCAACTTAGATAAAGGGACCAGGGGAGCAAACTGCAGGGATGCTCCCTGCTCCAGTGGTCAGGGGATGCTTTTCTGGAAAAGGGGGATTTTTGCCTTGGAGCAAAACACTCTCAGCACACTTGAAGATGTCTTTGTATCACCTTCTCCTCTGCAAATGCAGCTGGAGGCTGAAACCTTGGCAGGAGGTTTCAGGCACCAATAAATCTCCTGGTGAAACAGGGACACGACTCCATAGTCCCCATCCCATTCTCACAGCCCATGGGCAGCTCGCTCTTGCCTCCAGGAGGATTTTGTACAGGGCAATTCCAGCATGGGACGGAGAAAGGAAAGGCTCTGGGAGGATTTGGGTGAGCAGGAGCAGATAAAGCTAAAAGAGGTGGGACAAGTCCCCGAGAAGTTTCAGCAGTAACACTTCAGGGCAGGTTTATGTGCACAGCAAAGTCTGTCCCCAGCTGGCAGGAGGGAAATGCTGTCACTCCAAAGCTCATTTCTGCAGGCTCATTCCAGCAGGAGAAACGGGACAGAGCCATCAGCTCCAGAGGAGGTCTGGGTGCCCCACGGCACCCCCATCACCCCGTTCCAGGATCCCACGGCTGCCAGACAGGAGCTCCTACACTTGAGGTGCAGCTTTGCCCTCAGACCTCCCCACAGCTGGTTCCTGTCACCAAGGGGCTGGATCAGGCATTCCCAATCCAGTGTTTGGGTGCTGGGTGACACACGCTGTCCCCTCCAGCCCCTGGTGGTGCCACTGGCGCACATCCCCCTCCAGCTGCTCCAGGGGCTGCAAGGGCCGCGTTAAAGACATGTGGGTGTAGCAACCAGCACAGAAAAATGAGCTTCTTCCCTGGGGAGGTGGAGGGCTCCTTGTCCTCTCTGCCAGGGCATGGACCCGTTTTTCTCTGCCCCATTTTTCCAAAGGGATGAAGGACCAGGACCCATCACACAGGCCCAGGGCTGACAGGAAGGGAGTCATTCCCGAGGAGCATTGCTTCTAAACCACTCCAATATGGCAAGGCAATGTTAACCAGCTGCGAAAGCTCTTTAAAGACCCTTAATTAAAGGCTGGCTGTTGCACAGGCCCCTTTCCCATCCCCACCAGGAGCGTTTCCCAGTTTCCCGGCCTCTCTCCCGCTGCCCTCCATCCCTCACACTTTCCTTCCCGCTGGCATCTGCCAGCAGCGTGCTGCGGCTGCCAGTGGGGGTCTTCAGCAATCAGCCATCAGATGGAAGTTTAAACTCAGAGTAAAAGGAGAAAAAAAAAGGGAAAATTTCTCTCCCTGTTGATTTCCAGGCATGGCTGCCAGCGTGGATGGCAGTGCTGGGGCAGAGCTGGCTGTGGGAGCATCGGCTTAGTGATCTACACCACCACTCCCCAGCCACACAAACTGGGATAAATGGGGCTGGATCAGCCCTTACAGCTCCCTTCTCTCCTCTAACAGCAGCCGTGGCATCACCATGAGCCAGCCCCAAAGGCTCCGGCCATCCCCCTCCTCCTGCTTGCTCCATGTGTCCCCCTTCCCTGGGAAAGGAGCAGTGCTGGCAGTGCCCCATCCCATGTGCCCCCTCTACCCCCGCACCAATGACGGGTACAAAATTAGGGCCTGGGGTTCGTCTCCTGCCAGGGGAATCCTGCCAGAAAGGCATCAGTTTATTCTTTCAAGTGATATAAATTAATTAAGCGAGGCAACGTGTTGCTGTTTCCAATCAGAGCACGAATTTGGCATTTGCACACGATGGCTGCACACAACCACACTGCTCCATCCCCAAAGTCCACCCTGGCCCTGCAGCCCCCAAAAACAGCGGGAAGGATGCCCAAAACCCCCAGCAGCAGCCCCCACTTACCAGCCACTGCCAGCTCCTGTTCCCTGAGCTGGGACAGCCTCTGCACCCTCTAGAGCTGGAGCAGATCCTGCAGGGAGGCTCTAGTGCCCCCCCCCAGCTTTTATAGCCCACAGGTGCCTGGCAGCACGAGCCTCACCTGGGGCCTGTGGTGTGGGACAGGTGTGGCCACACACATGGCAGCAGGGAATGGGAATGGGGACGGATGGGCCTTTTGAGGGATGAGCACGACTTGCCCTGTTACAGGTTATAAACATTCGAGATGAAATGTGGAACCGAAAATCAGCCCTGCTGCTCTCCTCATCTCCAGACCCACGCAAAAGCAGGGAAGTTCTAACTTCTTGCTTTTGGAGCTTTTTTTTTTCTCCCCTTCCCTATTTTTGTTCTTTCCCTTCTGTCCTCCTAAATCTGGTATAACAGAAAAAGGAGTAAATAAAAAAAGTTTGGAAAGTTCTTCCAGCCATGCTCTTCCTGGCTTATGGAGTGGAATGGAGAGGGAGGCCCAGAGCACAGGAACCACAAAACTTTGGATAGTTGGATTTTCAAAACAAAATTTGGGCTGGAAATGGAAACTTTGGTTAACTGAGATGGGGATGAAAACTTCATTTCATACTTGGCTGCAAAGCTGGATCTCCATCATCCTCTTGCTCTGGCACTTCCCCAGTTAACCTGGTGCTCCAGAGGCATTTTTCCAGCTCCACAAGCACAGAGTGTTTTGCCATCATCCCCTGAGCAAGCAGCTGCCCAAACTCCCTCTGGCCCAGAAAACATCAGCACAGCTCAGCATCCTCTTGTTATAACTTTATTTCCAGGGGTTTTGAGCAGGAAGGTCCAGCAGTGACACCGCTCCCTGAGCCTCTGTGGGAGTTTCAGAGCAATTCCTCCCAGGATGGGGATCCCAGAGAAGCAATTCCTCCCAGAATGGGGATCCCAGAGAAGCAATTCCTCCCGGGATGGGGATCCCAGGGAAGATCTCCACAGAGAAGCTGTGGCTGCCCCTGGATCCCTGGAAGTGTCCAAGGCCAGGTTGGATGGGGCTTGGAGCACCCTGGGGTAGTGGAAGGTGTCCGTGCCCATGGAAAGGTGATGAAACTGGATGGGCTTTAAGGTCCCTCCAACCCAAACCAATCCATGATTCCATGACCTGGAGAATCAAATGTCACAGTGGAGAAGTGCTCAGTGAGCACAGGGAGTTTCAAGGAATCTCTGCTCAAGCTGAACCCTCCACGACAGCACGAGTGGGACAGGGCTGGGCATCCCATCCTGCACTGAAACACTTTTCTTGGAAGCACATCGCTCCACTGGAGCTCTTGAAAGCACCACAAACGACCCCAAACTCCGCCGAGGTGGACTTAAGCCTGTGCTTGGCTCAGAGCAGGAGCCGGGAGATTTCATCCCCTTCCTACCAAAGCTGCTTTCATTGTCTTGATCTAATGAAGTGCAGACTTCACCTGGACAGAGCCGTAAGTGGCTCCTCTCGGAGGCAATGAATACAAATACTTGACCTCGTGAGCTGCGGGGCAGCAATTAGTTTAAGCAGGGGGTTTGTGTAACACTTCAAAAGTCTTAATCCGTGCGGTCAGCCCTGGCACGGTATTTGCCAGAACCTATTGAGTAGTCTTAATGAGTCTGCAAAGCAAGCTTTCAATACATTTTGGGTCGCTTCAGATGCTTTAAATGGCATAGTCTATATGGTATTGTGCGGCTTTAGAAAGGGCCGGGCTTTAAAAAAGTATGGTTCCCTTTCACAGGGCAGACAGAAACCATCTTTAGAGCCGGGACCCTTAACGTTTTGCATATCAATATGGCTGGGGCTGAATGCAGTCACTCAGCTGAGAAATAGGATCACTATCAGCGTTTCCAGGCTTTCACAGGCACTTGGGAAACTTTAAAGCCCTTCGTGGAGAATAATTTGGTCGAATGTCGTGGCTGGAAACAAAACCTAAACAAGCAGAGCGCAGTCCATCAGGCGGAGCTGCCAGCGAGGCTGACAAGGGGCTCCAGCCGCTGCGACATCCCACCCCCGGTGGGGCGGTGGCCGGGGGTCATAGGCCTGGGGGGACACGGCCGGGGGATCCCGCAGTGGGAACGGGGTGCTGAGCCCATCCCCGCAACAGCTGCGTCACTCCGAGGGCTTTGGGATTTCAACCAGCACAAAACCAGTCCTGGTTTCATCTCCCCTCGCTACTCCTTGGTGATTCCCGCTTTATGCCGGTCACAAAGCCCCCAGGGACTGTCACCTCGATGGCCTCTCTCCTCACACAAACGGGCTCCTGTTTGCATTTCACTCCAACGTCACCTTAAGCTGTCCCTGCACGTGGCACTTGTCCCGGGAGTGAACAGGAACATGCCCAACCTCACCTGCAGCGCGGAGCATGGGACAGGAAACAAACCTCACCTCCAGGGGCACGAGGGAGGTGCCAGGACCCGGCATGTGGGAGCAGGGGGAGCTGTGAAGCACCAGGGAGGAAATGGGATGGGGCCCGTTGTACATCCCAGAAGTGGTACCAGCTTCCCTCGCCATGCCCAGGCAGCAGCAGCAGCAGCGAGGAGAGGAGGCACCTCGGCAGCATGGTCAGCTCTGGGATGCAGGTTTGGGATGCTGCCTGATGGAAGAAACCACAGCCAAAGCATATTTGCAAACAACGCAGGGCCTAAGGGCCCTTCAAAACTCATAATTAGCTCATTAAAGAGACAAATACAAGTCACTAATAAGATCTTAGAGGTTAATTAAATGTTTTCCCCATCTTTAATTAAGGGAAAACTAGTTAGTGCAGATTAAAGTAATTTCTGCAGCCTCCCGTGATGACCCTCGATGGCTGCAGATTTGAAAAATTGAGATTGCTGAACTGAAAGGGCAGAGTTTGGGTAAACTGGGGAGAAGCTGGAATTTTCCTCCTAAGGGTTAGAAAGGCCCTGATCTTTCAGCTGGGCCGCTCAAGGAATGTGGGAAGGTGGTCCACAACTCCCTCTCCCTAAGCCTGGGCCTGGCATTTATTCAGAACTGCTGCTGTTCATTGTTTTGTTCAGCTGGGGAATTCCTATGGACTCTTTTCCATCTGCAAAACATCTCCTAGGATTGGGGTTTGCTGCCCAGCCCTCCTCTGGCCACCAGTGACCGTGTCACCCCCAGAACCTGGTTTAGCAAAACTCCCCTGGCTGCCTGCCCCAGAGGCCAAGTGGTTTCCAAAGGTTTTATTCCAGCTGGTGGATCCATCATCCCCATGCACACAAACCCACGCTCCCACCGGCCACCCAGAGCACTCCCAGTTAACAGAGCTCAGCAAGGTTTATATGGAAGAATATTTAATCTGCTCAGGGAGGGGAGAGGGCTCATCTGTGGTTTTATTTCTTAAATATTTCTCTCTACTCCAGAAAAGTCCGTTTCTTGCCAGAAAAGGTCCGATATAAATTAGAACGAAGGGAGGAGGGTGCTGGTGGGGTGGCCACGGGCATCCCTCGACCACAATGACCATGGGCATCCCTGGTGCCGAGATGGCGCGGGTGACCGGGGACCATGGCAGCCACGGGCATCCCTGGAGCACGGTCCTGGCAGTCCAGGTGCCAGCCCAGCAGCGTGCCCTGGGGATGGCTCAATCCCACCCAAAATCCTGCCCTGTCATCTGATAAAACTTCATGTTGAAGGGTCTGTAGAACTCCCGCAGGCGCTGCACCACCTGCCCGTCAATTTTGGGGTGCGGCCGCCCCTTGGATTTCCCCAGGCAGCGGGGTTTGCTTCCCCCCTCCGGCTTCTTCAGGCAGGGAAAGCCCTTGGTCTCATTAAAATAGAAATGTTTGTCCGTCACCACCCTCTGGAGCCCCAGGAAGTCCTGGACACGGCCCATCTCCCCGGCAGGGTCGCTGACGAGCCTCTCCCCGCTGACAAAGAGGAATTTGGAGAGCGGGAAGTACTGCAGCCAATTGTCCAGGTGCTTGGCGTAGATCCCGATCCTCACCGCGCTCCAGCTCGTGTCGATCAGTCCCGTGGTGAGGTTTTTGAAGGCCAGGGCCTGGAAGCTGGGGATGGAGGGGTTTTTGGAGAGCGTCTGTGTGTAGTCCGAGATGGCGCGGGTGACCGGGTTCCGCACCACCACGATCAGCTTCGTGTCCCGGGACATGTTGTAGATGCGCCGCGGGGCCTCCTTGGTGACAAAGTAGCTGGGGGTCTTCTCCATGGTGATCTGTCCCTCCAGGGTCCGTGGCATCAGGCTCCTGAGGAGAGAGGGACTCGGTCAGGGCTCAGCTGCTTTCATCTGATGCCACAACAGGTGGGAACAAGCCCTAAACCCGGCCAGAAATGCTCAGGGGCTTCCCAAGCACAGCCACCTCTCCCCTTTCCCTCCTGGCCTTCCCCACTGGTCACCTCCTCATCTTCAAAATCCTTCCAGGAGCCCCCGTGCTCCAGTCTCTCTGCTCATCTCAGCATTCCCTTTGTCACCTCCAGAGTCTGCCTGTGGGAAGGAACTCTCTGTCACTCTACCCTACCAGCAGAATCCACAGGGCACCTGCAGGCTGCTGTTCCCCCTTGGAATTCCCCCCAAACCCCTTCCCAGCCCTGGAAATCCCTCCTGCCCCCATCTCCTCCCCTACAGTTTCAGTGGATGATGGGCATCTCAACACACGTTTTGGGACAGGGCTGGTTTTCGTCCCGGCCTCCAGTCAGATTTTATGTCCTGGAGGTTCCAACTCGCCCCGTGGGATTGCAGAGGAAAATCCCATCACGGGGGTGATGCCCAAGCACCAGCTGGGAATGGAGATGCCCACCAAGGCTCCCTCCTCCTCTGCCTCCAGACAGGGAGCAGTTAAAGCCAGAAAAAGACTGTTTCCTTTTCAAAAGAAAGGCAGAAAAACCCTGAGGGCCCAGCCATTGTGCTGGGTAAAATTCACTGCTCTGATTGTTCCCTCGTGCACTTTAATGAGGCATTAATTGTCGCAGAAATTACCCAGCCACGTCACGCCGCGTGTGACAGAGCAGGTCCTCCCTGCCACCAGCACAGGCACCTGCCCCACTGCCCTCCACATCCTCCTCTTCCACCTCCAAAAAGAATCACAGAATGCTGGAATGTTTCGGAAGGGACCTCACAGACCATCCAGTGCCACCCCCTGCCATGGGCAGGGACACCTTCCACTATCCCAGGCTGCTCCAAGCCGCTTCCAGCCTGGCCTTGGACACTTCCAGGGATCCAGGGGCAGCCTCAGCTTCTCTGGGATTCCCATCCCTCTGCTCGGGGGTTGTGCCTGGCAGGGAGCCGAGTCCCCACGGCGGCTGGGGACCGGGACAGGGCTGTGCTGGGGGGAGTCAGGGCTCTGCCCAGCAGCATCTGGTCCTTATGTAATGGGAAAAGCTTGAGGTTTCCGGGATTTTTCCCCTGGACTCAGGAAAGAACACTTTATTAAAAGCATTTGCGAGTGACGCTGGGCCCCCACAGCTCCTTCCCCCAAACAAGAGGCAGAAGCCACTTGTGGCTTTTTCCTCCCCTTTTATTTTAATTTTTGCACAGTGCCAGCGTTTTTAGAGCCACTTCCTGCCCCTGGTGTCCTCACCTGGCAGCAGGGCCCCTCTCTTTGGCACCAGCAGGATGCCCTTCAAGGATCCATAAATCCCAGGGCAGCCTCGGGTGCTTTTCCCATCCTTTCTGCACCTTCTCCCTCCCACCCCAAATAACTGTGCTTACCAGAGGCTGACTGCCAGGGCTCCTGCTGGGAAGCACCTTCCCAAACCAGGATTAGACCCATGCCTGTGCCTTCCGTGTGCTTGTCCAAAGGAAAACCCAACGGCACAGCTCCGGATCCCCTGGGAGCACACCATAGCTCCACCCTCCTGCTGGGGCTTCCCGGCCAGCCAAGCATCCTTAACTTTAATTCTATTCACAAAGTGCCACAGGGTTTTCCAGGCTGCTTCACCAGCTTCTCCTGGCAGCTTCCTGAGGCATCCCTGCAGTGTTTCCCTAGATGCCACTGGGATTTCTGAACAGCTCCTTTCTCATCCTCATCCTCACCCGACCCCAACCCCCTCAGCAAACCTGGGCTAAACCAGTCCCTCAATAATAAACAATAAATTGTTTGTTACCAACAGCAAACACTTGGGATGGGAGACTCTGGAGAGTCCATGTTAAACCACAACCTGGCCCTGGACACTTCCAGGGATGGGGCAGGCACAACCCCTCTGGAAAACCTCTCTTATCCCCCCCCCTTCCTGCAGAGGGACATGGGGGCCAGGCTGAGCCCCCCAGTGCCAGGGCCATCCCTAAGGGGCCTGTGGGGCAGAGGGACCCCCCGGACCCAAGGCTCCTCAGCACAGGGGAGCTGCACCTCATTAATTACCACCAACCACACCACTCACGGCTTAATTACCATGTAATTAACAGAAGTTTTAATAAAAGCCCAGGCTGGGGCAGGGACTCGCAGCTCCCAGCTGGGGCAGCGGCTCCTGTGCCTGTGATGGGGTGCAGGGACCTTCAGCCCCTGAACTGCCCCGTCCCAGGGACATCCCGGGATCCTGTTGGGAACAGCAGCTTCCAAGCGTTAATTGTGCAACACCTCCTCAGCAGCCCAAGCACTTCCAGCTCCTTGCACGATAATTACGCATTTCACGTTTTCATTAACTCCCTAATACTTCCCCTAAATTACCCCGGTTAATTATTGATAACACCCAGCTCCCTCCAGATCTGGCTTAAACTGGCAAAGAGCAGAGCTGGCTTTATTACGCTCCACTTTAGCACAAACATTAGGAACTTTAATTAAATTTACAGTTAATTCTTATTGACCCTAAGAGAGCACCGTGGGAATGCCAAGCAGTGCCTGCAGGTACAGGACACGGCAGTGGGGGAGCCTTGGAAGGAATTGGGATTTCCAGAGGAGACTGTGTGCCCGGGAGGAGGGATAAAACCCTTTTACCTCTCTATTAAGCTGATAAATTTTCGTTTTTAATTAATAAAACAACTGGCACTTGAGAGGCATCAGGGCTGGGGTTTCCTACATGGAGACACTTGACATGTGAAAATGTGTCCTCGGTTAAGGTAACACACCATAAATTACAGCAGATAAAAATATGATAAAAATGCAGAAAGCTGCATTAAATAGTGATTAACAGCCACAGCAGGCAGGGAATCAAAGCAGACTTCAAAAACCGGGCCAACATAACTTTCCAGAGTTAATTGGTTCATGATTCCTGATGATTTTTGGAGCAGAACTCCTCCCAGCACCGAGCTGAGAGATCAGGGGATGCACTCTCAGGAGATAAATAAGTCTCCAGCCCAAAGCATCCCTGAGTTATCACCCACGGCAGCTCCAGGAAGAAAATTAACTCTATCCCAGCCCAAGCCAGGAGAGCAGGAGAGGCTCTGCCTACAATTCATCCCCCTGAAATGCCAGGAGGAACCTTTCGCCTGGATACAGGTCCAGCCTGTGCTGGGAGCGAGATGGGAGATCCCAAAACCCCAGATCAGCCACAGGTGGAAGTGATGGGTGCCACGGGCTCAGAGTGATGGGTGCGATGGGGTCAGGGTGATGGGTGCCACAGGGTCAGGGTGATGGGTGCCACAGGGTCAGGACTTGCAGGTTTTATGTTATCACCAAAAAGAGTAAAAAAGGGGGAAATAAAAACCCCTCTCCGTCACTATTTTTAAAAAATGAGCCCTGACAAAAAAGCCCGGACAAAAGGAGCGAAAGGAAGGGATTTCTGCCGGAGGGGGGACATGGTTGAGAGCTTTCTGCAGGGCGCAGAGAGTGACCCTTTCGAGGCACCGAGATGGGCCATGGGACGCTGGGGACAAAACCAGCGCAGCTCAGCGCGGTGAGGGCTCCGCCAGCCCCAGCCCGGGCAGGGGACACCCCGCGGCTCCAGGGGACACTCCCCCCGCGGGCAGGGTGACAGGCAGCCGGGACGGGGCCCGAGGGGGTGACAGAACCGTTTTTGTGTAAATGTAAAAGAGTTTAGAACCGGGAGAGGGGGCCAAGGCTCGGGACAGATTTATCCTCTGGCGGCGGACACCCGGTACCACCCGGATCTGCATATGAATCGTCCCTCGGGCTTATCTCAGCCCGCGACAAGGCTGCCTTTGTGGCCCCACGGCAGCTCTCAAGTTGTCAAACTGGAATCAGTTCTGGAAACTCGGAGATAGCGGCCTTTTCCTTCCAGGCAGCTCAAATAGCAGCACCTTCGCTGCGGAGAAAGGTGGGAGAAGGCAGGGAGGGGGACGGGATGTCGGGAGGGGCAGATCCAGCCCGGTATCCCTGCTCCCGGCCCTGCCGAGGAGCTCCCACTGCTGGGAGACGTAGCAGACCCCTATTCCCCCAAAAAGGGGTGGGCAGCCGTGCTTACCCCCTCCCAGGCCTCTCCATGACCGCTTCTTCCCGGAGGAATCACCCACCGGGCATCTGCTGAATCAGCGCAGGGCACGGACGGCTGCGCTGGGCAGGATGAACTGGGAAGGATGAACAGGGAAGGATGAACTGGGAAAGAAGGACGAACTGGGCAGGATGAACTCCCCAAGCCGCCCGGGACCAAATTAGCCCGTGCTCCTTTTTACTCCTAATTACCGCGCTATTCCCCCTCTCCTTCCCCAGCAGGTCCTGCCAGTGCCCCCCAGCCGGCAGGGCCCCCCCAGCGCTGCCCATCGCCGAGCTGCCTCCATTATTTTTGATTCTTTCACCAATTCAAAAATGTGCAAATGAGGCCGCGGCTTCCCAATCAGGCCTGGCCGGGAGCTAATTGGCTTTAAGCAGGGAGCCCTGAATATGCTAATGACGGCAGTAACAAGCCTGTGATGCGCCTGGAAGGGGAGCCGAGCCCTGGGCTCCACCACGGGCTGACTGAGACACGTCAATTAACAACCAGGCAGATAATTTATTAATGCTCCTTTGCACCCCTCTGCCCTTTGCTCCTAATTACAGTTTGATACATGAAGCAGCGAGGGGGTTTGGCGGGTCGTGCTCCCAGCTGGAGCATCCCCAGGGGCTCCTCCTGCCCCCCAGAAGCTCCTAATTCCCCCCCAGCAGCCCCTCGCCCCATTGAGGACCACGGCTGGGGGGTCTCCAGCCCACACAAAGGACCCTAGAGCTCTCCCACCGCCAGACCACGGGGACGGGGTCCCTGGGCCGGGATTCAGGTGGATAAAGAGGCTCAGACGAGGAGGAAAATGCGATGGATTGTGCCACAGCTGGGCCCTGGAGGGTCTGAGCCCCCAAACCGCCCCCGGAGGGGTTCCCCCACCATCGGGGCTGCAGAGCAGGGGGGAGGCAGCACTGGGGTCTGGGGGGGCTCTGGGAAGGGCCGGGAGCCGCGGGGGTTTGTGTTTGAGGGGGCATCAAAATCTGGGAGATGTGGAGTGAAGGCAAGGGGAGAAGCTGGAGCCAACATTTGCATTTCTAATGGCGCGGCTGCTTTCAGCAGTCACCCGACACCCAGTTATTAACCCCCGCACGAACCGGGGCCGGGAAACACGGCTGCTTTTCCCATCCGTAAAGTCTCCCAGACCCCTTGGTATCCCAGGTTTCCTGGTAGGAAGGTGAGGAAAAGGCCATGTCCCCCCCAACCCCGCAGTCCCCACACCCATTCCAGCTCCCACACCCCCCAGCCCAGCATTTCCATCGCATTTCCGTGGCCATCCTGCCCATGTGGATGGCCAGAGGCTGCAATTATGGCCAGCTCCAGGCCTTGGAGGGTGTTTTTATTGCATGGTTGTTCCAGCCGGGTCGTTAGGGTGGAAGGGCTCTGGTGGATGCATGGGATTATGGAGAGCAGGAATCAGCCTTAATCAGAGCACAGCTCCTTCCCTGCACTGGAGAAGAGGCTCTTTGGTCTCTTAATGGGGTTTGGAGACAGCCGCTCCTCACCCTTCTCCACTGTGGAGCAGCTACAATATATGGGGTCACCCCAAAAATGCCACCGGAACTCCCCCGTGACTCTGCCAGGGACCCCTCACAGCCAGCACTGCTGGGTCTCTCCCTGATGGAGTCCAGAAAGAGCACCCAGGGACTCGTGATGGAGTCTGATCTCTCCCCAATGGAGTTTGAATAACTGTGAGTGAAAAAGCAGCTGAAGCCCCTGCTTGGGTGAAAACAGGTGGGAAACAGAACAGCTCCATCAATCCCCAAAAACCCTTCAGAAAATGGGGGCTGGCACGTGCCCAGCTTGGTGGGACACTGGGCTGGGGCTGGTGTCCAGTGAGGACAGGGCTGCCAGGGGCACTCGCAGCTCTCCATCCCTCTGGAATGAAGCCCCTCTGTGTGGCAGCAATTAGAAACCTCCTCTCCTGGCCGGCTCCCCAGCGTCCCTTTGATTCCGGCCCGGGGGCGAGGGCACAGCCTGTGGCAGGTGTCCTGCGTGTGACCCGGGTCAGTCGAGGGCTCTGATCTCCAAATGACCCTTCCCAGCAGTGCCCGTGTATCCCGCTCAAACAGCTTGCAGATGAAGGAGCAACAGACTGGAGATGATTTATTCAGGAATTAAAGGTTCAGTACCCCTTTTAAAGGCTGCGCCTCGGCACTGTCAGCCTTCATTGCACACAATTAAAGGGCTTGGCTGCCCCAGCCCCCGCTCCTGCCTTCCAGGGGAAGGAAATCAAACAAAACCGACCCCCACCTCCCCATCGCCCCCACCAAGCCCCGGCCCCGGGGGGAGCACTGCTGAAGGACTCAGGAACTCGGGGCAGGAGTGGCCCTGAGCTCCAGCCTGGGAAGCTGCTCCAGCTCCATTCTCCGCTCGGGATGGGGGATGGAGAGCTTGGGTTTGGTCCCCGCTCGCAGGAGGGGATGCTCAGGGCTGCAGTCCTCGTGTCTCCCAGTGCAAAGGCTGTTCCTGCAGCTGGAGCTTGGGGAGATGCTGCTGGAGCTGCAGCGGAGAGGATTTATCCCTCCTCCTGGTTATCCCTCTGGACCCCCTCCAGCAGCTCAGCACCTTCTGTGCAGTGAAGGCGCTGCAAACTCCATCTGAATTCCAACCCAGGCTCCAGTTTCCCTCTCCCACCTGAGAGGAGAGATCGGGATAAAACCCGGCATGGTCGGGATGAATTCTTCTTCCCTTCCAAGCTGTGAGAGCTGCAGTGGTTGGGGGGAGCAGCTCCCGCGGGCTCGAGCAGCAGGAATTCAATGAAAAGCTTCCTTCCTCTTAGGAAAGAAAGGGAAGAAATCCGCTGGCAGCAGCGCTGGGATAATCCCTTTCCAAGGCAGTAAATTTTCCTGCAGCTCCCCCGGAAAGTAATCCGGCGGATTATTGCACCTTTCAGCACAGGCAGCCTTTAAACACCCTCTCCCCTCCCCGTGGATCTGGTGCTTTATGACCTGACCTGCTGTCTGAGCAGGGGGAAACACAAATTACCCTCCTTTCAACCTGAAATACAGACACTGGTGACAGATTTTATCCCCCTGGTAAACTGGGATCCTTGGGAGCGCCAATAAATAAGGAAAAATTGCTCTTAGAGCTACTGGGGAGGAAAGGGGATCCCACTAACTGTGACTATCCCAAGGTTTTTAAAAAAAAATCAGAAAAGAAATCTCTGAGACCACTCTGAGTACATCTAAAGTCCTTGTTTTCAGTGACAAATAAAAAAATGACACTCATTAGTTGTCACTAAATTGTGCCCTTACAGCAGCGGGCTGGTCCTGCCTTGTTTCCCACCTTGATGGAGGAGAGCACAGGAAAGGCCTAAAAAGGTCACAAAAATCATTGGGGTTTTCAGGTTTAAAGTTACATGGACAGCAGAAATAGGAATTGTTCCACTTCCTGATGCTTGGTTGAGGAAAAGGAAAAGGAAGGGACCCTTTCCATCATCCCATGTTCCTCCAACCTGGCCTTGGACACTTCCAGGGATCCAGGGACAGCCACAGATTCTCTGGGCACCTGTGCCAGGGGCTCCCCACCGTCCCAGGGAAGGATTTATTCCCAATATCCCATCTATCCCTGCCTGTCCCTGTGAAGCCATTCCCCCTTGTCCTGTCACTCCCATTCCAAGTGCATCCATCCCCTCGCTGCCACATCCCGCGGGACGCTGGCTGCAGGCAGTCCCAGCCCACGGGCAGTGCTCCCGGAGCCACAAGCTCTCAGCTAATTAGCCCGGGCTAATTTACCAGGGCACAGCGCAGGTGGCAGGACCCGCATCTCCCTCTGAGAGGATGGGTCCCTGGGATCCCTGCTTGCCCCGATCCCGGGGTGCAGGCGAGGGGCACCCCCAGAATTCCTGCCCGTCCTGCCCATCCTGCCCACGCTGCCATCCCGGTCCCAGCCCCGCCGCAGGTGCAGGAGCAGCGGGAGCCCGGGAGGGAGAGAGGAAGGGAGGAAGGAGGAATCCACACGTCTGCCAGAGCCAGCCCCTCCCGTCGGCGGCCAATTGACAGCTGCCCTGATTTGATCAGCAGCTGCTGACGAGGCATCAGACAGGTCCCCAGAGCCATGCATAATTTCAGGGTATTTGTGTTTATTTGATCTCAGTATGAGGCAGCCCCGCCGCCAAGCCCGGACCCTCGCGGAGCCACGGGGAAGGGGCTGCCGGGCTCTCCAGATGGTCGCTCCAAGGCCACCGTGGGCAGGGCTGGCTGTGCCCTGGCTGTCCCCTGGCTGTCCCCTGGCTCTCCCCTCCAGGGAGCTCTTCGTCCTGCTCCTCACCCTCCTCCTGCACAGCCAGGGGGATGAGGAGGGGACTCCCCAACAACTTTCAGGGAATAGAAAAGATCCCCCCAGCCTCACGATTCCTGACATAGCTCATTTCAACATTTTCAAGTCCTTTATCCAGCTTCTCCTCTTTCAAATGGACCAAAATGAGCACTTTGTGCTTTCTGGGCTCGGGTGCCACGTGCCAGGGCCACCAGGTCCCGCTGGCATCACCGAGGTTCAGATGCTGGGAAGGAATTAATCATGGTTGGATCTGATGCTAAGAAATCAAAGATGTGGGGGGTGAGCCCACCCCCCCCCTGCCCTCACAGCAACATCTCCCCCATCTCCATGAGCTGATCCGTGCCTACATCTCATGGAAGCTTCTGCAAAAATACTTTCCCAGTCTGGCTCTGCCTTGCTGAACAAGCACCAAGCCCTGCTTGAAATCCTGCTTGCAACTTCAGCTTCAAACCAACCATGAGTTGTTCTGAAGTGCTTCCAAAACTGCCTCGTTTCTACCTCAGCAAACATAAATCAGCCCTCGCTCGCAAGCTGCAGCCAGGGCTGGCAGCGGAGCCCTGGGGATCCATCAGCACCGGTTCCAGGGACACTTTTAAGCTCTCTTGGCCAGATCCACAAAGGAATTTGGGAACATTAAGATCGCCAGTGACTCTGCAGCTCAATCCCCCCATGAAGGGGATCCCCCTCACCGCCACCCCTCTGGAGAGCTCAGCCTCGCTCTGCCTCAGTTTTCCCTCTCTCCATGCCATCCTGCCAGGAGCATCCCTTGTTTGGGGACACCCTGTGCCCCCCAGCACCAAAGCTCTGCAGCGCTGGACACCCAGCAACGGGGTCTGAGCAGGAGGTGCCCTGGCGGGGACAGGAGTGGGGACAGAGCCAGCAGTGCCCTCACCACGTGGCGCTGCAGCAGCCCAGCTCTGTGTGACCAGCAGCAGCTCCAGGGACATCCCAAAGCGATGCCAGAGCTGTGGGGTTTGGCCCGAGGGAGGGGCAGCTCCATCTCGGGGCAATTCCCTGAGTTCAGACAAACCCCGCAGGTGCCCGGGCCGGGTGCCAGGGCTGGCAGATGAGTGGCATCATCTGCAGCCCCGCTCTTGGCTGGGCACAGGGACCCTTGGGAGGGCTGTGGGGTCCAGGGAAGGGAGCAGATGTCCCGCAGGCCCCGGTGGGCACTCAGGTGTGGGACAGGGCAGGACAGGAGGGGGACGGGGACAGCGATGCCACAGCTGCACATGGGCAAGAGGGCCTGAAATGTGCTGAGGCAGCAGCGGCAGAGCCTGAGTCCCTGGGCACAGAGGATCCAGGCATTCCCATTTTCCCAGTGTTGCTGTAATGCCTTTGACAGCTCGGGCAGGTGACGGGAGGGGCTGCTGCTGCCTGGCCCTGGCAGGAACTGGATGGGCTGGCAGCGGCAGCAGCTCTGCAGAGCCCCAGCTTGGCCCCAGGTTAATGCCCCCGAAGGTGACAGTTACCCCTGACCCCTTGGGAGAGTCATCTGCAAGGACTCGGGGATGGAGCCAGGACTGCCCAGCCCTCACCACTGCCACCCTTCCAGGCCGAGCAGGGCAAGGAGCCGTAACTGCATCTCAAAGGAGAGAGGTTTTGGGTCCCCAGGAGCCCCCAGGTGAGAACAAACCATCCCCTTGTCCCCCTCCCCAGCATCCATGAGCCAAACCCCTGCACCCCACAGCTCAGAGCCTCCTCCTCGCCTTTGGGGGCTCTCAGGGAAAATTTCACCCTAAACCCCCTGTCCTGGCCACCATCTCCCCACTCGGCTGCTGTGTCTCCCCGGAGCAGGTTCTGGCTCTCCACAGACACATCCCATGCGTGTCCCAGCTCAGGGTGGCTCCAGCCTGGAGGAGCTCATCTGTCCCCCCTCCTCCAAAACCCCAGAACTGGGTTTCTGTGGTGTTTGTCTCGGGTCTGACGCTGTCGTGCTGCTGTTGTTGGGACGGAAAATGCGTCCAGTTTTCCACAGAAACAACAAAGATTCCCCATCTGTGTCAAATTTGTAATCCAGCCTGGGGGAAGATGGGAAACAAATTTAGCTCTTTTT
>VZTE01002523.1:177285-189928 GCA_013397775.1 Eulacestoma nigropectus
TGACACCACCCGCACAGCCACCCGCACAGGCTCCGCCACAGGATAACATGGGATAACACATGGGATAACACATGGGATAACACATGGGATAACACATGGGATAACACATCCAGGCTATCCCAGTCAAGGTGTGGGACCTCACACCACCTTCTCCCATCAGCCCACTCTTCCCACCTTCCAGTTCCAGCTTTCTTCCCTCTAACAAGCAGAACATCCAAAGGGGGGATGGAAGCCAGAACTGCAAATAATGGGATAGAAAAAGAGAAACGGGAATGTTGCACTGCTCCAGCAATGCAGGCTCCCACCACCTGAGCCAACAGCACCTGGACCTCTACAGACTTCCAAGGGCAAGAGGAGGAGATCCAACAGTCTGTCCAAGGGTAGCCAGAGCTGTCACTCCAGTGCTGGACATGGGAACAGACCCACGAGCTGTGACAGCTCTTTCGGAGCTGCTCTCTGGGATCAGGCTGTGCTTCCACCAAGCAGGAAGTTTCCAGCTCTGGCTCTTTCCCCACTGGAGATGACTTCCTTTCCCTCAGTAGGACCCTGCTCCCCACAGCCCCCAGCAAAGCCCATCTTCACCTTCACATCCACTTTGGCTGCACCTTCCTCTTCCACGAGGCTCCGGCCACGAGCGCCTTTCCTGCAGGAAGAGCCTCTCCGGGCCCACAGCAGGGCAAGGAGGGAATTACATTTCATTACACATGGTCCAGGGGCTTAAGTGTCAGGCCAAGCATTACCAGATGTGCAGGACTCTCCCTCAAAGCCAAGGCCTCCTTGGATATTTAATCTGTTGGTATCTGGGGTGTGAGGGTCAGGGATGAGGTTTCCATGCAGATGCTACAAATCTTCTCTACTTTTACCATCACGTTTTAATAACACCGTAAATCACCAGGCACTTCTCAGGTGACCCAGTAATTGCCCATTTGTGTCTCTGAGCCAAACTCAGCCAGATTCTTCCTCCTCTCCGCAGCGAAGGAGCCCTGCTGGGAGCGAACTCCAGGGGGCTGCGTGCCCCTTCTGTCCTCCAGCAAAGTCATCTCTTGGCATCTGTGCTTCAGCTGCAGCGTGGCAGCACGAGGAGAGGGCGAGGAACTGATACAGGAAGATTAAAAAAAGGTTGGATGGGTCTGTTCCTAATGTGAGCCGTGCTGCTCGCAGCCTTTGATTGCCGCACAAATAAAAGACGGAAATTCACTGGAGGCAAAGGAATTAATTAACGGGAGAAGAAAGGAGCATCAGTCTGTTGGAGGCCTGGCATCAATTCCGAGCCGAGTTTTGAAGTGGCAACAGTTTTCCTTGTTCTTTTAAGTTGTTCTCCTCCGTCCTGCACGGTGACTGGGGGAGCTGACAGCACACGTGGTGCCTCATTCTGATCATCCCGGGATGAGGTGACCCCGCTGGCACAGGACAAACCTGCCTGGCCAAGGGGGCACCCCCAGCCACTGCCCCAGCACCTTCCACCTCCTGCTGCTCCCAGCTGCTTTCATCTGATCTGCTGAGATCCTCAAACTACGTGGAGCCACCATCCTTCACCGGGCTGCCGGCACGGTTTGGAGGCTTTTATGGCCTGGGAGATGGTTTGGGAGATGTTTACCTCTCCAAGTGGTTTCATAACCTCTGCTGCTGAGGTTTTGCTGCAGGTGAGAAGAAAATGAACCACCCCCAGCCCAATTCCAGTTCAAACTGGGATTCTGTTCAAACACAGCTGTGCACATTCCCATGGGCCGTGGTTCTCCTTGTTCCTGGGACAGTTTTCTTGTCTTCAGGACATGCTGACTTCAAGCAAGAACTGAAACTCTCCTTGTGCCAAGGCTCGATGACTCAAAAATCATCAAATCTCTGGGGATTCTTAATAAAATCAGAAGAGTTCCCACCCCGTCCTCCACCCAGATCGTGCTTTCATTGACGTTCAGCTGCATGCAAAGAGCAGGATCTGTCCCCAAGAGCTTCCCAGCTGAGCTCAGGGGGTTTCACAGCCAGATTTCTTTCCAAAGGGCAATGCTCACCCCTTCCCTTCATCCATCAACTCAGCTCCAACCTCACCCAGCAGAAGTGGGGGTTTGGGGGCTGTTTTGGGGTCAGAGCTGGGTACATCACACACACAGAGCGGAGGGTGGAAGTCATCAGCCCTCGGTGTCATGAAACCAGAAACCCCAAACAACCAGGTGTGCATTGACACTTCCAGCAGCTTGTTGGGCTGTGACGCTGACATGAGGCTCACACAGCTGGACACAGCTGGAGTTAGGTGGTCACTAAACCTGTAAGCCTTTATTTTAAGACATTTTGCCTAGAAAAAAAAATGTTTAGAAAAGGTCTTGCACCACCAGAGTGATTAATGCTGAAAGGAAACTCCCCTTCACTGTTCCTGTTCAGTAATTCAAGGTTTATGAGCCTTTAACATGACAGGGGCCTGGGTGTGATCCCTGCTGAGCCCCATGGTTGCAGGACACCCTCACACGCTTCCTGATACTCCTCAAAGCAGGGAAATATGAATTTTTAATATTCACACCAAGATCACAACTGAACAAGGCTGTCCCTCATTATCTGCCTTGTAACGAGACAGGGATCAAACGGGACGAGGAGGCGGTGGCTGAGTGACATCGGCCCCACACATCCCTTCTGATGACACAGGGGGTAATTAACCGGCACGTCACACTCAGGCTAACGAGGGTGACCCTCTGGGGCCACACCAGGCTGCCAGCCCTATTCCCTGCCCAGGGCTAGGGACTCTGAGGCCATCTCTGCTCCCCTCTGGGCTGGACTCATCACCAGGGCTGAGTTGGATGAACGGATCCCTCCCAGCTTGGGATATTCTGTGACTCTGTGAGCTCTGAGCTCAGCACAGGCAATGCCCCCACTGCCATTGCACCCCAGGGGCTGGGGAAGGTTGGGGTGATTGTCCCTGGTGGTTCCCTAAACCAGCCCAGGGATTGGAGGGGCTGGGGACACCCTCACCACCACTGGGAGAAAGTGAGGGATGTGATACAAACACCTGGAGAGACACAACCACAGCCCTGGGGGACACGAGTGACCTGGAGCCGTCTGCCAGGGGGGACACCAGGACAGAACTGCGACAGAACCAGAGCCCACCATGCTTCCATCCATCCCATGCCACCCAAAATGAGCTCTGAGCTCCAGCGGACACAGAGCCCCTTCATCCCCCCTGCAAACCTCCCCATTCACACCAGCTCCAAACAAACACCAAAGCATCAGTTCAGCCATAGGCGCCAGCCAGAGGCAGCCAGGATCCCAGGAAAACTTGGGAGGCCAGGGCAGGACGGTGCCTGACCACAGCAGGTTAAATCCCAGTCCTGCTCAGGGTCTCTTCCATGGATTGGGGTGCTGGGATGCTCCCAGCCCCTCGTGTCCCACCGGGACACGGCTCCAGCGGCAGCGCACGGAGCAGGATCGGCCTTTGGGGACGCCTCTGTCCCTTGTCCTGCTGGCAGCAGCCCAGCCCTGCCCGACGGCTCCTTTGTGCAGGAGAGGCTCGGCGGCGGCCCGGCCCGCGCGGGTGGCAGGGAGCGGATGCAGGTTGTCACGCTCGGGGCTCCGACACCGCGGGGGGACGTTCCGCCCATCCCTCCCCCCAAAACCAGCTTTTCATGCAGACAAACGATGCCTTCCCTCAACACAACCGAAATTCTCAGCTGAAAGTACTTGGCAGCGGCCCCTCGAAATTTTTCTCAGGCTTGTGTGGCTTCGGAAGATGACTTTGGGAACCAGAAAAGCGCCAGAGGAAGCGGCCGATGGCTCTTGGGGAAGAATAAACCCCCCGTCCCTCCGGCTGCACGTCCCGCCGGGCTGGTGCTCCCGGGGATGGAGCTGCCCAGCAGCTCTGAGGGGCTGGGAAAAGCCAGCGGCAGTCCTGGAGAGGCTCCAGCATGCCGGGGACCGCAGGGACATCAGTGTCCCCCCCTCCCGGCTCCAGGTATTGACAGTGGCAGCGATGAGCGATCGCGCTGACAGGCGCCTGATCAATGGCTCTTATCGAGCCCCTCCGCGCTGCCGGTAATTGGAGGATTTCTTTCGCTTCCACTTTATCGACATTTCCTCCCTGGCAGGGTGTCCGTGGAGGAGGGGATTTGTCACTTGGAGTTACCGGGGAGCTCGGCAGCACAGGTGGGGTGGGGACAGCAGGATGAGGCAGGTGGAGACAGGGGAAACCTTTGGGCACATCAGCACTGACAGGATCCTCCAGAGAGGGGGAAATAAAATAAAATTAAATAATCTGACCTAGGGCTGCAGAGATGGAAGCATTTTGGGGTCCTGCCCTGATGGGGGCTTGATTTCACCCACAGAAGGAATTATGGAATTGGGGAATCATGGTTGGAAAAGCCCTCTGAGATCATCCAGTCCAACCCATGTCCCCAGGTGCCACATTCACACAGCTTTTAAATCCCTCCAGGATGGTGACATCACCACTGCCCTGGGCAGCTGTGCCAAGGCTGGACAATCCTTTCAGGGAAGAAATTCTCCCAGTATCCAACCTGACCCTCCCCTGGCACAGCCTGAGGCCGTTTCCTCTCCTCCTGTCCCAGCAGAGCTCGACCCCCCCGGCTGCCCCCTCCTGTCAGGGAGTTGTGCAGAGCCAGAAGGTCCCCCCTGAGCCTCCTTTTCTCCAGGCAGAGCCCCTTTCCCAGCTCCCTCAGCCACTCCTGGTACTCCAGCCCCTTCCCCAGCTCTGTGTCCCTTCCCTGGACACACTCCAGCCCCTCAATGTCCTTCCTGCCACGAAAAGCCCAAAACTGAGCCCAGACCTAAGCCGAGACCTCCTGCACCCCCAGCAAGTCCCTCCTGCCCTGGGCCGGGGGCTGCTGTGGGGAGCAGAGGGGGACAGGGAGCAGCTCCCCCCAGCCCCTGGGGTTTGGGATGCCATGGCTCTGGAGCAGCTGGGAAGTTGCACAAGGCAGGAGGCCCCGGCAGCCCCCGCCGAGCAGTGCTGGGATGTGGCCTCCGGGGACAGGATCTGTCACTTTCCTTGGCCCTTCCCATCAATCACAGGAGCATCCTTTTATTTATTTTTTTTTTATTTGCACAACACGGCTGCGAATTCCCGGCTGAATCAGCCTGAAGGGTGTGGATGGGGCAGGGGAGGAGATGCTAGTTCTTCATTCCAGCTACAGAAAGCCCTCCAGGTGTGCCCAGGGCCAGGTGTGCCCAGGGCCACAGCCACGCACGAACAGTTCGGGGCTAAGTGATAAATCAATAGCAAAGCGGTCAGTCAGCCTTTCCTGCCCAAGGACGTTAACAAGGTCACATCCTTATTCTCTCCACACTAATGACTGGAGATTCCTAATAAGACCGCAGTGACAAGTGACTATATTAATGTAATTCTCTCCTGCTCCTGATCAATTTTGTGTGTTAAGATGCAGAGTGGCCCCGGTGGCTTGGGATGCTCCTGCCACCCCCTTGCCGTGGAGCTGCTGACTGGGAGAGGGGAGTTTATTCCCCTTGTGGCCCTGCCTGCCATGGGGTTTCCTTGGTGGAGCACACCTAAATCACTCCCAGGAGGAGCCCAGCAGCTCCTCCCACTCCCAAAGTGCTGCTGTTCTCCCGGGCTGCCTAAAACATTTCATGCTGGTGCTTTAACAGCCCAAATAGTGAATGTTCTCTGAATTGAAGCCATTCCCTCCCCATATTTCAGTCTGGGACCAGCACTCCTGGTGCTCCAGGTCAAGGCCGTCCACGTCACCAGCAGCATGTGGTGGAACAGGGACGCTCTTTTTGGTCCATGGCTCTGGACTATCTCAGCCGTACAGACCTTGGCTCATCCCTGCTCTCCACAAGCCCTGGAATCACACGGAGCTGGACACTGACCCCCCGAGCCCTGGGGTGACCTGCAGGATCCCGCTCAGGGGGCAAAGCAGCCCCTGTGCCCTGGTCACCGTCCCAGTGCCCTGCCTGCCACAGCCACATTTGCATTTCAAACGAGTCTTCAGCTCAAGAGTGACTCACTTAAAGGATGCATGAATAATTCTGAAGACTCCTGTGATCTCCAGGCTGTCTCTGAGAAGAGGGAGAAGGAGGCGAAATCCAAGGAACTGCTGTGAATTTGCCACCCAGGACCATCACCACAAAAGGTGAGTGTGTAAAACCTCACCAGCACAGCTGAGCTGAGCCCTTAACCCTGCCACGAGGAAAGCTCAGGGCTGCAACCACCACGTGTTTGCCATGGTGTGATTTGGGGGGTTGGGGCTGTGCCTCACATGGGGTGAAGTTGGGGAGGCCCTGGCACAGGCTGCCCAGAGAAGCTGTGGCTGCCCCATCCCTGGAAGTGTCCAAGGTCAGGTTGCACGGGGCTTGGAGCACCCTGGGATAGTGGAAGGTGTCCCTACCCATGGCAAGGGGTGGGATGAATCTTTGAGGTCACTTCCAACCTAAACCATTCCAGGATTCCATGACTTCCCACAGCCTGTGCATCCTCTTGCAAGGAAAGACTCATCTTAAACCACTGCCCTGACGTGCCCAGCGTGGACCAGCCCTGGCTGCCCCCACCCCCCAGACCAAGCCCCACAGAAGCCTCTCAGAACTTCCACGTGCTCCTCACTTTAATATTTTGGCCATCCCAAGAGCTGGGATGTGGGGAGGGAGCTGCCAGGACCAGGTCCCACCCTGCTCCTGGAGCCCTGTCCTGCAGATATGGAGCATCCATCCATCCCTCCCTCCGACACTGTTGCCTCCCTAAGCAGGAGGATTTCCACAGCCCTTTGAAAAGCCATTTAGAGCTAAGTCTTGGTATTAAACCTGGCCTTTCCTTGGGCAGGTTTTCAATCTCTGCCCGAGCCTGTTGCAGCAGAAAGTTTTTGAAAAGGTCAGGAGGAAGCTTTTAAGCATCTTTGCCAATTAAGTGCTGTAGCCCCCTCCCCGCCGCCAGAGCTGCCTGTCTCCATCCCAGGGGAAGGTAATTACTGTTTTATAAATAAGCTTTGAACTCTCTTAAGTAATTGTCTCTCCTTGCATGAAAGCACCCTCTAAATCCACCGGCCTTTTCCACCTTCTGTCACGATCTAAAAATAATCGAGGAGAAAAACCCCACATAATACCTTGAAGGAGAAACTCCCAAACTTTCCTTCACACTGCAATGATTATTTCTCCAAGCTTTCAGTAATTCCACTAACAGAAGCCTTGCGGCTTTCCTGGCTCTTTGTGAATTTTTTGGCAATATTTGACATATTTTCAAAATTTCTCTGGAGTTACATGGATTAAAAAACCCCCCCACATTTCAATATTTCAATTTCTAGCCCCTGAGGTTACAACAGAGAGCACAAGAGAAAGGACAGGAATGAAGAAACCTTTTCCAAAGGTATTAATTCCCATCGTATTAATTTTTTTAACCAGCCCCGTGATTTCTGGGTGTATTTAAGCAGTCTGGGATAGCAACACTGGCAGATCTGAAATCCTTTAGGACCTCAGGTTACTCCTGCACACCCCCTGCCCAGCCCGGGTGTAATCCCCCCATTTATTTAACAGAGACAGGGAAAGCATTCCTCAGCCGGGAAGAGCACGGCTCCTTCCACCCTGCAAGTCCCAGCTTTTATCCCCAAAATCCCGGCCAACATTAACACGCAGCTCCAATCACTCGAGCCTGACGCTATCTGAGCGACAGCACAAGGAACAACACGACTTCATTTTGCCTGGAGCCTGAGCCAGGCTCAAATTCAGGATCCCAAACCTGCTTGGATCAGCAAGAAGCATTTCATGGGATCGGGAAGAAAACCCGGCCGCGTGGAAATAAGGGAATAACAGCGTGAAAGTGGGAGGCAGGAGGGTTGAGCCGTGCTCCTCACCCCATCTCCCCGAAACAGGACAGGCACAGCCCCTCTCTCTCCCTGCCCGCAGCAATCCCTGTCTAGGAGCCCTTTAAATGGTTTCAAATGTTAATTCCTCATCGTGGCAGTAAAAGCTATTTTTAATCCCACGTGAAAGCAGTTTGCAGAAACCCAAACTTTGCACGTATTATGGATTGCTTCCCAAGCCCGGGCAGCGCTCGATGTTTGTTACGGAGCAGAAAACAGGGGCACATCATCAGGGAGACCCATCTGGCTGCCACGGCGGCACCCAGCGCTTAAGCCTGGTCCTAAGTGTAGGGCTGGGGCTAAAACAGTGCATAAAAGCCAATCCAAAACACTACGCCCTAAGTAAAAGCTTTAATGTATCTTATTCTTAGTTAAAATCAGCTTTTTCTCAGGTTTCCCGCAAGTTTTCTTTGTACTTGGGGTTTCATTTCCCAAACACGGGGGTGAGGATCCGGGAAGCTGAGACAGAAAGGTCTCACTTGTGAATGGAAGTGAAAAAAAGAGAGGAGATTGCAAAGTAATAAAGGCGTGAAGCTGCAGGGCTGAGTGCCTGCAAATGCCCCGGGAAAACAAGGGCCGCTCTGAGCCACCGAGCACTGAAACCGAGTCCATCAGGAGGAGAGATTAGCGGTGCCAATGAATAAAGATAACGTCCCGGAGCAGGTCTCCGTGCATCGCCATCTGACTCCGGCGAGATTCCTTTGTCTCTTCCCACCTATGCGCTTCTCAAACGTGCCTGTGAGAAGCTCGCCCTGGAAGGGGACACAAGCGCGGTGCCAAAACGCAGCCTGGTGGCTCCAGAGGAGCTGGTTTTATTCAGCAGCTCGCGCTATAGAGTGTCTTGATCTGTCTGTACAATCACAACACACACAAAAACCCCTCAAGGCACCTACTTAGCTCTACTTTTCAACTGCCAATAACACTCCCGGCAAAAGTCAAAAGAGCAGCGCCGGAGCCACGTCCTTCCCCTGTCGCTCAAAGGCGTCGGGGTTGCGAGGTTCCGAGATAACAAAGTCTGGCTCAAGAAATCCTGGATGCCTTTCAAGAGTGTTATTAGCTCCTATGAATGGGGCTGGGAAAGGGGAGGAGGCAAACCCCACACCCCAGGGAGCAGCTCTCTGCTCCCCATCCACCTTCCCAGAGATGCTCCCGAGCTGGGACACCCCAGCAGAAGCACAGAAGGATGAGGAACCCCACGGAAAGTTCCTCCCCCCTCATGCCAACTTTCATGTGCTGCATTGGATGGGATGGGAAAACGACAATGAAAAGCTAAATTTGGCCTCCGAGAGTCTCAGAGCTCTGGGAAGGCTCTGCAGGGCCAGAGGATGCTCAGTGGGGCTTCTCAGTGGCTGCAGGGCTCCAGCCTGGGCACTCACGAGACATCCCATAGTAGTTTTTTATACTTCTGGTCCAAATTGTAAGAAAATAGGGAATTCTTTACAATTCCTCGAAATCCAGTGTGTGCGGCTTCCAGAGAGCAATCCCAACGGACACGCGGAGTCGAGGGAGCCTTAGCCCAGCACCATTCCTGCCTAAGTCTTCCTTTGGCTCTTGGAAAAGGCAGGAAGACAAGATGGAAAAGAGGGACTGGGATCACAGATCACGCAAGGAAACACGAGACAGAGGAAAAGCGTCACACTGAGCTGATGTTGCCGCAAAGTTTTGGCAGATGGGGATGAGGAGACTCTTCTTTGGATGAGCTGCGTCAGACTCAGAGCTCTCCACACGGATTCCCTCAAAGCTGAATTCCCTCAAACTCCCTTTTATGCAAATCAGGCCCCTCTCCCAGCACTACCGTGCTCCCCAAAGCTGCTGTGCCCCCGTTTCTCCTGCCCCATTCCCCACAGTCCCAGAATCCCCGAGGCTGTGCCAAACTCCGGTGCGAGGCAGACGGCGCGGCCGGAACCTCCGCGTGGGAACCTCCGCATGGGAACCAAACCAGCTCTGGCATCCGAAAAGGGAACAAACCCATGCAAAGATTCTGCTATGCCCCCAAACTGTCCCCAGTGGAGCAGAGCAGTGACACTGCAGAGCCCCAGCCCCACTACACAAGGTGTGAACATGTCCCAAATGTCACTTGTGAGCACCCAAACCTGCTCCCCTCACACCAAGGGGGTTCCAGCCCTTGAATCCCTTCACCCCACAGTGACTCGGTCCACAAATGTTTTCCTCAATCCCCACAGGCACCCACACCATCACAGCTGCTCCGAGTTTTGCAATGAATGTCTGAATATCACCCCAAACGTCTCAGATTCAATTCAGTTTTTAACATTTGTCCTCACCTACATTCCCACAAAACAGACACAGACAGTCCCAGGCTCCCAAAGAGGCCTCCCCACAGCCCAAACTGGCAGCAGACATGCCAACATCGCCTCTTCTTTTTATTTAAGTTTACTTCAAGCAGCAATGAGTGCCAAAAAAATTAAAATCATGTTTTTCTTGAGGAGAAAACATCCCATCATGCTTGGATTAGCCATTAAGTCATTTATGCTGCAGCCTAGAAAAGGTGTTTAATCTTCTTAGAATTAGCTAAAGCGGTAATAACTCAAGGAATTCTGTAGGAGATACTTTTGCAGAACATTTTCTTTTCACTACTGCTCCAAAAAAAGGGGGCTTTGGGCTATTTCAAATTTAAATTAAATAAAACAATCCAGTAAGAATAAATTATTTCAGTCAGTGACTTATAACAAACTACTCATCACCCATGAGGAGATGCTCCTGCCAGAGCAGGGAAATCACTGCAGGACTGAGCTACTAAGAAAGAACAAAGTAATTCTGGAGTGATATTTCCAAGGGAATTTTTTTTCCACACTTACTCGAGACAAGCAACAACCTACAGGTGCCTTCGGGCCAAATATCTTGGCGTGAGAAGCGGTTGGTGTAATTTTGGTTTCCTAGCAAGTTCAAATATTTTAAAAATGTTTACACCACTTTTGAGATATCCATTGGAAAAACCTGAATTTCTGTCCAATTGCTCTTTCCCTCCACTCCAGCACATCCCAGCTTTAAACATTTAGCTCTGTCTGGATAAAATCCCTCGGTACTGCAAGGTCTTGTGAGAAGACAAAACAAGAAGCAGAGAGGAGAGGAAGCGAAGGGAAATAGTTGTGTGTGTGTGTGATTAAAACCACACTTACTCTATGCAGAGTTAAAGCAAAACATCTCCTGATTTCTGCCTCGCCCCAAAGGATGCGGCTTCTCCCCAGCCCAGCGGCCGCTTCCCCGCGCCGAAAACCTTCCCCGCTCCATTTCTCCAAATTTACCACAACCATATGCGGGATCATCTCGAAACTGGTGTCAGGCCAGGCTCCCTGCAAGCACTTACAGCACTAAAAACTCACAACAGAGCCATCCAAACTAAGATTTATTTCTCCTTCTCTCTGCGGTCCGTCCTGCGAGCGCCTCGCTGGGCTCCGCCGAGCGATATGAAAGCGTTCGATCTTCCCCGCTTTAATTATGTGCTCGCAGTCATTAAACTCCCATTCTGCCAAGTGAGAGCCATCTCGCAGTCCTCACCCCAAAAAGATTAGTGATCATCATTATTGTTCCTCGAGCAGCGCGGACCCAAACGGAGCTGAGGAATGAGCTCATAAATCACGGGGATATTAATGCAGCCATAAAAATAAGCGCCGCTACTTACTGGGTTTTGAAGGTGTGTTAAGTCATAACTTTACAGCCCAGATGTGGGCTCAGAGAGCTGAAACTCTGCGGGTAAAATTACCACTAAAATTACTCTTTCCATTAAACACGCTGATTTTTCACAGGTTGTTACTTTAGCGAGGACTGGGAAGCTGCAACCTCCCCCAAAACATTAAGAGCACGTAAGAAATCCGGTATTCCCGCGGGGCTCGGGGAGAAGGGGATGGAGAGGCAGGAAGGACAGGGAGAGCTACTCCTTTTATTATTTTCAGATGTTTCCCCGAGAACACCACGGCGCTTTTATACATCGACACATTTGGATTCCCTTTAAAATAACGGAGCAGATTCCACCCCCGGCTTCAAGGGACTTATCGCTCCCGACTCCGCTTGGCCCGGCCGGCCCGGAGCTGGCCAGAAGACGGGAGTTTAATACACTCCACATGCACAGTAGCTGCTCTTCCGAATGCTTTATCGCCTGAAGAGTTCAATTCCATCGAAACCCTCAAAAAACAAACTTCCTCGGATCCCTCCAGCTCTGCCCTTCACCACAAACCCACCGAGGGTCCCACTGATTCACCCCTCGCCCGCTCCTGTTCCAAGCACAGCCAGGATCAAGCCCGAGGTCCTCCTTTTTTTTAATAAACCTTTTCTTTTAGAAAATCTTTTTTTTTCATAGACCACGCGAATAAAACAGTTCCTAAAAGAATCCGGTGGGGAAACGGGGTGACGGCTGAGGATAAAGTGCTATAGGTTAAAATCGCAAAGCCTGGGGAGTTAAATGAGCACATTTTTGCTGCCGGCTTCGTCCCCGGCCGGGTGGGATGCGGGATAGGAGGCGCGGGGACAGGGGCGACGCGGGGACACGGAGGAAAACGGGCACAAGGGGGACACGGGGACCGCTTTTCACTCTCGCAGCGCTCCCGACTTCAGCAGCAGCCCCGAAAAAGCAGCCCCCAGCCCCTTCCCCAGGCCAGGCGAGGGTCGGAGCTGCCGCCCCGCTCTCGTTCCGCCCGGGACCCGCACCCTCCCCCCGTTCCCCTTCCCTCGGACCCCCTTTCTCTCCCGGGACCCGGCGTGCCCGCACCCGCCTGTTGCAGAGCCGCCGCATCCCGGCCCGGGCGGCAATTAACACAGCTCTGCGCTAATTACCGACCCCGGGGCCACCCCCCGCCGCCGCCGCCGCCGCCTTACCTGTACCAGCG
>VZTE01002523.1:190322-201838 GCA_013397775.1 Eulacestoma nigropectus
CACCCGCGGGGCGGGGGAGGGCGAGGACACGCGCGTGGGGCGGCGACGCCCCGAGGTGGGGAAGGGAAGGGAGGGAGGGGATTGGGAGCGGGGAGGGGGCGCGGCACACGCGGGGGGCACCGCCGGGATCCCCGCGGGGACAGGGGCCCCCCACGGGTGGGTGTCACCCGGACGCGGCAGCCCCCGCCGAGAGCAGCGCTCCCGGCCCTGCCACACGGGGGGACACGTTTGCCCGCATTTCCCTGTTTTCCCATGTTTTCTCTGTATTTTCCTTTCCCCCCCCCCATATTTCCACTTGTTTTTCCATGTTACCACATATTTCCCCATGTTACTCCATCTTTTTTACTTTTTCCCACGTTTCCCCCTATTTTCCCACATTTCCCCACATTTTCTCATGTTTTTCCATATTCCCCCATATTTTCCCTTGTTTTTCCATACTTTTACCACACTTCCCCACATATCCCCATGTTTTTACACGCTTCCCCACATTTCCCTATGTTTTCACACATCTTCCCGTGATTTCCCACTTTTCTCCATACTTCACCACATTTTCCCATCAATTTTTCTTCTTCCATATATTCCCTCCTCTTCTCATCGTTCCTGGGGCTCCAATGGGTGTTTTTGGAAAGGGTCTCACCAGGGAGGATCCGGCAGCAGTGCAGGATCCCAGGCAGGCACCAGGCTGGTGTCTTAATTAACCTAGTAATGTAATTAACTCTTTTTATAATTAGATCCCCCAAGTCTTCCAAGAGCTGGAGCGTGGTGGGGAGGGGGATCCGCAGCCTGGGATGGGGAGGGTGGAGCAGAGCTGGATTGGGGGTCAGTGATGATCTTGTAGGGCCACCGTGGCACCAATGGGGACTTGTATGGTGGCAGCACTACAGGTGACAAACCTACAGGGTGACACAGGGACACGGCTGTGGGGTGACAAACCTACAGGGGGATATGGGGACAGGGCTGCAGGTGACAAACCTACAGGGTGACACAGGGACACGGCTGTGGGGTGACAAACCTACAGGGGGATATGGGGACAGGGCTGCAGGTGACAAACCTACAGGGTGACACGGGGACACAGCTGTGGGGTGACAGAGTGACAGGGCTGCAGGGCTGCAGGGTGACAGCGTGACACAGCTGCAGGGTGACACGGTGACAGTGACAGCACTGCAGGGTGACAGGGCTGCAGGGTGACACGGTGACAAGGCTGCCTGGCAGCAGGGCCAGGGCTTTGTGCCCTCTCGTGGCTGGTGCTCGCCGGCTGCTCAGGGCCTGCTTGTCCTGCACCGGAGTTTTCCAGCGGGAGGGGACACCTGGGGATCCCTCCCAGCTCCCAGGGCGAAGTTCCCCAGGGAAAGCCGGGCAGGAACGATGACACCGAGGAAGCAGAGCTGTTATCAGAGCAGTTTGATAAACACACATGCATCCAAACCGTGGCACTTGCCAGCTCTTGTTGGGCTGACGTCAGCGGTTGGAAGCAGGAGCTGTTCCACGCCGGGCGGGAGCAGCTCCAGCTCCCTGTTTGGGTTGGGAGGGGGAATGTTGCTGTTGGAAAATGCCAGTTTGTCAAAATGGAAACGTTTGGCAAGAAAAGATCCATTCTGACAAACTTCTGTCCAAACACAGCCAGGGAGACTCTAGGAAGGCGGGAGGGGGGAGCACGGGGCACTCACCCTCCTCACCCTTGGCATGGGGGGCTGACAGGGCTGGTGCCACGGGGGCCTCTTGGCACCGCCAGCTCCCCACAGTGCAGTCAGAGGCTTCCTTTCTCACCTTCAAAATTTGGGAAAAAGGCTTAAAACATGAGTTTGCGGCTGGAGCCAGGCGCCGAGGGCTTGGGATGTACCCAAGGTCACCCCAGCCCCGTGTCTGGAAGAGTTGGGGGGCCCTGCAGGAGGGTCCCTGGATTGAGCCCAGACCCCACCAGACAGGCAGCTCAGGCAATTGAGGACAAGCAGCTCGTGTGCAAGTTTTTAGGAAAATTAGGGCATTTTGGTTGAATTAAATGGGTTCTGCAATGTTCTCCTCGTGCTTGGTGTCCTTGGCTGGCAGTAGCCACCCTCACACCTCCATGGCCACTCACGGGGGGCTGTGCCATGGCCTCACCACCTTGTCTCCACTGAAGCACAACAAGGGTTGTTCTTCCCTCCCTGGGTCCTGGCAGGAGTGAGCAGTCCTCGGGAAGCCCCATGGCTGGGCTGGTGGCTCCAGCAGGGGAGCTGTGGCCACATGGAGGGAGATGCTCCATGGAGGGGCTGGAGCGTGGCTAAATCTTGGTCAGAGCAGTGGGATCAGCTCTTCCCATCATGGGCTGAGCTGGTCCCAAAGCAGGGGAAGGTCCTGCCTGATCCAGGACAAGCGACAAGTCCCACCACGGGCCAAATCCAGCAACATCAGCACAGCACCACGTGAGCTCTGTGCTCCCCTCGGTCACTCTCTCCCCCATCCCAAAACCAGCAGGATGGCACCCCTGCCACCCCTCTGATCCCCCCAGAACTGTGAGCCTCCTCCAGCCCCCCCTCTGCCCACCACCACCGGCAGGCAGGAGCCGCAGCGTGGCTGCTCTGGGAGTTCTGGGATTTCCCCGAGTTTGTTATTACAAAGAAAGAAAGAAAAGGGCTCAGGGGATCAGCGGGGATGAAAAATGCTTTGGAAACACGGGGGATCGTTTAGCAGGTCACCTCCACGGCGCAGTTTGCCAGGCTGATAAAGGCGAGCAAACTTATTAAAGGCGCGCACAGCTTGATTCGAAACGGCTGCTCCCAAACAGCCAATTACTGCGGGCCGTCCCAATCCAATTAGGGAGGCTGTTTCCCTGATTGCAGCCGGGTGTTGGACAAATACAGCACAACTGCTCGGGTTCAAAGAGCAGCCCATAAAAGGCAGCTCGGGGAGAGGCGAGGCAGGGAGGCAAACTGCATCCCGAGGGATGCAGGATGCCCGAGCCTCAAGCACGGCGACACTCGCTGGAAAAGCAGCGCCGTGACTGCCCCTAAAGCAGCACAGCCCCACCAGGTAATGAGACAGGGTCGCTCTCCACTCTGGTCCCCACCATGAGTCTCCATGGGGTCATCCAGACAGGGATGTCACCAGGAGCTTTGGCAGTGCCACCCCTCTGTAGTCCCACCCAGGGTCTCAGTGAAGGCCCCAAGCACCTGGCAAGCTTTGAGGTTTATCCGCTGGGTTTTGGGGGAAAAACCCATCATCAATGTCATGTTGCAGGGGGATTTCTCCTGATCCTGCAGTGGGAAGAGGCAGGATGTAGAGGGAGAAACCCAGGTGGGACCATCAGGGCTCTGTCAGAGCTTGCCAGAGCAGATCACAGAATCAGGATGCGAGCAAGGAGGAGGAATGGATCACATCTCCTAATTCGGATCATGAGTGCAGCACACGGAGCTGATCCCCTCCACACCCAGTTCCCCATCACCTGGGGCGAAGGAGACACCAAAAATTCATCAGCAAGGATTGAAAACCAAGCCACAAACCCCATCCTCGCTCCAAGAGGCTGAGCTGGGCTGGGGGGGGGCCGGGGCTGAGCCACAGCTCCAGCAGCACCACAGCCATCCCCAGGCTCACCGCAACCACTCCAACGGGTTCGCTCCAGAATCCTGGCACGCGGCCACCGCTGGGGTGGAGCCCAGCCCCTGTTATTAAAATGTGTGACAGCAGCTCAAGATGGAAAGTGAAGTTGTACGTTCTCCATCTGAAACTCTGGGAGGAATTTCAAGCAGGGGAATGCAATTTCCAGCCTGGAGGAGAGCCAGCAGCGCCAGGGCGAGATTTTTCTTAATATGGTTTTGCAAAACTCAAACACAGAAAATTGCCCGTAGCTACAGCGATTCCGGGGAGCTGGAGACAGCTCTGTTCCCGGAGGGGGAGAGGGCTTTGCGCAACAGAAACACCCCCCAACTCCAGCAAGCTGCTGTCCCTGTCACCAGCAGGACCTTGGGTCACCTCAGCTCCCTGCTCCAGCCCCGTCTCCACTGGGATTTGGGGGCTGAGCCACACGGAGCCTGCATGGACAGGACAAACCCATTCTCCTGGCTCGAGAAGGCAGCAGCATCCTAGGAGGGAGGGTTTTGGCAGGGGGGCCTCCATCAGCCCAAAAAGGATGTGGGTGCACCAGCTCCTCGTTGTTCTTCTGGTGGCACTTTGGGACAGTGACCTGCAGGACCACGCGATCCCCAGGCACCCTCTGGCTCCAGAAGCTGTGGCTGGCTCCCATCCAGCTGGAGTCACAAAAGGAGCCTCCCCCCCATTTCTGCTTTTGATTTAAATAATCCCAATAAGGGGATAAAGCAGCCAAAACCCACCGGTTTGGGTTTTTTAAAGCTTCAATTTAAAAAATAACATACATGAAATGTGCAATTTTTATTGGGGCAGGCAGAGCCACAGAGCTCGGAGCAAACCCCATCCCTGGGACTCTGACATTGTCCCAGCCCTGCCCTGAGCCCAGTCCCCTCCTCATTTCCCACCTTACACCAACTGGGAGCAGTTATTCCCTCGGTGGTGCCCTCATGGGTGGGGACACAGGAGTGACACCGATTTCGCATCATCCTGGGAGTGAAACAATTACAGGGATGGGAGGAGGCACAAAAGTGAATTTTTGTGTTTAACTTGCTGTAACCCAGTGACGGGGCACACAGGTCTGGGGAAGCAGAGGGATTTCTTTATCCTGGTTGGATATGTGGAGCAGCAAGGGCATTTCCAGTGGAGAAAATCCCCTTTGGAAGGAGCCAGGCGATACCATGCAGTGGGATCAGTGTTTGCACTGGGTGATTGATGCAGCCAAAGGTGACGGCCTGGAGCCTGTCCAGCTGCAGATCACAGCTGGATTGGGAATTCTAGAGTGGTTCTAATGCCCTGGTGGGTGTTACAGCCCTAAAATCCCAGGGATGAGGTGGGTTCAGTCCCTGAGGAGTTATTGGAGCCACCTCTGCCTTTCCTGGGCAGGGAATGAACAAGGTCTCACCATCATCAGCCTGTCCAACACCTCTCACATCCCACAGTTATTCCTGCACCTCTGCTCATCCCTCTGCACCAGGAGCCTCCACTGACCAGCCAGGGGTGTCCTGACAGCTCTGTACCTGCTCTTTACCAGCTCAGGAACTCCTGGAACCATAACGACACATCCACTGCTGATCTCATTTAGAGTTAATTACACGGCAAACAGACATCTCCCTAATGAGCTTGGAAGTGTCCCAGTAACGGCTGGAGCAGCCCTTCAATATGGATGGGAGTGCAGGAATTCCTCCTGCTGGTGTTCCAACACCCGGTGCTCGCTTGAGGGTTTAAATCAATAATGTCATTTGGGGTGGGGGAATGAGACATCAGCTCAGCTCTGAGGGAGGAGGGGAACATCAGGGAACCTCTCCTGGCCACAGCAGGTGAGATCCAAGGCCATGGAGCCCCACGGGATAGTGGAAGGTGTCCCTGCCCATGGCAGGGGGTGGAACTGGATGGGCTTTAAGGTCCTTTCCCACCCAAACCATTCCGGGACTTCCTGATTCTCTGATTTCTTGCTTAAAATACATGTACAACAGGCTACCAATAGGGTCACTGCATGGTTTAATTCCACTTTTTTAGCCTCAAACCATGCCCCTGGGGCATTTTTCCCTGCTGCTGGGCTGAGGGCTGTGCCAAAGGCACTGGGACAGCACCGGTGTGGGACTGGGGAGCCTGGAAGGTGCAGCAGCACCCCCTGAAATGAGAATGGCAAACGAGGGGTGGCAGCCCCGAGGATGCTCTCCCTGGCACTGCGGTGGGAAAGCCAGGAGGGCAGGCAGGACTGGATCTATGCCCTAAGACAGGCCCATCTTGTCACCTTGGAGGGCAGGGCTGGAGAATCCTGTCCTAAACTCTCCCCACACCAGCTGGGAATCACACAGAGCTGTTCCCAATCCAGCAGCGAGCAGCTGGGACTCATCCTCCTTCCCCTGTGGGAAATGTTTTTTTCCAAGCAAATCATTTACAAGTTTCCTCTTTTTTTTTTTTTTTTTTTTTTTTTTGTCCTCCAGAGGGAAAAAACTCAACCCATTTAGGAGCAGGGGGTGTTTTCCTTGTCTGCCTTTAAAAAATCCTGTTGCCAGTTGCAGATGGCCACATTTACGAGTCCTTGGAGCTCTGGCATGCCCGCTGCTAATTCCATGCACAGGTAGGGGGTAGCTTTCATTTGGCTCTGGTTCAGCCAAATATCCAGTGGCCAAAGGGAGAGAAAGGTGTGGGATCGGGGACTGGAACATCTGGAGCGGAGCTGAGCAGCAATGAAACACAAAGTGAGGTTTGAAGGAAAATGTCTCAAAGGGATGGAGGGGGAAAGGTGGATTCAAAAGGCTCCCTGGGCACAGCAAGGAGGCTCCCAATGTCCTCCTTTCAGGTGTTGGTAGGGTTTGGAAACAGGAAAAAATGTGGTGTCAAAGAGGGACACAAAACCCAGCACTGGATCAAACCCTGGCCAGCTGCACCCCCAGCCAAACCTCCTCTGTGGGCAATGCAGATTCCAGAGTTTAATGTGTTAAAACCTGAATTTCAGAAGTAGCAACAGCAGAATCAGACTCCCACTTGAGGCCAGAATCCTGAATTTTCACCCTCACCAGACAGGGATGGTCCCACTCCCTGGGCCAGCCTGGAGCTCTCATCCCGGGAAGTGTCCAAGGCCAGGTTGGATGGGGCTTGGAGCAAACTGGGACAGTGGAAGGTGTCCCTGGCTGTGGCAGGGGGTGGCAGTGGATGGGCTTTAAAGTCCCTCCCAACCCAAATCACCCCAGGATCCTGTGACACTCATCTCCCCAAGCCGTGGATGCAGCATGAGCTGCCAAACCAAGGCCCGGGGGGCAGCAGGTCCTGCTGGAGCCAAACCCCCACATTCCGGGTGAAAAACACCCACTTTCCAACCAGACCTGGGGTCTCACCTGGGAGCGAGGAGCAGAACGGGAGCACGGGAGCGAGGGCAGGGTCCGGATCCAGCTGCAGAGCCCCACCCAGCCGGCGGGGGCCGATCCCGCTCATCTCTCAGCATCTGGGATGCACATGCTGGAGCAACCAGCAGGGAAAGGCTGGAAAGGCTCCAGAATGGGAGAGGGCGTGGGGCACGCTCGGTTCCCCAGCCCCGGGGCTGCAGTTCCTCGTGCTGCAATAATCCGCAGGTGCCGGGACTGCCCACACACCTCCCGGCACCGGGATCTGCCTGCGGGCATCCCTCACAGACCCAGGAAAAGCTCTGGGGGAAAAGCCCCAGTTAGGAACTAAAGCCTCCTGGTGATGGGGATCCCCTTCCCCGGGGACAGCTGGCATCTGGTTCCTGTAGGGACCCACACATGCTGTGTGACCCCGCGGGCCCCGTCCCCTCCCCACAAACGCAGGGCCCTGTCCCCACCCCACAAAGGCAGGGCCCCGTCCCCACCCCACAAATGCAGGGCCCCGTCCCCACCCCACAAAGGCAGGGCCCGTCCCCTCCCCACAAAGGCAGGGCCCGTCCTTTCCCTGCCCACAAATGCAGGTCAGCGCTCGCCGGGGCTGTGGGAAGGAGTCAGGGACTGTCTGGAGCAGGGCTGACAACAGGGGCTTTCAGGAACACGAGGCGAGAGCGAAGCCGCTGGAAACTCCTCGGCCCGGGACAGCCCCAGGGACCCCAGAGCAGCATCACAAGGCCTCCTGGTACCCACCAGCCTCAAATCATCCGAATATCTGAGTGCTGCTGCTCCAGGACTCTCCTGTCATTCCCCACTGGAGTCAGCTGGAGCAGAAGGTCCCATCCCTAGACCCAGCTCAGCCACTCAGGACCCATTCCTCCCCCTCTTGCCAAACACATCCCAACAGCACCAGCCCCTGCCTCCGTGGAATCTTCATGGATAAAGCCCTGGAGCCCCGTGGAGAAGGGAAGAGCCAACAGCCCTCTCTGGAGGGAGCAGAGGACCACGGAGATGGTTGTCCCCACCTTGGGTCTCACCCACCACTGGACCCAGCTTCTGAGCACAGATAAAAACAGGAGAGCCCATAAATCCAAAATGCTGGGAACAGATTTTAGTATCACACCTTTGGGGTAGAACCCAGGTAGACCCCTCTCCATGCCATAATTCCCTCCTGCACCAGGACTTGAGTGCCCAGGGCAGTGCTGAGGGGACTGGCGCAGCCTGGCAGAGGGAACCAGGGTGTTTTCCAGGCAGTTCCTCAGGATCTCATATGGCCACAGGCAAGATTTGCATCCCAATGCTGGAAAGCCTTGGAGACAACAACCCAAAGGCAGTCAGGGATTTAAATGCAGGGCTCGGTGCCTGTCATCCCTGGAACTGGGACAAGCCTTTGGGATCTGCCCTGATGTGCCTCCCAGGGCACCCCTGTCTCTCGTGTCACCCTCATCTTCGCCTCTCATGGCTGTCGGAGCTCCTCAGAGCATCCTCTGCCTCCCCAGAGCATCCAGAGCTGCCTGATGGGGTGTCAGGGGGCTCTTCAGTGCTAGGAGCACCAGGCACAGAGCCAGGACACGGGGCCAGTGCCCCCAGCCCCTCTCCCACCGCCCCCCAGCAGGTCCAGCCCTCAGGCCCCACCATCCCAGGGCTCACGTGAATGCCCCGTGGTCATTTTTAACCTCAGATCTTTGACGTTATTAACAACACACGTGTGGGTCTGGCCTCCCCGGGGGACAACATCTGGGGGAGAACATCTGGGGGATATCCATCATGGCCACCGCGGGCTGCAGCCCCCGCCCCCGGCCGGGGATGGGTCACATCTGAGCACTGAGTGCTTGATGTGGAGTCATTACCATCACAGACTTCCAGCCCAATTACTTGACAGATGAAATCAAGATCCGTTGGCCTTATTGTTCGCATCTGGAGCGCTGCATCCGCAAACACCTGGCCTCGTCCCCCGCCCCGGCCGCGGCAGTGCCAGCGGTGGCTTCATCTGGATATCGTTTCCCTCAGCCTGGCACATGGGAAGGTATCAAACACACCCTGATAACGAGCCCTCTCCCCCAGCCGTTACCCACAGCGCCCTCAGAGAGGAGGGGATGCCCATTTCCCATCCCTGCCCACTGCTTCTCCTCCTGCCAGCAGCTCCACAGGAGGTTTTTTCTCCCAGCCATCCCAAGCCCAGGTGAGTCCCACCCCAAACCTGTTTGCAGCTCCAGTTTTGCAACCGAACTGCCGTGATTTCCCCTGGCTGATTTCACACAAAGGAACAATTATGCTTCTGCTTCGTTTCTACCCATTAACAAATCGCGTTTGCTTCAGGAGGGGAATAAAAGGAATTGCATCAGAAATATTCGAGGTGCTGAAGTCAGCACGCAGGTGTTGGGTGACTCTGCCAGCACCAGCCCAAGCAGAAAGCTCCTAATCCCGGTGATTACGGCACATAAACACGGAACTGGGGATGGGGTTCACACCCCGGGCAGCCCCTGGGGTCGGTGCGGCCCCAGAGCCTCACCGGGAGCTTTTGGTTGGAGGAGGGGAGGTTTATTTTCCTCATGTGTCCCTCGCTTTGCTCCACTTGAGGAGCGGCTCCACGGCGGAATGGGAACCAGGGAGCTCCAGAGGAGCCCCAAGTCCCCCAGGGCCATCAGGGTCAGCCGTGGGCAGAGTGTGGATGGCCCTGGGTGCTGCAGGAGCTTCACCCCCTGGGCCCAGTTCTGGTGTCCTCACAGTGTCTGCCTGGCATGAAAGATGCCCATCCATCCATCCATCCATCCATCCCTCCCTCCCCTCAGCACAGCCACAGCAGGGACGAGGCAGTGCCTTGGAGGCAGGCACCGAGCAGCAGAAGGAATTTGGGTTTCTTTCTTCCCCTCTAACCCATCTGTCCTTAATTTCTTTGGGGGTTTCACTCCAAATTCTTCAGATTCTGCAGCAAATGCTTTGCAGTCCTCGGCCCCTCCACGGCTGCCCAGCTCGGGGCTGCCTGCAGCTGGAGCACAAGGAAGGGAAAATCCCAGCCCTGAAATTCACCAACAATAACCCGTGTCCTGGAATTATTTGTTGATCCATGGGAATTTTTTTTGTTTGGTTTTGCTTGGTTGGTTATTGGCTGGTCCATCCCCCTCCCTCTTCTGGGGACTGTGCCAGCCCGTCCCTCCGTGCCTCAGCAGGGGATGATAGATTTGGTGGCAGGGGACACCAGACCCTGTTCCAGCCCACATTTACCCCTGGCTACATCCTGTGCCCCGCGTTCGCCAACTGCTGGATCGAGTCCTGCCAGGAGGCGCAGCCACGGCCGCGCTGCCACGAAAAGACCTTTACTGGGGACCGAAGCGCCCGGAGGCAGATGTTGCCTTGCCAGAGCTCTGCTGGGAGGTGTTTCCATTTCCTCTTATCATTTGTAGCAACAAATCCCTTGTTTTGCCCTAATTTCGCAATTACAAGTTGGTGGCTCAGGGCTACGGGCGCAGGCGAATGTCTGGGGCTGGGGAGCGCAGCCGGCCCGCGGTGCGATGTTCCCTGCAGTCGCTGCTAATTAGCCGCTAATTTTACAGACTCCTTTATGGTTTGCAGTCATTTCAGCTTCCTCGTGGGCTGGAGCGCCGCGGGCAGAGCTCTCCCGGGAAGCACCAGCGCGGCTCAGCCGCAGGTCCCCGGGGAGAGCCGGGCGGGTGGAGCAGGACCCCGGCGCCAGCCGAATTACTTCCCCAGGATGCTGGGAACAGCCTGGGAAACATCGGGAGGCACTCACAGCCTGGCCGAGGCTGAGCTCAGGTGGTCACAACTCCCTTTGGATGCTCCCACTTCCCCAGGATGCCGGGATCCAAAATATCCCCCTCACCCCGCTGTCACACAGAGCACAAACTCAGACCCTGCACAGCCCTGGGTGAAAACAATCCTGCCCCAACAGTGACCCACACAAACCCCATCGGCTCAATTTGAGCCAAATCTGGAGGATTTGAATTATGCCTTAGATTAACAGGAGAGCACAATTCCTCCCCGGAGCCTTGGTCCAAGCCCCAGGTTTGATAAGCATCAGGACACGGTGCTGGCCTCAAATGGAGAAATTAAACAAATACCTCACATATTTGGGTGACTCACACAGGTGAGCAGCTGCAGTTGAAGACAGGATCCATCTCGCCCTGATCCCTCTCACCCCTTGGCGGGTACTGGCAAATCACAGCCTCTCCTCGTTCCTGTTTAATCCCTGCCGAGGCAGAGGTGCCGGCCTGGCACCGCCTCTCACTCGGCTTGGAGGGGTCTCCCCGGCTTCTCCAGCCCCTGACCCCTCATCGACCTCACACCACACACCTGCACCCACAGACTCTGCCCCTTTCCAGCCAGAATTCCTGGGAAACCAGCACAGCACCCCAGTTCTGTCCCACTTCCCGGAGTCAGCTCATCAGGACAGACAGCAGGGAGCCATGTGGATCAGCGTCCCACACCTGGACAGACGGATGGATGGACGGACATGGGATGTGCTGGGAGAGGCAGCACCTCCTGCCTGTGTTGCATCCCTGCCAGAGCCTTGGTGCTTCACCCATCGGAGCCAGCAGCTTAAATTAATCTGAGATTAACTAATTTGGAGCCTTGCTTCGAATCGGATGGGTT
>VZTE01002523.1:210405-315081 GCA_013397775.1 Eulacestoma nigropectus
AGGCATCGGCTCTTCACCGCCGGTACAGCCACCGGAACCGGCACCGGCTCCGGCCCTGCTATCCCGGCACCGACATCAGTCCTTGGATCCCGGCACCAGGACCGACCGGCCTCCGCCAGCGCCGGCACCGTCACTGGCACTGACACCGGCACCGTCACTGGCGCTGGCACCGGCACCGGCACCGGCTCTTCTTCCCCGGCACAAGGTCCGGTCCCCCCCGGCACCGGGACTGACCCCGACGTTATCCTCCCCCGGCTCTGGGGCCACTTCGACTCCCCGGCATTGCTCGTCCTTCTCCATCACCGGGACCGCCCGACCCTTCCCGGCTCCCCGGGCCCCCCCGCCTGCCGCAGGTACCGGCGCTGCGGGGCCCCGGGGCGGGCGGCGGGCCCAGGCAAGCCCCGGTTTCCCCAGCAGGGTTGGTGGCGTTTGGGACTGGGGGTCCCTCAAGCACCCCCAGGGCTCTGAGGATGGGTGCAGGCGCGGGCAGAGCAGGGACCACCCTGCCCCGGGAGCGCAGAGCCGGGGTCACCCGTGGGGACCCTCCCACGGAGGGATGCGGGGTCCGACCGGGGCCCGTCGTGGGTGCGGGGGGTCCCGGAGATGGAGGAGGGGACAATCTGGCATGTGGCAAGGTGAGGGCTTTGAAGGTGAACCTGGGAAGGTTCCAAAGGGGCTGATCTGCTGCAGCTTCCTTTTCCTCCCAAAAATCAGCACCACAAATCCCTTCTTTTGTAGTTTATCCAAAACCTCTCGGATGAGTCCCCGGGCTTAAGCTCTCGTGGAAATGGCACCTTCCTTGGTGCAAGAGGAAAAAATTTTGGTGCCCTTTGGACAAAAGCTGGGGTCTGGCTCTGCTGCCCTGGCCCTGCGGCCGCAGCGGCGCGCTCGGATGGATCCCCATTCCCTAATGCCAAGGGACGTGTCCGGCGGCCGGGAGCTCCCCCCGGGGCTGCGGGACCCCGGCGTGGGGCCGGCGCCGGCGGTGCCGCTGCCCTCCGCATGCTGCCGCTTTGAATTAGGTCAGGCTTCATCCCGGGCGGGCTGAGCTCCCGCTGCAGCCCCGGGGATTGATGGCTCGTGGCAGGCGCCCGGGCAGGGGGAGGAAGGGGCTCCGCACCGCGGGGCGCGGGGAGCCGGGAACGCGCCGCGTCACCGCACGGGAGGGAGGGGGACGCGCTGCTTTGAAAGTGCCTCCCGTAAGATCCACCGAGATCAGAGGAGCGGGATGTCAGGGAAAGCTCCAAATAGACTCCAGGGCCCCGCACACCTTAGAAGTGCCTTCCAGGCGGTGGAAGGAACCGCAGCAGCCAGCAGCTCTTGGCAGCATCATCCATGGGATAACTGCTGCTCCCTGGAATTCCGACAGTGAGGCTGTGCCGGTGTGAATGGGATGATGTTGGGACTGGCTGGATCCTTCCCCACGGCTGAGAGCTCCTGTAGGCTGCAGGGGCCATGCCATGAGGGATGTGAAGGTCTCAGGAAGACGAGCAGAGATTGGAAACAGCTGGAGAGCGAAGCAGAGTCCATAGTGAGGCAGGACTAGGCTCAAGCCCTGGGATGCACAGGGTGGTGTAGAGGCTTTGGGAGTGGGTCCTGGGGCTGGCTGGCTCTCAGCACCCCGCTGGAGGCATTCCAAAGCCCACCTGGCTCCTTGCTCCCCCAGCAGCACAAAACCCACTCCACTATCCACCAGTAAAACCCCTGAGAAGGAGCGATGTGATGTGAAACTGGGAGCAGAGGATGGAGCTGGGATCCCACACCCATTGGCCAAAGTTACATTCTGAGCTTGCAGAATTCCCTCAAAGCCACCTCGGTGCTCTCTGATGTCGGGATAATGCGGAGCACTCCAGGGACGGCGTCACAGCCGGGTTGTGTCACAGTGTTTTGTGCAGATAATTAGAGAGGGATTTCCAGCTCCTTTGGCTGGGTGAGGAAAGCGCTGCCGTGGTGCCACATCCCTGCCAGCAGCGCCACTGCCATGCTAATTAACCACAGAGGACTGAGGGAAGTTAATGAAGTTGATATTTCAATTAACTCCCTGATTCTACAACCAAAGCAAACACCAGGTGAGCAGTGCCCCCCTGGGAGCTCCCCCCATGCCAGGCTGTGCCACGCTACCTCCTGCTGCCTTGGCCCTGTGAAGGGAATGTATTAGCGGGAGATGTCCCAAGACACCAGCCCAAGCTGGGTCACAGCTTTTCTCTGCCAGATCATGTCCAAGACCTGAATTTGAACCAAAGCTGGGAGAAAGGAGCGGAATTTTGGAGCTGTAATCCAGTGGAGAGGCTCACTGATGGTTACGACTTTGATGTGTCCACACACAGCGAGGGGGGACACTGTCATTAGGGGTCTTGTGCCTCTGCCCTGCAGAGGTGTGACCATTCTGGGCTGGGTGTCCCAAGCACTGCTCCTTAGCTGACATCTCACTCAGCCCCAGTCCCCTCTCAGGGATGTCCCGAACAGGAGGGATCACCCCCTGAGAGCTGTTTGCTGGCACCTCCAAAGCCACTGTCATCCCCACTGCCCCGTGACCCAGCCGAGCCCACCCAGCTGCCCCCATGAAAACACTTGCAAGGGCCTTCATATCTGATTTATCCTGTAAAGAGCAAAAAGATCCCCACGATCTGCAGGGCCACAGGCAGGGGACGAGCTCTGGGCTGGGAGATGGGTTAGTGCTGGGCCACCTCCACACTCAGTGTTGGCTCTCTGAAGCCTGAGGCAGCAGCAAAGCCTCCCCCGGGGCTGCACCTCCCTCTTGGGGTGCTGATGGTCCAGCCAGGACACCCAGCGGGGTCTATCCTGCTGCCCCTCACCCTCCCTGGAGGTGGCAGCAGCAGCAGCAGCAGTGTAGCCCCCGCTGTACTCGCCAGAGGAGAACTCCCATACAAGCCCAGGCTATTATTATCTCCGTCTTCCACCGTGCTAATGGTCTCTCAGGAAACAGACTTCTTTTTTTTTCCTTCTTTTTTTTAGCTTTTAAAACCCACGAGTACGGGAGCGGTGGGAACGGAGAGCCGGGCACGGCGGAGTGGAACACCGGCAGCACCGAGCCCAGCGCTGGGGAGACACTGTCCCCCTGACCTGGCAGGACCCTCCAAGGACCAGCCCAGGGGCATTCTGGTAGGAACAGCCAGGGGTGATGGGCAGTACTGGGGATACTGGGAGGGGCTGTGATGTGGGACCACTGAGAACCCTGCATGACGAGGGGCAGGGGGTGTCCAGGCTGCAGTGCTGGGGTGGACAGGGTGGACAGGGCCCTGTGGCATCAGGAGAGGGATCCCTTGGAATCACAGAATCAGGGAATGCTTTGGGTTGGAAGGGACCTTAAAGACCACCCCTGCAGTGGACAGGGACACCTTCCACTAGAGCAGGTCTCCTCTCAGGCCCAGCTCCACTGCCCATTTCCCTCTGCTCACTCCTCGTTTGGCTGTTTTGGTGCTTTGCCGGATGCTGGTGGTGCCAGCAGTGCCACAGCCCTGCCCACGGGCTGGAGGGCACCAGCCAGGATCTCTGCAGGGAGCTGGGACCACCAGGACAATCACCCATGGATGATTTGGGGTTAACAAGTGGCTCCTGTAAAGGAGAAGCAAAGCAAGAGCTGAGATTATATAAAGGGGGCTGGAGGCAGCTGCAGCACAGCTTGTAATTAATTCCTGGCACTGAGGAGCTTTGAAGATCCAGGGCGGCACGGTGCGAGCATGAGGCAGCCCCAGGGTCCCTGGGATGCATTCCTGCTCCTGCTGCAGGGATGCTGTGAGGGGAAGAGGGCAGGGGGGGCTGAGCACTCCACAGACCCGCTGGGAGCTGACTCAGCACCGCGGTGGCCCTGCAGAGCCCTTCCTGCAGATCCCTTCTCCCTCTCACAATCACGGAGTGGGCACAGCTCGGAGCAGGTCAGCCCATGGCTTTGGCAGGAGTGCTGCCATGAGGGATGGTGGTGGCTAGTGGGGACACTTTGTTGAGGCCAGGGACCCCCTCAGGACAATGGAAACTTTGTGTTAGAAAAACTTTTGTGCCCCCGCAGTAAAGCCAGAGATTGCTGACTGTGCTTACAGAGCATCCCCACGCTGCACTGGGGCTGCAGCTTGGGCTGGCTCCAGTTGGGATTCATGCAGTGCTTGAAGCAGGGGCCAAACCAAGAGCATTTAAAGGAGTCAGGGAGTCCTGCCCGCTGGCCTGGCATCCCTCCTTGCAGCCCCAGCACTCGCACTGGGACCAGTGGAATGTCCTGGTGCGGAAAATCCCCCTTATTTGGCTGCAGCCCTGGCTGGCAGCTCCGGGCTCTCGGCAGCCCCGTTGCTAATTGCCTGGCTGAGGTTTATCCTCGTTAGACAAGCTGTTTCCCACACACAGCCATTGAACTCATCTCACCACGGGCCCTTCTGCATCCCGTCCCTGCCGGGAAGCACAGGAAGAGCCACAAGCTCTGTGCCACAAGCGCATCCTGAAATAGGCTGGAAGGCGCCCAGCCCGGAGCGATGGGTCCCGGGAGATATCCCCGGGCGATGCCGATGGGGTTGGCAGGACCCGGGCAGGGATGTTCCGTGCCCTGAGGTGACCCGGAGCTCTTCCAGCTCTGACAGCTGCTTCCCTGTCCCTCGGCAGTGCCGTCGGCGATGCGAGCGATGGCAGACCAGGCTGCGGTGGCAGCAGACGCCTCCCCAGCCCTGGCACCGTCCCCGGGCTCACCTCGCCGTGGGGACACCGAGGGACCAACGCCCCATCCCGGCGGCACCAGGGAGGACACCGGCGGCCGGGATGGCTGCGGGCTCCTTCCCACCGCGGACGGGGACACGAAGCGTCCCCCCTCGCCCCAGCCCGGGGGGATGCTCCTGGCCGACCTCCCGCGGGCCCCCCAGCCCCGGCTGAGCCCGGCCAAGTCGCGCACGGCTCCATCGTCGCCCAGCGTGTCCCCGTCGGAGAGCCGAGCCGCCCTGCTCCGGCTGCGCGACGCCAGGCTGGAGGACACGAGGCGGCGGCTGTCGGAGGCCGTGCAGGAGCCCCTCAGCCGCCTCAGCCGCCTCATGGCCGAGGACAGCAGCCCCACGGCCCGGGCCAAGGAGCCGGGGGCCAGCCCCGGGGGCAGCCGCGGGGCTGGGGGCCGCCGGGTGCGGGACTGGACGCCCTGGGAGCCCACCCTGAACTGCCGCTACGAGATCTGCTCCTACGGGGACGTGATCCAGGTGGTGGAGGTGGCACAGAGAGACGCCGAACCCCCGCCCTCACCGCCCGAGGAGCCGCCGCCGGCGCGGTCCGGGGGCACCGTGCCGGGCAGAGCGCTCGCCTCCATCGCCCTCCTCGCCTACGGGTACCTGGTGCTGCCGCTGCCGCCCTACGCCGCCGGGCTCTGCGTGGGGCTGCTCTGCGGGCTGCTGCTGGGCTTCCTCGCCGTCCTCCTCCTCGTGCCCAAGGCCCCGCCGGCCGCTCGGGGACCGTGGGGCCGCCTGCGCCCCAAGCTGCTCCCGGGGGAGCCGCGGGAAACGCCCCACCTCCAGGTAGGAGAGGGGCGGTCCGGGATGAGGGGCTGGAGGGGATCCCAGGGTTGGAGGTGCCCGTGGTGAGCAGGAAGCAGCCGGCTCCCTCTTCCCCCTTTTCCAGGGCTGGATGAACCAGCTGCACGTGTACGACCCCGAGCTTTTCCACCCGTCGCTCACGCACTCGGTGCTCGCCGTGCTGGACGGGGCCACCCTCAAGCTGTCCTACCCCAAGAGCAACATCCCGCGCCGAGCCACCTTCGAGGAGGAGATCCTGGACGCCGTCTTCGTCAGCCACCGCTCATATGACCTGACCGACGCCAAGGTGAGCCTGGAGGTCCCCAGGACCCTGCCACGGGGACCCCCCACACCTGGCCTGGCCTCACCCTGCTCTCGGTGCTGCAGGTCTTCCTGTGCCCCCCCAGCCTGGCCCGAAAGCGGACGTGGAACAAGAAATATCCCATCTGTGTGCTCCTCCCCGAAGCGGCGGAGGGAGAGGGCAGGAGCAGCGAGGAGCACGACACGGAGCTGCAGGGGGATGAGGGGACAAGGAAGGTGCCGGTGTCCGGGCAGGACATCCCGGGGGACTGCAGGGAGAGGTGCCTGTACCTGTTTGGGCGGACGGGGCGGGAGAAGGAGGAGTGGTACCAGCGCCTCGTGCAAGCCTCCCGTGGGACACCCAGCAGCTACGGTGACACCAGGGCAGGTGAGGAGCAGCCGCCACGGCCTCTGCTCTGTGCCAGGACTGATCCTGGAACACAATCCCTTGGTGGGCAGCAATGAGCACAGAGGGCCATGGAGGAGCCCCAAGTGCAGCCAAGAGGGTTGACCTCGTCAGCACAGGGTGGGTGGCATGTCACTGGCATCATGGACAGGCATCATGTCACCCCTGATGGCATCCTGACCCAACAGAGCGGATATTAGGAAAAATTCTTGCGCTGAAAGGGCTGTCCAGGCCTGGCACAGCTGCCCAGGGCAGAGGTGGAGTCCCCATCCCTGGAAGGAGTTAAAGCCCTGTGGATGTGGCACTTGGGGACATGGGTTAGTGGTGGCCTGGGCGGTGCTGGGGAATGGTTGGATTGATGGCATTAGAAGGATTTTCCAAGCTAAATGATTCTGTGATTCCGTGTCCCCAGGCATGGGATCAGCTCCGCAGAGCAGCGGCAGCAGCAGCGGGGGCAGTGCTGAGGACATCCCATCCACAGACACAGCCAAGGATCTGTCGGGAAGTGTTGAGGAGATTTACCTGGATTACAGCACCTACATGGCCCGATTCGTGCCAGCACAGGGGGCACCCAGCCCAGACCGGAGCCCCTCTCACAGAGCTCTGGGCAGCCCCACGCCCACAAAGGTGAGCGGGACAAACCCAGCACTGGGAGCGGGACTCGAGCGCTAAGCGGAGGCTGATGGACCCCGCACGGAGCCACTGCCAGTCTGTGGTTTGTGTGAGCAGCCAAGCCCTGGGGCAGGGGAGTGCCAGGACAGCAGGTCCCACTGCTCACGGGGCCACCTCGCTGCAGGGGCTGGTGGCTGCTGTCCCCCCGCAGCTCGGCGAGGACACGGCGAGCATGGCCTGGATGAACGCGCTGGTGGGGCGCATCTTCTGGGACTTTCTGCGGGAGCAGTACTGGGCAGAGCAGGTGTCCAACAAGATCCAGAAGAAGCTGAGCAAGATCAAGGTGAGAGGCAGGAGCATCAGATCACTCGGGGCAGCCCTGTTCCCAAGGCCCCATGGTGAGTGCCGGGCTGTGGTGACCGTGCCCCATGGGGTTTCCCTCCATCAGCTCCCGTATTTCATGAACGAGCTGACGCTGACAGAGCTGGACATGGGCACATCCATCCCCTCAGTGCTCAGCGCCTCCAACCCCACCATCAATGAGCGAGGTAAGCCCCACAGAGGGACAGGGACCCCAGGGCTGGCTGCAGGATGGCTTTAATGAGCTGCCAGCCTGGTCTCTGAAGCTGGGAAGTTTTGGCAGCGCACAAACAGCTCTGACCCCTCTGGTGCTGACCTGATCTTGCCCTGTCCCTCTCCCTGGCAGGACTCTGGGTGGACATGGAGGTCACCTACAGCGGCTCGTTGCAGATGACGCTGGAGACGAAGATGAACCTCAGCAAGCTGGGGAAGGAGAGCTCTACAGAGGAGAGCGGCCCTGCAGAGGCAGGCGGAGAGGGGTAAGGAATCTGTCCATGGATGCGCTCATCGTGCTCCTCCTGCCCGAGTGAGGCGAGGCTGCTGTCCCCAGAGCACCCTGTGATCTCCTGGGACTCGCAGGGCCAGGCCGCGGCTGATCCTGCTGGCAGACAGCGATGCGGAGTCATCCAGCGCCGGCTCCTCCGACGAGGAAGATGTCACCACTGCAGAGCCCTTGGGAGCCCCGGGGGAGCGGCTCCCCCCGCCTGGCACCGAGGGGTAAGGGGGTGCAGGGGGTCTGTGCCATGGGGGGCACAGGGAGGTGCTGGGGGATGCACGGTGCCACATCAGCACAGGGGCCTGGGGATGGTGTCCCTGGCAGGGCAAACACAGCACATCAGCAGTGGCAGCTTTCAGAGGGGACTCTGTCCCTTTGGGGTGCTGTAGCTGAGGGCTGGGGGACCCCAAAACCCAGCAGGGCTGAGCTGGGGCCCCTCTTGCTTTAGCCACGTCAGCGGCAACAGCACGAGCCGGAAGATCCTGCGCTTCGTGGATAAGATTGCCAAGTCCAAGTACTTCCAGAAGGCCACGGAGAACGAGTTCATCAAGAAGAAGATGGAGGAGGTTTCCAACACGCCGCTGCTGCTGACGGTGGAGGTGCAGGAGCTGGCAGGAACCCTGGCCGTGAACATCCCCCCGCCACCGACGGACCGTGTCTGGTACCAGCTCTCCTTCCCCCCAGGCACATCCTCCTTCCAGCTCCCCTCGCTCCCTGCGAGGAGCCAGCTCCAGGGCTCTGGGCTCATCTGGGGCACCAACAACCCAGGGCTGTACCCCAAAGGGGCTCACAGACCTCAGGCTCATTTCTCTGAGTCTCCACCCAGGCCAACACAAGATCTGGGGACCCTGAGCTGTGACCTCCTCCCTAAAACCCAGCAGTGAGGTCACCTGGGCTGAGCCACATCTTCGGGACGTGATGGTTTCTGCCTCTTTCCTTTCCCCTCACAGGTACAGCTTCCGAGTGCCGCCGCAGCTGGAGCTGAAGGTGCGCCCGAAGCTGGGTGAGAGGGAGGTGACATTCCTGCATGTCACCGAGTGGATCGAGAAGAAGCTGAAGCACGAATTTCAGGTGCCTGGGCTGTTCAAGGGCTCAGCAAACCCTGCTGAGGCTTGGGCATTGCTGCCTTCGGGGAGAGCCAGCCTCAGTTTGGGCCAGTTGTTTCTGCAAAAAGCCAACACCTGGTCTGGTCTGGCCAGCTTGGAACAGTGAAGACACAGAACCCAAATAACAACTCCAGGGCTGAGGAAAAGTGATTTCCTCCTACCATTTGCAGGCCTGCCCCAAGCAGGGAGAGTCTGGGGTGTCAGGCAATTCCAGGCAGACACCCCCCAGAAGGGCTGAATCCACCCATCTGCTCTGGGTTGGGGATGTTTGGGAGATTTACCTTCCCAAGGGTTTGTTTTTAGCCTCTCACCTCTGGTCAAAGAGCAGAAATGTCCCCACAGGTATTTAGGGCCCCCCAAAAGCCACCCATTTGCATGGCTTCAGAGTGCTGGTCCCTGCCCTGCTGTGACCACCCCTGAAGCCATGGCGGTGGGCAGAGAAAAGATAAACTGTTCCTGCTTGTCCCCACCCTGATATCCAGGGCTGGGACCCCCCTGAGGCTGCTGCTGCAGGGGTGGGAGCGCAGGACCTCCAGTTCACAGCCCTGATCTCTGACCTGGGCGTGGCTCCTGCCAAAGCCACCTCCAGGCAGTGTCCCCGTGGTGTTCAAACACACTGATTTGGTATTCTGGATTCCTCTTTTCAGAAAATTTTGGTGATGCCAAACATGGACGATCTCATCATACCCATCATGCGCTCTGGCCTGGATCCTTGGCCACCCACCACGGGACTGCTCCGGGACCCGCCAGCCAAGGGGGACAGGAGGCTCTGAAGCACAACCCCAGGGGCAGGGATACTGCCTGGAGCTCAGGGACCTCGCTGGGACATGGGGACAGCCAGGGCCTGGCCACTGACTGCACCCAGGGCTGTGCCTGGATTCATCCTCATCCTCTGCTTCTGCAGATGAGCCTCCTCAAATCCTGCAAGCACACGTTCAGGGCACAACCAGGCTGCTGGAGACCCAGGAATTTCATGGCCACGTTCCCAGGACTCCTGGTCAAGCAGGCAGCTCTGGACAGTGGAGGGCTGGGCTTCCCACTGTCTGGTTCCCAAAGAGGGTGCAAGACACCTGGACCAGTTCTGCACCAAAGGACTTGGGATCATCGCTGATCCAAAATTCCCGGCTCCGGGGCATCCTCCCTTCCCCGCAGGCAGCTGGGCTGCAAGGAAAGCATGGGTGGGAAAGGAGTCCCAGCTGAATAAACCCATTGCTGCCCAGCCCTGCCTAGCAGCCCTCTTGTTGTACACAAATTCCCACCTCTGCTGAGGATTCCAGCTGGGATCAGGGGCTTTGAGCAGGGAGAAGCCCCCGGGTTGTACCTTCAGCTTGGCAAAAGCAGTGCCTGGGGGTGTGTGGGAGAGGCAGTGAGGGGAGAGACAGTCCGGGAGCCTGGGCAGAGGCAGGTCATGGGGAGGCCCTGTATTCCCAGTGTTCCCAGTGGAAACTGGTGCAGAAGTGCTGGTACGTGCTCTGCTCTCTGCTGGATGAGAGGAAGGGGAGTCTTCGTGGTGGTTTGGTGAGTGGGAAGAATTCACTGGGCAAAGGAAAGGGAGGATCCAGAGGACAGAGCAGGCCCTTGGCTGTCCCAGTTAGTCCCTGTCCGTGTGGGTCAGCCCCAAATCCCACTTTTCCCATCCCCACCTGCTGAGGAGCCTGAAAACAGGCAAGACACCCCTCCAGAAGGAAGAGAGGGAGCAGGAATGGCTTGGAGCCCCTTTATTTGAGGTGCCCAGTCAGGCAGCCTTGGATCTTCATCCTTAGAGCTCTTCCTGCACACCTGGCTTCTCTTTCACCAAGTGTTTCTTCTGGGGGCCCTGGAAGAGAGCAGAGACGAGAGTTTGATGTTAGGGACACAGACCTGGCCTGCATGGCTGTGTCTGGGCTGTGGGGACCAGAAAGGCAGCTCTGGCCAGCCCCTGAAAAATGGGGTTATCCCACAGCAAATCAACCCTATGGGAGCAGATGGCAGGAATTACTTATGTCCCTCAACTTCCAGACAAATGTGATGTTTTACCACAGAATCCATGGGGGAAAATGGCAAAGAAAAGAGCTGCACCCAGGTCAAACCTCCTCCTGTCACCAAGCTCCTCGTCACAGCAGCTCAGGGCTGGCAGTGACACAACAGGCTCCTGACACCGAGCTGAAGGAAATCAGCTTAACCTCTAAAGAGCTCTGCAAAGGCAGTGCCTAACCAATCCCCCTGCCAGCACTAAGGAGGCTTAGCCAGCTTCACATGGCATTTCTGGCTGACAGGCCAGATCCAGACCCAGTTTACATCTGCGTGGGATCCAGGCAGTTGTTTCTTTCCCTTCTCCTTCTCTCTCTCCTGGTTTACTTGGTGCTTCCTCCATTTCAGACTCAGACTTGCACCAGCCTGGTGAAGGCTGCAAAACTATTCAGCAGACTGCTATGTTTGAATTATTTAATTTTTTTTCCCCCCCTGGATTTAAGAAAAATACACTGCTTGGCCTTCTTGAAAACTTCTGACAAAAGCACCACAAATTTGCATCTGAATTTGACCCAAACTTTTTTCCTCTAAGAACATTAAAGCTATAAATCATTTCAAACAAGTCAAATCAGTGCACAATTTCCAAGTGAAAGGGACCATATGGCCAAGACAGTGCCTGCCAAGTTAACTGCTTGTTTAAAAATTCCCATGGTAAATGGGAACTGGTTGCCCATATGGTCTATTATTTGCTGGTTGAGTTGTCTTGGATCACTCACACAACCATCCTGTTCTTCCTTAGCATCATTTCTGCTGTGTGAACTGAACTCGTGGCTGTCTTTAGACAAGAGAGTCTCAAACATTCGTTTGGCTGTTGTTGTATCGAGAAACAGATCATAGAATCGTGGAATAATAGAATCCTGGAATGGTGTGGGTTGGAAGGGACATAAAACTCATCCAGTTCCACCTCCCTGCCCATGGACACCTGGAAGATGCTTGGTTGGAGTCAGTCAGTTGCTTTAGCCCCACGATGAGCTGGAGGCAGCCCGAGGAACTCACCATGAAAGCTCTCTTTTCCTGAGCTGTCTGGAAGCGGCCGTGGCCAAATTTGGAAGTGGTGTCAATGAATTTGAGCTCGATGGCTTCATGGGCCCGGCGGCTCGTGTGCACCAGGAGGGACTGGGAAAGAAAAGTCACAACACATCAGGAGAATCGACACAGAAAATCAGGACAGCTGCTCCCATGGAAGCAGGGTTGGAATATCCTCTAAACAAATATCTCCTCAAAAACCTGTGTTCTCAGAGCAACACCCTGGTGCTCAGGTGGTGGAGAGCTTGCAGAGCTGCTCTCCACTCAGCATTCCACAGAATCACAGAATCAACTAGGCTGGAAAAGACCTCTGAGATCCCCAAGTCCAACCTATGACCTAACACCACCTTGTCAACCAGACCATGGCACTGAGTGCCACATCCAGTCTGTCCTTAAATGCCACTGACTCCACCACCTCCCTGGGCAGCCCATTCCCATGCCAAATCACCCTTTCTGTAACAATCCAAGGTTTCATTTCTGAGATGAACCCCAGCTCTCAGAGCTCTGAAGCTCTCCAGAGAGGCTCCATCCACCTGCCCACTCCACAAACCCCCCACCTGCCAATTGCCTCAGCACCACACTCATGTGCAACACAGCACCAAGGACCCTCCCAGTGCCCCTGCCCAGCATTTAGAGGGTTCTCCATGCAGGGAATATGTCCCTGGGGAGCTGCAGCCCATCCCAGCCTGGTGCTCTCACCTTCCGGAGGGTGAGCACTCGCTTCCTGGTGCCCACCACGCAGCCCTTCAGCATGAGGAAATCGTTGTTGACCTCCCCGTAGTGAGGGAAACCACCCTGTGGGGAGAGCAGAGGGGTTGGTGGGCAGGAGAGCTGGCTGGGAGAGTCAGGAGGGTCACAGCCCTGTCACCCCCTCAGCCCTTACCAGAGGCGTGATGGTCTTCTCCGTGATATCGTAGTGTGTCGAGGCGTTGTTCCTCACCACCTTGCCATCCTCCACATGGATCCCATGGCCAATGCGGTAAATCTGGGAACAGACAGGCAGCAGAGGTGGAGACTCTCCTGCCCCTTGCTGAGGAGCTTCACAGGGTGACCGAATCCCCCACAGAATCACATGGTTTTCACCAAGGTGTGCCCTCAAGCAGCGGAAAAGCACCAGGAAAGACATGGAAATGTCTATGGAAATATCTGGGAGGATAAGGGCAGCTGAGGGCACCATGGGAAGGAGGATGGTGACAGGATGGCAGGCCTGAGGGAGCCCCCCTGTGCCGTACCTTCTTGTTGATCTCGGTGCGGTGGTGGTAGCCCTTCTGGCCAGCCCGGGCGATGGAGTAGCCCACACGGGCTGGGTGCCAGGCCCCAATGCAGGCCACCTTCCGCAGGCCCTTGTGGGTCTTCCTGGGCAGCTTCTTGGTGTGCCAGCGGCTGGTCACCCCTGGGAGCATGGGAACAGCGAGCAGGGTCAGCAGGGAGGGGCAAGGCTGGGGCTGGGGAAGGAGAGTCCCATCATTCTCTTGAGGGACCGTCTCCTCATTCTCCTGCAGTTCTCAGAGGAGGCCGTGTTGGGAGGAGATCAGGAGCTGTTCTCATTTCCCCCAGCTCTGATCAGACTGGGATGTGTTCATGCACACACCCAGGGACACCCACACCCCTGCACGTGTGGGGTTTGTGAGACATTCACACAGTCACAGAATGGTTTGGATTGGAAGGGACCATAGAGACCATCCAGTTTCAAGCCCTGCCACAGGCAGGGACACCTCCCATTAGACCTGGTTGCTTTATGTACAGACAGTACCTCTGAGCCTCCTGGGAGGCCTCTGAGCACAACAGACAACACATCTTTCACTGGCCTTAATCTCAGGGAAAATCCTTCCACCAGAGGTTACCTTGTCAGCTCCTTTTTATCTACATCAGAGATGCCCCTGTTGCACTTTTCCCTTGCTGGAATCCCTGAGATTAAGGAAACCAAACTCTGCCACAACAGAACTGGATGTCATGCTTAAGATCCCGAGGCTCTTTGCTACTCCCTCTACAAAAAATTGGGGGTTCTCAGTGTTGTTAACACCCTCCTACCCCAAAACCACCTGATGGGCAGAGCCACGTGAGAGGGACAGACCCAAACCCCCGTACCTTTCATCCCGTGCCCCTTGGTCACGCCGATGACATCGATCATCTCGTTCTGGCTGAAGACGCTGTGCACAGAGATCTGCTTCTCCAGCCTCTCCCGGACCCAGTCGACCTTCTCAGCCACTGTCCCCCCATTCAGCTGGATCTCCATAATGTGGGCCTTCTTCTGCCTCAGTGGGAGCAGCCTCATCTGCAGCACACAGTGTTTTAGGGTGGCATGTGGCCCCTCGCCCCAAAGACACGAGGGTGCAGCAGGGCTGGGTCACTCACAATCTGTGAGGGGCACAGGGGTGAGCAGAGCCACTGCTTCACCACCCTCTCTGCCACAGTCACCCCCTTTCATAGCAGCCCTGGGTCAGCAGCTCTTTATATCTGGGATCTCGTGGAGCCAACTCCTTGTCCTTGAGCCCAGAGACCCCATCTGGTATTTAGCCAACTTAGCTCTCCCCCAGATTCCAAAGCAGCCCTTAACTCCGGGGATCAGCGTGAAAATGGGCCCCTGTGTATCCAGCAATCAGCATCAGGCAAAACTCTGCCTGCCCGTGGGGTTATTTTTGCCCAAAACATTTGACACCAGTTGCTAATTTGAGGTGATCATGAGGCCCAAGGTCCCTTGCTGACACAGGACTCAGGACCTGCCCAGGCTCTGCCCTCCTCTTGCTCTCTTCCACGGAGTGTGTGTGCTCCCATCGGGATGTCAGGGCTCCCCAGTGTTCCCAAACCACAGCCCCTGAGGCAATCCTGGAGCAGGGAGCTCTGGGAGGGGACTGGGAGGTCAGGAGGCAGCTGGAAAGGTCAGCCAGCACCTTCCATCGCCCCGTCTCACACCCTCTGCTCTCTCAGCCTCTGTGACACCACCAAAACACCCCCTGATCCCACTTCCAGGCCCTTCAGAGCTGAAGAAGCCCCCAAGATCCCCCTGCCCATGCCGGGGGGAGGCTCTGACCTGTGTGTGCATAATGACACGGATGACCTTGCAGTACTTCTTCATGGCTGCAAAATCCTTCTCCAGCTGCCTTTTCCCAGCCTCATCCTGCCATTTTTTGCAGTACTTGGTGAACGCCTTCTTCTTGCTCTTGTGCCTACGACAGAAGTGTTTTAACATCCATCAGAACTGATAAAGGGCTTGTGACAGTGCAGAGAGGGGACAGGTCACCTTGTCAGCCACCTCCTCGGAGGTATAAGGAACCTGTGGATACCTGAGCCTCACCTGACTGTCGGGACCTTGAGGTGGGAAGAGGAAAGTGGATAATGAGCCGTGAAAAGGGCTTGTTCAAGGGTAATTCAAACCTTTCTGCATGAGGAATTGCAGTTGTCTCCCACTGACTGACTCAGCACCATCAAAATACAGGCGCATAATCAGAGACAGGAGAAAGCAGGGATCAGAGGCTTGTGGTGGGTGGGTCTCCATGGCACTGTTACAGGAGACACAATTCCTACAGCGAGGAAATTCGTGTTTCCACTTCCCTCTCTGCTGAGGGGTGTTGATATTTATGAGGGCCAGGGGCTACATTCTGCATCGATATTCCCCCTGGCAAATCTGGTTTCACTCCAGCTCAAGAATTCCAGTTAACTGGGGAGCCCACGAGCCCAAGCTACACGAGGGAAAAGGAACCTGCCATATGATATTGTGGAGAGAGCTAACTTGGTTCGACTATTAGAATAAATTTACATATGCATATGCTGCTCCCCAGCATCGGGCTGTTTGCAGTGTCTCTGTGCATGACTAAATAAGCAGCAGTTTCACTCCACAGGAGCTGAGCTGTCTGGGCATCCTGGTGAGCCTGTGGAATTGCTGCCAGGGACCCCTCACAGGCAGGAAAACCCCTGCTCTGGGAATCCAAGAATCATTGAGGTTGGAAAAGCCCTCCAAGACCACCGAGTGCAGCTTGTGACTGATCCCCACCTTGTCACCCAGCCCAGAGCACTGAGTGTCACATCCAGTGGTGCCTTGGATACCTCCAGGGGGGTGACTCCACCACCTCCCTGGGGAGTTCCAATGTTTAATGACCCTTTTTGGGAGCACGTACCAGTTCTTGTAGAAGCGCCGCCGGCACTCGTCGCTGATGTGCTCAGCAAAAACAGTCTTGAAATTCCTCAAGCCCTTGGGTGTCTCGATGTAGCCCACAACCCCCACCACCACCATCGGGGGGGTCTCGATGATGGTCACAGCCTCCACCTCCTCCCGCTTGGAGACCTCTGCAAGGCAGCAAAGGGAAGTGGTGCTCGGCATCCTCTGGGATCAGGTCATTCCCTGGAGGATTCCGGCTGTCACAGAGAGTGCTGGGGGCAAGGTCACGTTTGGTCTAAGCCAGGCCCAGCCTTCCCATCTCCCAAACCACCACTCACCATCCCAGTGTGGAGATTTCCAGGAACTCCCACTCAGCCCATGCTGAGGTGGCCTTTGACCAGCCGAGATCTGGACAGCCAGGACTTAACCTAGAAGCTGTGGGCTCCACCACCCCTTTCCAGAAGCAGCCTTTCCCAACAAGCCTATCCCCGCCTTTCCCTCCTGGATGTGGCCCCGTGCCTGCTGCAGCCAAGCCTTACTGAGCCCAGGCCTGTGCACCTCCCGCACGGTGTGGGTCATTCCAGCCTTGTAGCCCAGGAAAGCTGTCAGGTGGACTGGTTTGCTGGGGTCATCCTTGGGCCAGGCCTTCACCTTCCCTCGGTGCCGGCGGCTCCGCTTGTGGGGCAGGAAGCCCAGGTGGCCATGCCTGGGAGCAGAGAACTTGCGGTGGGACTGCCGAGAGGAACAGCAAAGGGCGGCGTCACTCTCAGCTCCCGGAAATTGGGGCAAAGGGAAAAACAACAAAAAGCACAACAAAAATTCCTCTCTTTTACATGGGAATGCCAGAGAGATTCTGGGCTCTTCCTTGAGTCGTAACAGGGTGGGATTTTGTTCAAGCTTCTGTCACACACATGGAAAAATGTCACAGAATCCTGGAATGGTTTGGGGTGGAAGGGACCTGAAGGCACATCCCGTTCCACCCCCTGCCATGGGCAGGGACACCTTCCACTATCACAGGGTGCTCCAAGCCCCATCCAACCTAGCCTTGGACACTGCCAGGGATCCAGGGGCAGCCACAGCTTCTCTGGGCACCCTGTGCCAGGGTCTCCCCCCTCTCACAGGGAAGGATTTCTTCCCAATATCCCATCTAAATCTACTCTCTGTCAGTGTGAATTTACTAAATTTCTGGACAAATGATGCCACTTAAATAAAAAACTTAACAAGATCTCCCTCCTTCAGCCTCCTCTGAAGGACTTTGAAAAAGAAATACATTATTTACTAGGTCTCTCCTTCTGTGCTCTTAATTATAATGACTTATTTTGTATCCTGCAGTATCAAAAAGGCCTGCTTGGAATTCCTGGGCTTTGTGTCATCAAGGCAAATGGCATAAAACAAGCACAGGCAAGGATCAGAAAAACAGGGGAAAAGATGCCCAAAGGAACATGCACAGGTTCTAAAGGCACCTTGAAAACCAGATGAGAAGAGACAAATATATAAACCTCAACCACAAGCAGCAAAGGGTTAGTCCTGCACCCACTGCAGCTCCTTCCTAGCTCAGATCAGTCCCAGCGCCCGGCTGTGCTTTCCACCAAGCTCATTTTCCAGCCTGAGTGGAACTCTGAGGATTCTGACCCCATTCCAGCGGCACTACCAGGAGAATAACCCAGCCCTGCTCGCTGACCCTCCGCACACAAGCGACTCCAGCAGAGCTCTACCAACCATGGGATGTCTTCAGCCCGGGGCAGCAGCAGAGAGAGGCTGTCAGGAAGTGCCTCCCCAGACTAATACTTAAGATGGTTATGGGTCTGAAGACACAAATTTAGCTGCTCGCTTCACCCGCTGCGATATTCATTTCATTCCTGGCAGGTTGGACACGACAGTTGTGGTGTGATAAAGGTCAATTGCTGCTGGCTCAGTTTACGCTTCTCCCTCCTGAACAACTCCAATGTGAATGGCAGGAATTAGGGCAGTTTCCTGAATTAGGGCAGCTTCCAAATGGGCACCTCACACCCAGAACTGTGAACACCTGCACCAGGTACCCCCAGCACAGACTGAAAATCTCTCTGTCAGCCCGGGCAAAAAGGCTTTGTGATTCTGACTGGAAAAGAGATCAAGACAAGAGATCTTGGAATCACAGAACAGTTTGGATGGGAAGGGACCTTAAAAACCATCCAGTCAGAACTTCTGCCATGGGCAGAGACACCTTCCACTATCCCAGAGTGCTCCAAGCCCTGTCCAACCTGGCCTTGGACACTGCCAGGGATCCAGGGGCAGCCACAGCTTCTCTGGGCACCCTGTGCCAGGGCCTCCCCACCCTCACAGGGAGGGACTTCTCCCTGATATCCCATTTAACCCTGCCCGCTGTCAGTGGGAAACATTCCCAACAGGTCAGGAGCTGTCCCTCTGCTCAGCCCCGTGAGGCACATCTGTAGTGCGGTGTCCAGCTCCGAGCTCCTCAGCACAGCAGGGCCAGGGAGCTCCTGGAGCGGGGCCAGTGGAGGATGCGGAGCTGAGGAAGGGCCTGGAGCATCTCCGTGCCCAGGAAGGGCTGAGGGAGCTGGGGCTGCTCAGCCTGGAGAGGAGCCCCAGCTGAGAGGGGCCCTGAGCCCTGGGTGTCCCTGGCTGCAGGGAGGGTCAGAGCAGGGCCCGGGCTCTGCTGCGGGGGGGCCCAGCAGTGGCACCAGAGCAACGGGCAGGGACTGATCCCAGGAATTCCCCCTGCACATGAGGAAGAATTTTATCCCTGTGCAGTGACCGAGCACTGGAACAGATCCCACAGAGGGTGTGGAGTCTGCCTCACTGGGGATATTCCAGAGCCATCTGTACACAGTCCTGTGCCATGTGCTGTGCGATGGCCCTGCTGAGCAGGGAGGTGGGACAGACGGGACACACCGCAGGCTCCTCCAGCCTGACCCATCCCTGATTCTGGGATTCCCTCATGGAGGAGGGACACGCGCACTACAACTCCCAGCGTGCCCCGGGGCCGCCGCCATATTCCTGCGGCCCCGCCCCCAAGGGTCACCCCCATATTCCCGCGCTCCCGCCCCCTCAGAGGTCGCCGCCATCTTTCCCCGCTGCCGCCGCAATGCCGGAGGATCACGACTGGGAGGCGTACAAGGTGCCGCCGACCCGCACCCCCGTCTCCGAGAGGACCACGTCGGTGCCCAACCCCGTGAACTTCTTCCAGAGCGCCTTCAGCCATGTCCTCGACGCTCCCGTCACCTTCGTCCGAGGTACCGGCGGGACGAGACCCCCACCAGACCCCTCCCTCCACCCCCCCATTCCCCCCGGGAGCTGAGGGGGGACACAGGGACGGGCACACCGGGGCACGGGGCAAAGGCGTGAGGAGACGGGCACCTGGACAGGCAAAGGGCACACACAAGGACACGGGGACATTGGTCCTGACAGTAACAGCGACGGGCAGACAGAGGGGGGACAGGACACTGGGACACAGGACACAGACAAATACACGGCGTGGACAGAGGGATAGACACAGGGACATGAGACACAACATGGACAGGGGACAGACAGAAGAACACAGCATGGACACAGGGACATAGGACAGACAAGAACACGGCTTGGATAGTAAGACACACACAGGGACATGGGACACTGACAAGAACACTTGATAGTGGCACAGGGACATGGGACACGGGACACAGCATGGACACTGGGAGAGGTGTAGGGGCTTGGGATACAGGGACACAGTAACACAGCACAGAAGGACAAACACACAGGTGGCCATGAGTTGGACACAGTAATGGACCCACTGCTGCTGCCTGGGAAGGTGGCACCGGGCAGTGCCAGGTGTGCTGCCCCCCCGAGCTGGGGTGTGTGACCAGGCTGTCCCTGCAGAGTGGATCGAGCGGTGGCAAACCAAGAACAAGTTCTACTACTACCACCAGAAGTTCCGCCGTGTGCCTGACCTGAGCCAGTGCCTGGACGGTGACTACCTGTGCTTCTATGAGGCCGAGGCTCAGTGGAGGAGGGACAGGTATGGCTGCCCCAAGACCGTCCCCAGGCCAGGTCACAGCAGAGCACACAGCTCTGGGACCTGCAACATTTTGGTGGATGCTGGGGTGCTGAGGCAGCAGCTCCAGCCCACCCCATTACACATCAGTGTCCTGCTGTCCCTGCAGCACACCTGGCACGGTGGCATTAGGGACCAGGACCCTGAAAATCCCAGAGCTGACATTCCACAGGGTGTCCTCACCCATTGGTTCAGCTTTTCTGTCATCTCGTGGCTGCTGTTGCATTCATCACCATCTTTCCCGCAGGATGGTCGATCAGGAAATCGTGGAGATAGTCCGGGAAAGAATGGCTGCGTGCAAGCAGAGGGAAGGGCCCAACCAGTTCCAGAACTGTGCCAAGGAGATGGAGCTGCTGGCACAGGTCACCAAGGCCTACCAGGACAGATGTGAGTATGGCAGCAGCACACAGGGGAAGGGTCCTAAACCCAGGGAAGGGGGGTCTGAAACCACATCCCACACTCGTCATGGAACACAGGCAGCTTGTGGGAGGCACTGCTCAGGCATTTCCTTTCTTTTTCAGACGGTGATCTGGGTTACCATGGGAATGCACGGACGTGCCTGATGAAGCAGAAGCACAGGATGATGGAGGAGAGGAAAGCAGCACAAGAGAAGGAGAGCTGAAACAGCTCCTCCCTCCGTGGTGCTGGTATCCAAGCGCACGTCGCTTCCTTGACCTCTGGTGCCGTTGGCTTCCACAATAAACAGACATCTGTACAGCTGGGATCTGTATTCATTCTTTGAACAGAGTTCTGCAAGCCCTTGACTACAGGCACTTGGGGCTGCCAGTATTGGGATTTGCCCTCTGCACCCCTTCCTCTCCTCCATGAGCCACCACAACACTTCCTGCTGCTCTGCCCAGCGCTGGCTGAGAATTCCCTCAGTCTGGGTAAAGATGATGTGCCCCTGGAAGTGCCCAAGGCCAGGCTGGACAGAGCTTGGAGCAGCGTTGTCTAGTGGAAGGTGTCCCATGGCAGGAGTTGGAACTGGATGAGTTTCCAGATCCTTTCCAACCCAACCCATTCCATGATTTAACCCACCAGCCCAAGCACCAACCCCCTGGTCACACCAACGCCGAGTTCCTGGTTCTCTGATCACTTTATTCTCGTACAAAACCCACTTAGGTCGTGGCCACAGCGGCTGCCTGGGTCCTCTGCACCGACACTCTCGTGTGGGTCTTGGCCAGATGATCAGTGAACTCCTGCAAAAAACGTACCAACAGTGGGTTACTCCCTCACAGCCCTCTTATGGGTTCCTCAGCACCACTTCCCATCCCTGCTGTGCATGTGGGGCTGGGGTAGCTCAACTTTATAGCAACCAATTCTTTGGGTACAGAAACCTCAATTTCAGGGGCAAGAAGGGTAAGATTTGAGCTGCAAGTTACCAAAATGCTCTCACCTGGTAAGGAGACTTGGTGAAGACAGTCTCTTTCCAGAGGTCAGGAGTCAGGTAACTGTAGGTTTTGGAGATGGCATCGAAGGTGGCTTTAGCTGCGGAGAGATGTCACACACTGCCTGTCAACTGCTGCAGAACCAGCCCGTTGATCCCACCCACAGCTCCAAAATATCCCCCCACTGCAAAAATGTGGAATTTTGAAAGGACCAGGGAGACCACGGGAGGGTCTCTCTGATGAACCCACAAAACTCAGGTTTCTCTCTCTCTCCAGTTACGACAATTACACTACGGCACGCAAGTGCAATCGCGCAGATTGGGAGATTCTGGAGTGTGAATGGGTGTAAAACCCCACGTTTCTGTAATTAACTTCCACAGAACCTGCGGCAGGACTAACCTGCACTGTCAGCAGAAGCCGTGGCTTCTGCTTCACTGCTAGAGGCACCAGCCACTGTAAAATGGCGATGCTGTGCCCCACCAGTGACAGAAGTGGCCGTAAGCTACGTGCCAGCCCCAGAGCTCACCGAAGTTGCCGAGGGTGGCCGTGCAGCCCCGCGCCGACGTGTAGCAGTCATCGATGCCAGCCATCATCAGCAGCTTCTTGGGGACAGGGGCGGACACGATCCCGGTGCCGCGGGGAGCCGGGATCAGGCGCACCAGCACGGAGCCGCAGCGCCCGGTGACCTGCAGGGACACAACGGGTCACACCTCCAGCACACGCCCCCTGAACAGTCCCCAGGGCTGGGCCAGCGGGGCACACTCACCTTGCAGGGCACCGTGTGCGGCTTCCCGATCTTGTTGCCCCAGTAGCCGCGTCGCACGGGCACGATGGACAGCTTGGCCAGGATGATGGCCCCGCGGATGGCCGTGGCCACCTCCTTGGAGCACTTCACCCCCAGCCCCACGTGGCCGTTGTAGTCCCCAATAGCGACAAACGCCTGCAGGCAGAAGAAGAATTTTCACTGCTCCCTCAGCGGCATCTCCCACCAAGGATACTCCGTGGTGTGTGCTCAGCAGGAACTCACAGCTCACCCCCAAACCTTACACACAGTTCTTCAAACACATTTTTTCCCTCAGAGTTCATCCTTCAGTCAAAATCAGCCAAGGGTAAAGCGCTGGGATTCAGTTCCCTGCTGCAGCCTCGCATCAGTCAGAACTCCCCATGATTTCCTAACAGCATTCCCTCTTTAAACCCAAAACTTCTCCCTGAAAACCCAACACTGTTGTGCAAGAACAACTAAATTTTGCAGTCTCCAAAAAAATTTGGTTAAAAGGAAGTTTAAAAAGTGTTGCAGTACAACTTTTGGGCCAGTGCTGCTTCAAGGAACATCTGCACATATCACTGATGTTTTCAAGTTAATACATTTAGTTAACTATTAATGGTGCTCACAGCAAAATATTTACTAGATGTAACAGAAACAAGGATTTGGAGTGACTAAAGTGACACTAAAAATGCAGAAGGGAAGTTGTGAACGTAAAGATCCAGAAGAATGGGAGTACCTTGAACCTGGTGCGCTGCCCAGCACGGGTCTGTTTCTGCACAGGCATAATCTTCAGCACCTCATCCTTCAGCGAGGAGCCCAGGAAGAAATCAATGATCTCCGACTCCTGCAAAAGTCAGGCACTGAGCACACAGAAATCATGGAATCCTGGAATGGTTTGGCTTGACAGGAACCTCAAAGGTCAGCTAATTCAACCCCCTCCCAATGGCAGGGACACCTTCCACTATCCCAGGGTGCTTCAAGCCCCATCCAACCTGGCCTTCCTTGGACACCTCCAGGGATCCAGGGGCAGCCACAGCTTCTCTGGGCAACCTGTGCCAGGGCCTCCCCACCCTCACAGGGAGGAATTCCTTCCCAATATCCCATTTAACCCTCCCGGCTCTCGGGCAGTGGGAAGCCATTCCCCCATGTCCAGTTCCTCCAGGCCTTTGTCTCCAGTCCCTCTCCAGCTCTCCTGGAGCCCCTTTAGGCACTGAAAGGGGCTCTAAGGTCTCCCGGAGCCTCCTCCAGGTGAACATCCCCAGCTCTCCCAGCCTGGCTCCAGCCTTTGGAGCATCTCCCTGACCCATCACTTCCATGTCCACAGCAACTCACCTTGATGGGAAGCGAGAAGAGATAAATCTCCTCGAGAGACTTGATCTTCATATCCTTGACCAGGCGACCGAGTTTGGTGACAGGAATCCACTGGCAAAGAAATCCAAGAGCAAGAGTCACCAGGTGCCAGCACCCGCCGGGACCTGGCTCTGCTGCCCCATCCTCGGGGCCGGCAGCACCCCCGGTTCCCACTCACCTCCTTATCCTCGGCTTTGCCTCCGCGGGCCCCGCGGCCTCTCCCGCGGCCCCTCCCGCGGCCGCGCCCGCGGCCCCGCAGCCCGGTCCCGAATCCGCCGCGGAAGCCCCCGCGGGCCGCTCCTGCTCCTCCCGCAGCACCGGCGTCGTCCGCCATTTGCTGGAACAAAGAGGGACGTCAGCCGGGCCCCGCCGGTCGCGGATGGTGCCGGATGGGGCCGGATGGGCCCGGGGCCGCCCGGTGCCCGCCGCCATCGCTCCCGCCACACTTACGTGATCTCTCAGCGTAGAAGGCCGCGCGGCCGCGCCGCTCGCTATTTATAGTGCGCGAGCATCTCGCGAGAGCAGCGCCCGGCAGTGCTGGCCCCGAGAGCTGAATGAGGAATACACCTCGCGGGAGAATGAGTGACTTATGGTGAGTTATGCAGAGTGCGGGGCGGGCGCGGCTCGCGGTACAACGGGGCGCGCACGCCTGGAGCGCGCTCAGTGCGCGGTGGGGCGGCGACAGGTGAGGGTGTGCGTGCTGCGGGGAGCGGGAGGGCACTGCCGCATCTCCCTCCTTCTGTGCGCCTTTAACCTATATAGAGCTCTGCTGGGAAGTGCTTATGGCGCTGCCCGAGACAGAGCCCGGCCGGGTGGGGTGTAGGGAGTGTCCCGGGAAGGCGCTCCGGGGACCGCGATAGCGTCCGGCGCAGTCTGAAAATCAGTCGGGGTCTGCTGTGGCCCTGGGTGAGATAACGGCGCCCATAGCATCGGGAACATTAAGCTTATTGCCCACGCCTGTGTGTGGGTAATGAAACCCATGTTCCCATAAGCCCCGTGCCCGCGCGTACCGGGAAGGAGGGCGTTGTAGTGGCTGTTTCTCAGAGCGCTTTGTTCCCTTGTAACAGGTGCCCCTGCCTGGCCGCTGAGAGCCGCGGTCCCGCCCTGGGCTGGGCTCCCGCTTCCATGGCGATCCCTTCCCCGGAGGAGCTGTGAAGAGCATGGGGATGCTGTGACGGACGGCGACAGGGGAGTCACAGCTGAAAACGATTCGTTTTTTTATTTTGATGTGCAATAAAAGATGAAATGCTTAAAAGAAGCGTCTCTCTGTTTCTAATTGTCCAAAGTCCTGCTTTACGCTACGGTCGGACCAGGGAAGTCGCTTCCTTGGGGCGGGGAGGGAATATTTTGCTGGAGAACGCTCTGGATCGCTGAGAAGCCGCACCGCAGAAGCTGCTGCAGGCCGGGCTGTCGCCGCTTGCACGCAGGAATGGGGGATTTTTATCCCGTTTTCCCGGAGCCGCCCCTTGCCCGCACCCAGCGTGGCGCTGGTGGCGCCCCCTCGTGACGTCACTGCCGGGGCCGGAAGTGTTCCCCGGTTTCCGGAAGTGGCAGCCGGAAGCACGTGGGCCGCGGCCATGGCGGACACGGACCCGGCCGCCGCTGTCGCCCCCGTGCGCTTCAAGAGCAAGTGAGGGAGCGGCGGGACCGGGCTGGGGCCGCGAGGGCGAGTGAAGGGCTGGGCCGGGCTGCGCGGCCGGAGCCCCCGGGCCACCGCCGCTCCGCTTTAACGGGGCCTCTCCACGCGTCTCTTTCCCTTCCAGCTACGCCGCGGCGCGGAAGATCGAGCCGTTCTACAAGGGAGGGCGAATCCAGGTAATCCCGGCTCTGGAGGGTTTGGGAATGTCTCGTCTCCTGGCTCTAACGTTCCTGTTCCCGATCCCTTTTCTCCAGATAAGCCGCGATGGGAAGTTCATGTTCTGCCCCTGTGGGAGCAAAGTCAACGTCATCGATGTGGAAACAGGAGCTCTCCTGCACAGCCTCCAGCAGGTGACGGGGATCGGCCTGTCCTGAGGGTTTTCCGAGGCTCCCGCGGGGGTTTTCCCACTGTGGATATGAAGCTCCCAGGAGTGAGGAGTGCAGGGAGGGTGGGAACAGACCCAAACACGGGGTTCTCGGTGGTCCCTGAGCTGTGCTCGGTGTCAGCAGAGCCGCGTGGAGAAGGGAGCTCTGAGATCTCCCCAGGGGTGGTTTAACTGTGGGATTTCCCTTCTCTTTTCCCAGGATGAGGAAGAGGATGTCACAGCATTCGTGCTCAGCCCTGATGACGAGGTGGGTTTGTGCTGGGGGCTGTCAGCAGCCTGGGACAGGCCGAGCCAGGAACAGGGGGGTTTTTGGGGTGTCTGTGCAGGGCAAGGGGTTGGACTCAATGATCTTGTGCATCCCTTCCAACTCGGGATATTCCATGATTTTGTTCCATGCCCTCTGTGCTTCCTGACATCCCCCTGGAGCCTTCTGAGGCCCTTCCCTCTGGGTCAGACTCAGGCTTGCTGAGAGCCTGAGCTCCAGCAGCGGCATCTCCGTGCTCTGCGTGGGGCCGACAGAAACCCAAACCCAGCCAGTGAATCCGTGGTTCATGGTGCTTCCCTTGCCCCATTCCCAGGTGCTGGTGACGGGGAGCCGGGCGCTGCTGCTGCGCCAGTGGCACTGGAGGGAGCCCAGCTGTGAGCGCACCTGGCGAGCCGTGCACACCGCGCCCGTGGCCACCATGGCCTTCGACCCCACGGCCACCCTGCTGGCCACAGGTACGAGCCACCACTGGCACGGTGGGGGGACCCAAGGGCTCTTCTGCTCCTGGGGGACTTCCCTTGGCAGCGATCTCCCGAGTGCAGAGTCAGGAGAGGTTCAGTGCTCCGGTGCCGTGTCCACTTTGGGGATCTGTTGACTTCCCATGTCTCTCCGTCAGAGTTCATTCCCAGATGTCTTTCTTTTCCCAGGTGGCTGTGACAGCACCATTAAGATCTGGGATATGATCAAACACTACTGCACACACAACCTGAAAGGATCCTCTGGAGTGGTACAGTAAGGACCAGTCATGTTTGTCAGTCCCTGGCTGTGGTGGGATACTGGGATTGATGTGGAATTCCTGAGTTAATGGAACATGAATGTCCATTCCAAGCAGGTTCTGGGCTCTTCTTGGCTTTTGAGAGCAGGGTTATGGCTGATTTTGCCCAGAGGGGAAACAGTTTGGTCAAGAATTCTCATGGAATCACAGAGTTGTTGGGCAGGGACACCTCCCACTAGCCCAGGATGCTCCAAGCCCGTCCAACCTGTCCTGCTGTGGGATGTGCATTATTTAACTGTTGGGTGGTTTATTCCTGTCCTGTCCTCTCCTCCTGCCCAGCCTGGTTGAGTTCCACCCGGACATCTCCCGCCTGCAGCTCTTCTCCTCCTCCATCGATTACAAGATCCGCATCTGGGACCTGAATTCCAGCAAATGTGTGGCAGTGCTGGACGGGCACGTCAGTGCTGTCACCTCGCTGGCGTTTGCAGATGGGAACACCCTCCTGAGGTACCTCCTGGCAGGGCTTGAACCTCCATCCGTTCACCTCCTGCAGGACTGGGGGATCCTGGTGGGTCTGGGCAGGTTCTGCTCTGAGGGGAAGGGTTGGTGCAAGTGCTCAGTGGGTGTCAGCACCTGTACGTTGGAGTCATGGAATGGTTTGGGTTAGAAAGGACCTTAAAGCCCATCCAGTGCCACCCCCTGCCATGGGCGGGAACACCTTCTACTATCCCAGGCTGCTCCAAGCCTCATCCAACCTGCCTGTGTTTCTGAGAATATCCTGTGCTGGCACAGGGAATGCTGGCGCTCTCCCTCCCTTTGATTCTCCAGAGAGGTGTTGAACTCCCGCAGTGCCAAATTTGCACCCAGAGCCGAGATGAACGGATTTAGCACTAAAACTGAGCTTTTCATTTGCAGCTCTGGCCGTGATAAGATCTGCATGGTTTGGGACCTGGAGACCAGGCAGAGCAAACGAACCGTCCCTGTCTACGAGGTGAAACTGCTTTTTGTTTCTTCCTTTGAGGTCCTTTGTAGTTTCTAGGCTGTGGTCTCCATGTTTAGGGTCTGTACATTGTGAAATCGGGTTTCTTTCCCTTCCCAGGGTTTTTCAGCTCTGGTTCTGTGCCTCTCTGACTTTTCCAGACCGTGGAAGCCGCTGTGTTGTTGCCTGAAGAGGGAGATTTCTCTCAGCTGGGTGTGAAGAAACAAGGGCTGCACTTTGTCACAGCTGGCAGCAAAGGTGGGTGCCACGTTTGGAGCCTGAAGGGTGGCACTTCAGTCACTTCACTGCTGTTATTCCTGGGATGTGTGTTCTCCATGTGGCTGGAGAGCAAAGCCTGCTCCTGAGTTCCTTGGGCAGGAGTGGATGAGCAGGATGGGGCAGGCACACTCTGATCCATTTAATACTCAAACACATTTATCTCTATTTTCAAACCCGATGAGTTTGATTTGCACTAAAGAAGCAAAACTTGGAGGCTTTTCCCACCACTGCCACTGGATCCTGCCCATTCCTGCCTCAGAGCTCTGTGGCTTTTCCCAGTGTGCTTTGGATGATATTCCTTGGACACGCACTGTGTAAAACAGTGGCTCTGCCATGATTCCTGCTGGTTTTTTCAGGCATCCTGAGGGTGTGGGACGTGGCCACAGCTGCCTGTGTGCACACCCAGCCCGTGCCCTTCGCGCTGCGGGAGGAGCCGAACGAGCGCAGCCTCTCCCAGTGCCAGTTTGTTCCCACCAGGAATGAGATCCTCACCGTGTCTGTGGAGCACAACATCGTCTTCTATGATGCTCAAACCCTTCAGCTCAGGAAGCAGGTGACAACCCTCAGCCTCTCTTTCCCTCTATCCATGCTCCAGGATCAGCTCTGCTTCTGGAAGAGCTTTGCCCAGGGGCGCCCTTGGCTCCGGCCTGCTCTGGAATTGTTCCGTAGTGCCAGGGAATTTCACTGGTTTGGGGGAATGTTGCCCAGAGACCAACACAGGAATGAGAAAGCAGAACAGGCTTAGCCAGAAATCCCTCCTGGGTGTAGAAATTACACCCAGTATTAAATGAAATCCAGCCATTCCCACCTTCTCCTTCAGCTGCCTTTTCCCTCTTGGACTGTTTCCATTCCAGCTCGCAGGATACAACGAGGAGGTTCTGGATGTGAAGTTCCTGGGCCCTGGTGACTCTCACATTGTCGTGGCCACCAACAGCCCCCAGCTGAAAGTGTTTGAGCTGGCAACATCCCACTGCCAGATCCTGTACGGGCACACAGGTGTGTGACAGTGCTGGCCCGGGGGGTGTGGGCAGCTCTTCCTTTATCCAGCTTCTCCTGGGACTCTGGTGGAGATGAGTCCTTCAGTTCTCTCTGGAGCAGCATCACAGCAGGCTTGGGAGTTGTGTGGAGAAAGGGACAGTGGGATCCATCCTGTCCCTGGCAGTGAGATCAGTTTAAATTGGAGCTGAAGGTGTAGGTGTGTGACAGGCTCAGTCCGTAGGGACTAGGGGTGTCGTGTCCCAGTGTCCCAGACCTGTCCTCTGCCTCGTTAACTGGGCTCATTAAGCACTGGGCTCATTAACTCGCCCCTTTCTGTTGTCCCATCTCAGTATTGTTCTGCACCCACCAGGTTTTATTTCTTCTGTTTAGAAACAATCCTGGCTTTGGACGTCTTCAGAAAAGGCCTGATGTTCGTCACCTGTGCCAAGGTGTGTCACTGTTCTCCATTTAATGAAACCCTTCATTTCTAGTGATCCTTGTGGGTAAAATTATATTATTTTTGGAACTCCAGAAAGGGCTTTTTGTTCATACAATCCCTGTCTGCTGCATCCCCCAAATACAAGGTTCCCCCACTATCTCTTTTTGACGTTGTCCCTGGGAAAATTGGTTGTATTTTACTGATCTGAAGGAGATGTTTCCTTCTCCAAACATCCTGGTCTGGTGTTGAGAGTTCAGAAAAGTTGTTAGTGTGAGACTGATGGGGGAAAAGGTGCCAAGAGCCCTGATACACCCAAAAATAGAGCTCTGATACAACCAGAAATAAACTCCCATGCTGGAACCCCAGAGTGGGGGCTGATCTTGTCACCTGCTGTGACAAAGATGAAGGTTCCAGCTGGAAAAATCAGGGACCAGTCAGGCTCGGGGATGTGATGAAAGCACAAGGGACTGATGACTTCACAGAAAACTCCAGCATTTTCTGTCCTTCCTCCCCCCAGGACAGAAGCATCCGGGTGTGGCGGATGGGCAGGGCTGGCAGGGTGACCTGTGTGGCCCAGGGCCTGGGCCATGCCCACGGCGTGGGTGCTGTCGCCTGCTCCAGGTAACACAGACTGGGGGAGGGTCCCCTTTGTGACCACAGGGAGTGAGGGGAATGTCCTGGTGGGTGCTGCCCCCCTCTCAGCTGTGCTGCTTCTCATCCCTGCTCCCAGCTTCTCATGGTGCCCGAGTGTGAAGGGATCATGGAATGGTTTGGGTTGGAAGGGGCCTTAAATCTCATCCAGTGCCACCCCTGCCATGGGCAGGGACACCTTGCACAGACCAGGTTGCTCCAAGCCCTGACCAGCCTGGTCTTGGGCACTTCCAGGGATGGGGGAGTCACTCTGAAATGAAAGAGCTTGGAAAGCCATTCAAACACTGTTCCACATCCCAGGAGTGGCTGAGTGTGGAGATCCCAGTCAGGGAGGAGAACCCACTGATCTGATTCCCTGCACTTGATGGCTTCATTCCTTTCAGGCTGAAGGAAAGCTTTGTAGTGACCAGCAGCCAGGACTGCACCATCAAGATCTGGAACATCCCGGAATCCCTCACTTCCAAAGCAAAAGCAGCCTTGATCTCCAGCCCAGAGCCCCTCCATGCCAGAGTGACTGAGAGGGGCCATGACAAGGTACAGCTCCACCTGGCCTTTCAGTGCTTCAGTGTCCCTCCTGTGCTGCAGCCCACGTTTGTTCCATGTCCCACAGCCAGAGCCAAGGCCTGACTCTCTTTCTCCTCCTCCTGTGGCTTCCCCAGGACATCAACAGCGTGGCAGTGTCCCCCAATGACAAACTGCTGGCCACGGGCTCGCAGGACCGGCTGGCCAAGCTCTGGTCCTGCTCCGACTGCTCCCTCCTGGGGGTTTTCTCAGGGCACAAGCGTGGGATCTGGTGTGTGCAGTTCTCCCCCGTGGATCAGGTCTTGGCCACCTCCTCGGCTGATGGGACCCTGAAGCTTTGGGGACTTCGGGACTTCAGCTGTCTGAAGGTGATGAGAACTTTGCTCCTTGCCCTGGGCAAAACCTTGGGGTTTGTTAAGGATCCTTCAAGACCTTGGAACTTACTTCTTTGGCCTTTATGAGTAATCAGATCCTTTTGGGTCTCTCCAAAGGCCTGGCAGTGGCTCTGGCATTGCTGAGCTTCCTTTCTGTTTTCCAGACCTTTGAAGGCCATGATGCCTCGGTGCTGAAGATCATCTTTGTGAGCCGAGGGGCTCAGCTGCTCAGCAGGTTCGTGCCTGCCCGGGGATCTGGGGAGATTCCAGAATTAAGGGAATATCTGAGCTCATCAGCACCAAGAAGGAAGAGCCTTGTGTCCAAAGAATCTTTGGAAAGATTTCTAGGAAGATGCCATGTTTAGGCCAGGCTTTCTGTAGAGATTATTTTAATCTTCCTCTTCTCCAGTTTTTCCATGGATTCCATGTGGCTGCTGTGGCATTGCTGGGTTGGGACAAACACAGTAGACAGAGCTAAGGGTGCATTTTGCCTTCCACACTTTTGGTTAACTCTGCTCCTGTTTGGAATGGGACAAGTTCGTCTGATATTTGAGGTGGGACAGAGCAAGAATGGATCTGTCCAGTGATTCTTTCTGTTGTGTTTCTCTTCCAAAAGTGGATCAGACGGTCTTTTAAAACTGTGGACAATTAAAACAAACGAGTGTGTGAAAACATTAGATGGTCATGAAGATAAAATCTGGGGCCTTCACTCCAACAAGAAAGATGACATGGTCGTGACAGCCTCCAGTGACTCCTGCATCACCCTGTGGCAGGTACAGCACAGGGGGCTGGCTCCTCCCTGGGTTAATAATTGGGATAATTGGAGAGCTCAGGATCTCAGTGGCTCGTTCCTCATGTGCTCTCCTCCTTTTCTGCCATTTGAAATTAGGTCAACAAGGCCAGTCTTGGGGTTTGGGGGTATTTTTTGGCCATCCTGAATTTCCCCAGAGCAGCAGATGAGCCCCAGCACTGGAGCTTTGGAGGGAGGTTGGGAATTGCTGGATTTAACACTTAAATTACTTGACCCCAAGATTTTGCTGCAGAAACTGGTCTCCAAATCACTTGATGGCTTAATCAAAGTCCTTCTGTATTAAAGCAGGATTTGATAGTTTTATTCTGTTTTTTTTTAATAGGACGTGACCGAAATTGAGGAGAAAGAAGCACAGGCTAAACAGGAGGAGCAGATTATGAAGTGAGTTGATCTTGTGCCATGAAGAGCTGTGAAAGGCAAACTGTGCAGTGAAACTGTCCACATCTGGAACCATCCAGCTCCATCTGATCCCAATATTGGAGTGAGGGAATTGAGGCGTTTATTGACAAGCACCATGGACTTCTTAACTGTTACTGTCAAGTCTGCTGCTTTCTGTGCAGTGGTTTTTTTCCTCCACCCAGAGATTGGTCTCACTCTTGCCCCTGATTTGTTTTCCAGAGAGCAAGAGCTTTCTAACCTGCTCCATGAGAAACGGTACCTTAAAGCTCTGGGCCTGGCAATTTCCTTGGACCGGCCGCACACGGTTTTGACAGTGGTCAAGGGTGAGTCCAGAGCGTGCTCTGAAGGCATTTCCTGCCCTCTCTGCTTCCCAGAACACCTCTTCCAGCTAGTTCAAGGCTACAAAGTCCAATAATTAGTCTGAAAGCCTCCGTTTTCCCTAAGTGAAATCACCCATGGTGTCCCTGCTCTCATTTCTGTCTCCAGCCATCCTCAAGGAACCTGAGGGGAAAAGGCGCCTGGAAGAGAACATTGTTCGGCTCCGCAAGGATCAGAAAGGTTTGTTGCAGGATTAAAGTGCTGAAAGCTTTTGGGTCAGAGGCTTGTTTTGTCACCTGAAATTAGAATCCTACAATCCTGGAATGGTTTGGGTTGGGAGGGACATTAAAGATTTTTCAGTGCCACCCCCTGCCATGGGCAGGGACACTGCCACTAGACCAGGACCTGGCCTTGGACACTGCCAGGGATGGGGAGCTTCAGACACTGTGTGGGAGCTGAACCTCTCTGTAGGACCACAGGGATGTCTTCCAGTGTGGCCTCTCCCATGTGCCAACCTGGACAGGCTTCCTTCCCCCACAGAGGCAGTGCTGGCATTCCTGGTGACGTGGAACACCAACTCCCGAAACTGCCACGAGGCCCAGGCTGTCATGGAAACGCTCCTGAAGCACGAGGCACCGGACAACCTCCTGCAGTTCTCAGGAATTAAATCCGCTGTGGAATCCCTGCTGCCCTACACAGGTGAGGCACTGTGGGCATGGGCGTTGGCTGGAGGTGCTGACTTGGATCAGGGATCATGGAATGGTTTGGGTTGGAAGGGACAGGGCAGCTAATCCAGCCCCTGCCATGGCAGGGACACCTTCCACCCTCCCAGGGTGCTCCAAGCCCCATCCAACCTGACCTTGGACACTTCCAGGGATCCAGGGGTAGTCACAGCTGCTCTGGGCACCCTGTGCCAGGGCCTTCCCACCTTCACAGGGAGGAATTTCTTCCCCATATCCCATCTATCCCTGCCCTCTGGCAGTGGGAAGCCATTCCCTCTGTCCTGTCCCTCCATCTCTTGTCCCAAGTCCCTCTCCAGCTCTCCTGGAGCCCCTTTAGGCACTAGAGGGGGCTCTGAGATCTCCTTGGAGTGTTCCCTCATCCAGGGTGGACATTCCCAGCTCTCCTAGACTGGATCCACAGTCTAAGGCCGGGTTCTGCTGCCTCCCCTGTGGCTCTGACCCTTTCCCTCCTTGCAGAGCGCCACTTCCAGAGGCTGAGCCGGCTGCTCCAGGCTTCCACCTTCATTGAGTTCATGTGGCAGAACATGAGGCTGGCAGATGTGGCCCAGCAGGACCAGGGGACTCTGTGACCCCCCCCTCCCACCAATTGCTCTTTCCAAAGAGCTCTTTCCCACCAGGATGGTAGCTGGATTTTTAGTTCCTGTATTTTATAATAAATGTTTTAATTTCTAAACCAAGTCCAGCATCCAATTTCCTCAGGGCTGAATGAAAGGAAAAGGTAATTTCTTTGGCCAAGCTGGGGTTTGTGTTTTCACACCCTGAATTTTCAGACTCACGAACAGCAGTTAGTTTGGAAGAAAGGCAGAATCCCAACAAGCAGTTGGATTTTACTGGGATTTAAAGGATTCATGGAGCTGGGATCCTGCCTGGGTAAAGCATTTGACCAAGGCAGGGGTCTCACCTGTGCCCACCCCAAATTTAGCACCTGGAAGGGAGAGAAGCACAATTTAAACTCCCCAAATAGCAAATTTTTGAAGCATGAAACACAAGAAAGCTTCAGAGATATTTACATGTATTTTATTTCATAGACAAAAATATATAAAATTCAAACAACATAAACACCTCACAAGTTCCTTATAAAAATATTAACAGATACCTGGGAGAATAAGTAAAATTAAAGCCATCAGTGTAGAGAAAAGTCTTAATTTTCCTGTAACTCTTTTTCAAACTCAATTCTTGCAAATGAGTTTAGGATTAGAATCGTGAGTTTCAGTAACTACCCAGCCCCCTGGAAAGAGGAATGTTTTGTCCATAAAAGTGACCTCTGTCCTCCTCCCCAGGTGGGACACAAGCTGTGACTCCCCTGGTCGTGTTCCTGTACCTGCACAGACATGGCTGGAGTCAACAGGGATGAGGTTCCTCCCCAACAGGTTTTTTATTCTCACAACCATTCAGCAGATGCAGCCCATCCGTATATTTCATGGCCTCTCCACTAACCTATAAAAAAAAAAACCCCAAACTGACACCAAAAGTCAAAAAGTTTTAAAAAATCTATAAAATAGGGGGTTCAGGTAACTGACGTCACACAGGTGCAGCATCCCATCCCTCCCCAGTCCAGTAACTAGCTCAGGGTGCCAGGGGTAACTAAGTCACTCTGGTGCCACTCCTTTGCCCTCTATCGTGGCCATGGCTGTGGCAGCTCATCCTGGTGTGGGAAGTAACAGAGCCATGACTGTGAAACGCTCACGTACTGCAGGGCAAGGTGAACGCCTGCCTCGGGGAGAAGTCACTGCGTGCCAAGTGACCTCCAGCTCTGGAGCTGCCGGATCCGCACCGAGTGACACCGCTCGGTCCTCTCCCAGTAGCTCCCCGATCCCTGTGCAAGCTGCAGCAGGAGTGGTGTTGCCCAGGGAGGTGATGGATGTGTGTGTGTTCTTTGGGAAGGGACAGTCACAAGCCCTGATGCTCCGGAGCCGCTGCCCATGGCTCCCAGGGGACTCCAGCGAGTGGGGTGTCAGGGCTGTCCCCATGTCCCCTCCCCAGGGACACTAATGCCGGCTGGGGATCGGGAGCAGGGCCTGGAGGGCCGGCCGGGGAGCCGATTGCTGCACCGCGCGCTTGGTGACGGTGCTGCACCTCTGCAGGATCTCGTGGGCTGAGGGACGCGCCGGCACCTTGGGGACACCCACGGCCAGCTCAGGGTCAGCGAGGGACGAGCTGAGCTCGGCTGCAGAGGACTCCACAAAGCCGGAATCGTTCCTGTCCCTGGCACTGAGGTGTGGGGATTTGCTGCTGTGGGTGACCAGGCCGTGGCTCCGGGCGGGGGAGCTCCTGGCCTGCTCCACCTCGGGCAGGGACCGGGACAGGTCGGGTTTCCAGGTCAGCCGGGCTTCCCCCACGCTGCTGCTCCCCAAGCTCAGGGAGGAGCTGTTCAAATCCAGCTCCGGGGTGGAGCTGGCCCTGGGCAGAGACCGGGATCTGCTTCTCTGAGAGCTCCCGTCCTCTTCACGGGATGGGCCAGACTGCAGCCTGGGCTGAGCCACAGCCTCCCCCCGGGGCTGGGGGGAGCAGAGGTTCGGGGTGGAGGCGTTGAGGCCGCAGCTCATGATGGTCTGGAGCTTGTGGTGAGGGTTCTTGTAGGGCCGGAGGCACAGGGAGGGCATGTAGCCAGTGCAGCCATTGTACCTGAGGGCAGGGATGGAAAGAACACTGAGAAAACCCTTCCAGCACCTCAGGTCAAGGGGAGGGAGCAGAGCACTTGGGGAAGCAGTTCTCTGCTGTACATGAGGTGTGAGGACAGGGAAACCATCCCTGGCCAAGGACATTCAGCTCAGGGGGCTCCTGTGCATCCCACACTGAGGGGAGCAGCAAGCAGCACCTGCAGCAGGTAAGCAGCTCCCTCAGGGAGCCAGGACTTTGGGAAAGTCTCCTCACCGGATCAGCCACCAGCCGTTGTGGGATCTCCTGAGCACCTCCACGACCACCCCCTGGTTCAGTGAGAGCTCGTCTGCCTTCTGAGCCTCGTAGGCCTGCACCACAAAGTACAGGCTGCCTGCAGAGAGAGGGAGAGGTTGGATTTGCCTTGTGGAGAAAATGCTCCGATCCCAGTGAGAGACAGCCCAGCTGCAGGGCAACTGTCCCTGAGAGTGACTGGTTTGCTCAGGGACCCCAGTCTGATCCATTTAGGTTGGATATAAGGAAGAAATTTTTTACAAAAAGGGTGGGGAGGCCCTGGCACAGGGTGCCCAGAAAGGCTGTGGCTGCCCCATCCCTGGAAGTGTCCAAGGCCAGGTTGGACAGGGCTTGGAGCAACCTGGGATAGTGGAAGGTGTCCCTGCCCATGGCAGGGGTGGAATGGGATGGGCTTTAAGGTCCTTTCCAAACTAAACCATTCCATGACCCACAGGTGGTGGCAGAGCTCACCACAAGAGTCAGAGGTCCAGGCAGGGACTCAGAGCAGTGGGTAAAGTGGTGGGGTTTTGCAGAACTCATGTTTAGAGGAAGGAACAGACTTACCCTCCTCGTTTGAGCTAAAGGCATTCTGGCTGTCCTCACAGGCATCAAGCTCTTCCAGGTACGAGGCTGGGAACCAGGCTATCTGCTTGTCTGCATTTTCCACCAGCCACCAGCCTAAAAAGAGCAAAAATACTCAGATTTTAACAGCCTGCAAGTCAAGACATCACAATAATCCCTGGATAGGGGATACAAGAGACAGCAGGGACATTCACTGTCCCCCCAGGTAAACAAACAAGTGCAAACACCTGCAACCTTGACACTACCTCAGCATTTGCCGAGCTATGAATCCATCTGCCCATCCACCCCTGACACTGAATCTTCTCAAACCTACCAGTCATGTCCTTGATTAACACTTCCACAATCTCCTTCTGAGCCACTGTGAAAGGTTTGTTCTTTGTGTCTTTGGTTTCAAAGGCCTCGATGCAGCGATAACTTTGCGATGCCTGAGGGAGGGTGATGGAGAGGGGCTGGGGGTTCTTCTCCCTTCTGAATACTGATGGCATGATCACAACACTGAAAAGTAAAGTTCCATGTCAAAAACTTATGTGAAAAGTTGAGTTTAGAATGGATTTTGGTAAAATAATTTCTGCAGTAGGCTGAGAAAAGCTTCAGGCATCAGAAACAAAATTAACCTGGATTGAAGCACCCAGCTGAACTGCCCTGGAGTGTAACTGTTGTTTCCCTTCTACCCACATCCCATAACATTTCTGTCTTGTGAACAAACAAAAAAGTACAACTCAGATTTCATACCTGTTTTCAGGGAAGGAGGGATCCAGATCTTGAGTCTGTGCCTTGAAAAACTGATTCACCTCTTCACCCCGGGAGATTTTCACATCCGTTTTCAGCAGCTCCTGGGAATACGTTTCCAACAGTTTCAAGAGCTCCAGGCACCTGTTCAGCTTCCCTCTCTTCCTCTGCTGCATAGTTATACCTTCAAAATAACAAGGGCACAGTTGGGATAGGACAGCAATGGATCTGGATCCTTGGAAGCAGCATCTGTTCCCTGAAGACCGGGGTGCCCTCACCCATCACCCTTCCTGCCCAAGCCCAAACTGTACAAAGTCACTGTCCCTGCCTCCCTGTCATTTTTAACAGCTACTGATACAATTTTTTAACATCTAAAATTTATCTTTTTTTCACATGTAAAGTTTCATGAAGCTCTAGGCCAATATTTGAAGTGTAACATTAATTTACCAAGTGCAATTATCTATTAAAAAAGCTGTTCTGGGTTATTTTAAGTCTGTACTAGACCCAAACACATTGATGTGACCCATTGGTGCCATGGCAGGAGCAGGAGTGAGCCCCATATCTGTTCCAGAGCAGGGTCAGACTCGGAGACTTCAGTCTCTGTCATGGGTTATGACTGTCCCCAGCCACTCTCGTGTTTGTTGGTCCATCAGAGATCTCTTACCTTTTAACCTGGGTAAACTCCTGAGTGACCCACTCTCAATGGGGAATTTTCTCTTCAGCTCTTTCTAAAAGCAAGAAGGAGAGAACAGTGATTCCTCACAGCTGACACACAACTGGACTCCTTCCCCTCCCCAGGACAGGAACCTTGACATTTCAGGAATTGAAAAGTCACTTACATGGAATTTCTTAAACTCTTCACACGTCCTGTAGATGAGAATGTTGTTCTGATCTGACCAAGACACAAACATCATGTAGTGCTGGGAAATGAAAAGAAAAGCAATTTCTTTTGCTTTTCAGATTTTCAAAATCACAATGTTCAATTTTGGATGCTTTCAGACAATCAGCATTTGCTGTGGTTTAGTTGTGGCTTCAGGCTGAGAGTGTCACAATAAAAACTAAATTAAACATTAAACCTACAAAAATATTTCCTTAATTTCATTGCCCCAAATGGATAATCATAGCTGAAACCAGGAGAATTTTATGGTGCTGTGACAGAAAGAGAGCAAAATCCAAGACATGAAGCCCATTAAAAAACAAGACCCTTTATCCTATATCCCAAGGCTCCGATCCCAACACTGGGGGAAATGAGCAAACATACCCCCGGAAGAGTAACTCCTTTAGTTTCCCCATTTGTAAATCGTATTTAAGAAGGAAAACAAAGCCAAAAAAAGAGTAAAAATTAAAGTACCTTCTCTTTTCTGCATTGCATGAAGCCAACAGCCTTCACATCCACGGGGTACCTGTTGCAGCTCATCTTCCCCACGGCTGCTCCTCCTCCTTCGCAGGGAGCTGGAGAGATGTGTGAGGGAAGGCTGTGAGCTGGAGGGAGCAGAGATGCGGCTCCAGCCCCGACTGCCGAGTTTAAATACCCTGGAGCAGGAGGCAAGGCAGAGGTGTTCCCGAGCTTCCTCCTCCGCCCAGCCACCGGGCAGAAATTCCGTAATTTGGCAAACTACCTCGTGCCTTTTAATTTTCCCCCTGCTTTTATCATGCAAATGCTGCCGGGTGCAAGCGGGACATAGTTCAGGGAGCCGGGGAGGAGAAACACCTTCTTTTATCACATCCTTACTAACCAGTGCCGGGAAGGAAGAGAAGGGAGCCGGGACTGTTTGCCAGCCCTGGGTTAGAGAAGGTCACAGGGGCAGCAGCACCTGCCCCGAGATATTTCCGGGACACACGTGAGGTTTTTATGGCTGTATTGCACGGACGGCTGAGCTCACTTCAGTCCCAAAAACTGATTTAGAACATGAGTTGTTGTAAAACACAGATCGGTGACCATTTAACGTGAGTAATATGTGTTGCAAATATCTTTTTCCTGGCTTTGTCGCACCTGCTGAGTTACTTTAAATAGATTACTGATAGTTTTATCAATATCTCCATGGAGATGCCGACGTTATGAACAGACACATCCCCAGGATGTAACTAAAAGACTGAAAGCTCCTCAGGTGTAAATACATGATGGGGATTCAGCTCTGAGTGCCCCGTGCTCTGTCCTGCATCCAGCCAGGTGTCCACACCCTCCCCGGGGCAGCCACCAGCTCTTCCCAAGGAGCAGCTCCACTGCCCAGAGGCACAGCAGGAGAAGTAATTCCAGCCTTGGTCAGCCTGTCCTCTCCCTGAACCTCAGGGCTGATGGGCACCGTGTGATTAAACCGCCTCTTCTTTGATAAAGCCTCAGTTGAACCATTATCACTATAATTATCTTTATCATTATCATTATTGGAACCCAAACTGAGAGGCTCAGCCACACCTCCCTTTCATTTCCCAGCTACACCTGGTGTCTCAAACCCTCAGCAACGGCTGCAGGTGATTTTTCATCTACCAAAAAAAAAAAAAACCCCAGAACTGGAATAGGGATTCCAAGCCAGATTCCTTCTGGATGGCCAGAAAATACAGTGAGGAAGGTCTTGGTTTGTGTTCCATGAGCACAGGACGCTGCTCCCACACAGGAGGGTGGCAGTTTCTGTGGACAAAGGAAGTGGATTTATTGCAGTTGGATTTATTGCTGCTGGGTATCTGTCCTACATTAAAAAGGGAAAGTTATCCAAAGAGCACTTTGGTTCGATGTGGATTTTGGAGAGAAAATCTCTCCAACAGCATCTCCAGGACATTTCGTGGCTCAGGAAGCCACACAGGAGCTGTCCTGTGGAAAAGGGATGTGAAGCAGCTCCCTGCCCTCCACAGCCCTGGAATCAGACCCTCCATCCCTGTTACAAAGGCTCCAGCCAAAGCATGTGCTGGTAAATCACCCCAGATCAAAGAGTGAGGATTTTATGGAGTGAGAGGAAATCACTTCATCCAGCAAATTTATTTAGGAAGTCCCAGTCTCCAAGGTGCCAAAACCCTTTGCTGACTCCACGTCCTCAAACCTGCACTCCTTGGCTTCTCCTTGGCAGCCAAGCCAGGGCAAAACTCACTCTCACATGGCTCTGTTAAGTGGCTCTTGGAAATATCTGGGACCAAGACTCCCAGTGAAGCACCTTGGCTTGGTTTTGTCTCAAAACAAACACAAACTACTTTCCAAGACTGTAAAGGTTTAAACGTGTTTATCCTGACTGGGAAAAGCCAAAGACAAGGAAAACCTTGGAGGAGCTGCAGGAGGAGGAGATGGCTGGGGAGGTTCAGAGAACACCTTGATCTGCAGATGCCATAAAAACCATAAGAGTAGGAAACAGCTTTGGTCAAAGGCTTTGCTGTATTTCACCATTCTCAGGGAATTCAAGCAGAAAGGGGAGTGTGGAAAACATCAAATGGAATGTTACAACAGGAAGGTACACAGGTGGTTGCAAGTCACCCGAGGCAGAAGGACCAGTCATGCAGTTTGGAGAGCTGATCTTCTGGAAAAGACTGGACTGATTGGGAGAATGCTGGTGACAGGGGTGTTGTACAAAACCAAATATGAACAAAACTGCTCAAAACTCAATAATTCGTTATTGAGAAAACGTTTTGTGGAAGTGAAGGTCAGTGTGACACATAACTGAGGTGCAGGGAGGGAGGGGAAAAGCCCGGCACTCCTCCGAAACACCAACACCTCTGGAGTCACCTGGAGGGCTCAGTTCCAGCTCTGCAGCTGTCACAGCAGTATCAGTGCCCTGGCAGTGTCAAGTGTGATGTCACAAAACTGTCTGCTTCAGCATGACCTCATGAGCCATGTCATGGCTGCAGTTACACCACCTGTGAAACTGAAAGGATGAGCGGGCCAGATGGCCCTTGGATGGGCACAGTGCTCCTCAAACCTTTCCACAACACCCGGCCATACCAGGGCCATTCCTTTCAGGAAGGATGGATAACTGACCAGAAGAGGCCATTCATTCCACTTCTCTGCTGGATGCATTTGAACTCACTTATGAAAAACCAAGACAAACATTGTTTTTCTGACATTATCAAGTTTACTTTGTGTCTTCTACAGCTTCCATGTCATCCTTCCATAAATCAGTGCTTCCTCACGGGTAATTATTAATGGCAGGGGAAGAGGGGTCTGCCTAGAAAAAATGAGACTCAACAAGAATTGCTGGATGCTGCTGTTTTATCATCGATATTTATTTACACAGCTTTGAGGGCAGCAGTTAATTTTCATTTAGTTGTTTTACAAGGTACCAAAGATCATAAAGTAACAGGCAATATCTAGGAGTGCACTGCCCAGCTTTGCCAAGATGCAGGAAACATGGGATTTTCTCCATTAAAACTCCCATAATTTTGCAGTCTGCTCCAAGAAAGCCTCCTGCACCCCACCAAGATGGAGCTCTGCTACTCAAGGAGCATCACTCTGGCCATAAACAGCTGCTCTGGGGACAGAAACATGTTTGTGTCATGGCAGGTGACTAAGGCATTGTCACAGAGAGTCACATCAGACTGCCTGCCCCAGATTGCCCACGGCTGGGAAGACAAAGGAGGTCATCCAGAGACTGCAGGAAGGCCCACAGTCACCAGGGCTGTCCCACTGAGTATTTCCATTCCAAGATCAGCTTCCCTTCCATGACAAATACACACTGATGCTCTGCTTTTCTTTTCATTTCAGTGTGGGTCAGGAGTAACTTCAGTAGAAGCAGAATCTGAGTGCACAGATGCTCAGGGGCAGCCACAGGCAGCTCCTCGCCAGCTCCTCCTGAGCCATTTTCCAAGTCTAACAAGAAACAGCCTTGTCCCAAATGCTTGGAGAGGAGGAGCTGTGTTATGAACATCCTTTCCCACACACAGAAGTCGTGTCTGGGCTGGTGAGTGACCTGTGCCCCTCATGGCTGACAATGTGTGGGACTCTGCATCAGGGATTTCTCCTTCTACGCCCAGCACAGGAAAGGCAAAGAGAGGAAAAGTCCTCAAACCACCCTCAGGACACTGCAGCTGTGAGGAAGAGATACAGAAAGGAGCTGTGGGCACAGCCAAGGGGGGCCTGGAACAAAGCTGGTGGAAAACCTTCATCTTTCCCTCGCTCACCTTCAGGATCAAAACCTGCCCTTTACTGTTCTTGAAGGTCACCTGCGATGACACAGGACCTATCAGCACCTTTAATGAAAAGCCCAGATGCTAAAAGCCGATTTTAAAAGTACAAAGAGGTTTTAGACTTCTAATAAATAGAGAAACAGAGCTTTATTTTAAAAAGGATAATGAAAACCCAGACACTGGAGTTGACAAAAGTCTCCTTCACCTCATGAACAAAGGAAGCAGTTGAACTTTGACACAGGCTGGGATGAGAGATTTTGCAGTAACTACTCTAGAAGAAAGTATTTCATTTCATCCTAATTTCAGCAGCTGCTGCAGGCACTAAAGCATTTTTCTGTGGCAGACCTAATTCAGCAACCCTTTGAGCCCAGGCAGCAGCTCAGTCCTTTCCCACTCCATCACGGGAGCTTCCGAAGGTGCACGTCCCTCTTCAGTGCAGGGGGTCACTCACTCCTCACAGGCAGCTTAATTTCAGGATCCAAAATCACAGCATCCCATCAAACAAACCTCACTCCCGACGGGTGATTTTCTTTGCAAAGCCCTCGGGATGGCCCCGCCCAGCCCAGGGAGAGCTCTGCCCGTCACAAGAGGTTTGCCCGCTGCCTGGGGCACGCACAGCGGACGGGCTCCTGTTTACCAAGCACTTGTTGCAATCATTTCATAGTTCTTTTATAAAAGTGACATGTTTTCCTAGGGTTATGCAGAGGACAAAAGTGTGATTCAAGAGGGAATCTTCCAGAAAGAGTGAGAATGTAACTTAAGCTGCTGCAAGAGGAGGTTTCCTGAATCATTTTCTCAGGAAAAAGCGGTGTTTGAAGAGTGCATGGCACAAGGCCAGCGCTGTGTGGACGTGCTAGGACCCAGGAACGAGATGTGAAGGGAGAAAAAAAGCAGGGTTGAGTTTCCAAGGGGCTTTGAGACTCTGCAGTGCACAGCCTGCCCTACACATTCCCAAATCTGGCAGGGGAAAATCCCAGCAAAACGAGTACAGCCAACAGCAAGCGCAGCAAGCACCAGCGAACATGGAGAAATACTGTTTTCACTTGGGCAAAATCTGTTCTTACTTCATGGTAAATATAGTAAATTGATTGGAGACAAGACCGTTGTGTTCCTTCCAGATTAGTCAGAGATGCTTATCCCACTCTTTCCCTTTCCTCATTCCCCACGGCCACTGGGGAGCAGAGTATGTACAGTGCCTTATCTCTCCTGGGGATTCCACCAGCACCAGGAGCTCTGGGTAAAAGTTCACCTGTATTTCAGAGCAAAGACTGCAGCTTGTGTTCCTTGTCCCCTTCAGAAACCAGGGAAAACCAGATTCAATCTTCACTCAAAAGCCTGGTGGGAGAAGAGTAATGTGGAAGGAGTTGTTCTTTCATCAGTGTTTAATTCTTAATGAGTCAAAACACAGCAACTATTACCTGAGGAAAACCTCTTCCACTGAAGGAGACTTCCTGGTGACTTTCTTTGACCTTCTTGTGGCAAAAAGGAATCACCTCAAATCAGGGGCCGCTCCCCTTTTGCAAAGCCAAGAGGAACAGGAGCTGCTCACTGAAGACTTTGTGCTTCATTTTTCAAAAACCCCCAGTTTTGCTGTGTTTATCCTCAGAATGGATTAACTGATTCCAGGGCTGCTCGGAGTGGGTCTGGGAAGGAGGAGACAGATTGGAGCACGACACAAACAGGACCATCTGAACCAACCTGCAGAAATAATTCCGTTTTCTCCCTGCCCCTGCCATTGCCAATATATACACCATTACTCATTTTAATCATTTTCATTCTCATTTTAATCAGCAAGATCAGATTCTCATTTTAATCAGATCATTATGAGATCAAAATGAGAATCATTAGATTCTCATTTTAATCAGCAAGAGGATCCACACATAAAAATGGCACCAACTTTAAAAGAACAAACTCGGTGTCTAGTGTAGATGCCCAGATTTGAGCAAGGCAGTGCCTTGTGCTCAGTCTTATACTTCAGACTGTTCTGAACACATTTCAGCAGTTCTGAATGGTTCTGAACTGAGATCAACATCTCACCCATTCCCTGGCAGGGAGGCTGCAGCTCCTTCCTGATACCTGGGGGATAAATTTATGCTTTTGGGAAATTTTGCAGGTGATGTAGTTCTTGTATGCAAGCAGAGAGGATCAATATGATTCACTTACCTAGAAATAAACGTCTTTTGTTGTTGTTGTTGCTATTTCCTAGGTGGCTGTAATTTCCCAAACATGTCTATGACTAATTCCTAGTGCTGGTTTGTCACTGGTCAGACTTTAGGCTCACATTCTTACGTGTAAATACAAGACAGCTTCCTGCTGTGTTCCCCTGCAGAGGGAAACAGTTACATTCAGCTGGAACTACCTGCAAAGCCCATCACAAAAACACTTCGTAAGGATCAGGAGAGGCACAGGGTAAATTTTTCCCCCCAAAAAATCATAGAATCATGGAATGGTTTGAGTTGGAAGGACCCTAAAGTCCATCCAGTCCAACCCCCTGCCATGGGCAGGGACACCTTCCACTATCCCAGGGTGCTCCAAGCCCCATCCAGCCTGGCCTTAAGCACTTCCAGGGATGGGGCAGCCACAGCTTCTCCAGGCAACCTATTCCAGTTGCCTTATTTAAAACTTTAAACAAATTACTGAATATTCAGTGGTGTTTAGATTCCCAAATGAAGAAGGTTCTGAGAATATTATTCCTTGTCTTAGTCCATAAATGACCAATCTGCAGGAACCTGGGCTCACACTGCTAGGAAAGAGTTGTGTGAAACTTCCTTGGGACCACTTCTCCTTGGGATCATTTCTCTTTGTGTCTCCTCTCCTTAGAGCCACCCCTCCTTGAGGTCACTCTGCTTTGCTCAGGGGCTGTTATTTCGGCTGGGACCTTCGTCCTTGTCCAAGCCCACTGGGGGGATTCCTGTGCCATGGATTTTGCAGGGCTCAAAGGGCCAGGGAGAGTGTCCTGCCCCATTTCTTCTTCCTTCCCCAAGCCCCACTGTCAGCTGCCTGTTCCCAGCTTTTGTTTAGCAGGCACAAAGGTAGGAGCAGAAGATCAAACAGCTCTGAGAAAGGCAAACACAGCCTTTCATTCTCTCCAGCATGGGTTTTACTGCTGCTTCCTGGTGATTGCTGTCATCGCCCTCTGAGCTGCCCCATTCCAGGCATGGCTCTGAGGAAGAGGGACATACTCAAATGACATCAGTAACTTCAGTGGGCCCAGTCTCACAGACACCAGTAACTGAAAAATAGGTGCTTTGCTGGCAGCACCTGTGCCCAGGAGCCTTGGGCAGGGACACCTTCCACTATCCCAGGGTGCTCCAAGCCCCATCCAACCTGGCCTTGGACACTCTCAGGGACCCAGGGGTAGCCACAGCTTCTCAGGGCAACCTGTGCCAGGGTGGGGCCTCCCCACCCTCAAGGTGAAGAATTCCTCCCTCAAATCTAATCTGTGTGAGGAGTTTGTTTGGCAACAGGCTCTAGTACGCTCCAGCTGCTAAATCAGGTTGGGTGGGTTAGGGCTGTCCAAGGGGGAGCCGGAGGGAATGCTCCCTCATCTCTCCTCAGCTCTGCACCACATTCCTTCCTTTGGATGGAACTAATTTGGCTCTGCACTTGGATTCATTTAGAGACAGTGAGTTTCCTTGCTCTGACTTGAATTTAAGCATTTCTCTATTTTTTTAACTTTGAAATCCAAGCTGATGCTGGACCTGAGAGCAAGTGGAGAAAATTGGTAGGACCTTTTCCTAAAGAGCCAGCTCTGCTCCTAAAGCTCAGCAGGAAAGGGGCAAGGGGAGAAACGTGGAGCACAAATCTCTGTAACTAACAGCCTCCTTCCAGGCTATGAGCTTTTTCCTTTTCAATAAAAATGCTGATATTTTAACAGACTCCATAAATTAAATCACTATCAAAGAAGCAAAGTCTGCTAACGGCCAAACCAGGAGACTGCTGTGACTTGGAAACATCTCTGGAACTATTTAATTGCTTGAAGACCAAACAATAAAGCTCTGGAGGAAATTCCCTCAGTATCTCATTCTCGTTTTTCCTAACTTTACAAAAATTAATGAGGTCATGAGCATCAATTAAAACATTTATTGGTGGGCAAGGAAAACAGACATAAAAATGTTGCTGTCCGTACTTGATCTTTCCTTTGTGTGTGAAATTTATCTTTATAGTTGTCTACAACTTTAGACAAAGCCATTCCAGCAGTTCCTACCAGTTACTCATGTGTCTTCTCCCTCCCTCACGAATATCAGCAAAGAAACATTCCCATGAAATTGCAAATAAATAAAAATAAAGGAGCACTGGTAAATAGAGGCCCCAACATGGAGATCCAGACCATCAGCTCAGTGCTCCACAGAGCAAGAAACAGCTCAGCCATTTCCACATGAAACACACCGAGTGTTGGAACATTTTTGAGGGCAAGTTTTTAAGAGTTTTCTCTTAAAATTATGCTTTTTCTAATACACATTTTACACCACACTGTGTTAAATAAATTTTTTTTTAATTTTTTTTTTTTTTTTAATACAAGGTGACATTTTGGTCCACCTCCATCCTGGACATACATTTGTTTGCATTAAACAAAATAATCATGTTTTTCTCTTGACCTACAGGTGATGAACAGGAGAAAAGTTGAAGTGGATACAATATTCACATTGTTCACGGTAGGAGACTTATCTTGTGGCTCTCAAACCTTTAAGAGCATGACAGAATCAAGCCAAAAAGGAGGACGAGAGCAAGTCTGTGCTGCTCTCCAAATTTTCACCCTCTGACCTCCATTAAGAATTTCTTAAGGCTGCATCTAATTAACATTTCCAAGGGGTGAAAGAGCAAGCTCCAAAGTCTGATGCCAGGCTGGACCGTTGCCCCGGAGCTGGGTCACCACCCTCATGTGCTCACAAGCCTGTGGCTCTCTGGGAATAAAAGAAATGCCAAATGTCTACTCATGTCCAAGGCCCTGGGGACAGGTCTGGCTCTCCATCACCCCGAGGAACCCAGCCGCTTCCAGCCAGCGCCTGCCCTGGTGTGCCACGTGCCAACACTCTCAGAAAGAGGAAAATCCTCCCTCAGTATGGATTTACAAGCATGTGACAGGTGTTAAAAACATGCAGAACTTCATATGGGTGTGTTGCAATAGAGGAGCATGAGTTGAATGGAGTTATCCACTTGTTTGTCCATAAAATCGCCCTGTTGATTGTATGACTGTGCTGGAGATGACGCTGAGGTGCCTGTCAGCACTGCTGGCACGAAGGTAAGAGCTGCTGTGTGCCATGGGCTCTGCCACACACAGTATCTACACATCCTAGAATCCCAGAATAGTTGAGTTTGGAAGAGCTCATCCAGTCCAGCCCCCTGCCCAGGCAGGGTCACCTGGAGCAGGTGACACAGGAACGTGTCGAGGTGGGTTTGGGATGTCTCCAGAGAGGGAGACTCCCCACCTCCCTGGGCAGCTGTTGCAGTGCTCTGCCACCGTCATGGAAAGAGGTTCTTCCTCATGTCGAGGTGGAACTTGTTGTGTTTTAGTTTATGGCCATTGCTCCTCGTCCTGTCGCTGAACAGTCTGGCACCATCCTCTGACAGCCCTGGGAGAGATTTGTAGGATTGATGGGATCCCCCTCAGCTTTCCCTTCTCCACACTGACCAGGCCCAGCTCCCACAGTCTCTCCTCATCACAGAGATGCTCCAGACCCCATGTGTACGTATATTTATCCGTATTTTTGTGCTAATTTGGGAGGGTCATATGAGAGGAACTGCTCTGACACTCTCTGAGGTGACATGGCAGAGTCCCCTCACACCCTCAGGGGAACATGGCAGAACCCTCCTCCACAGAGGGGAAGCAGACGGAGACCCCCTTCAGCCTCCCGGTGAGGGGATCCCTGTGCCCACCCTGCGGGTGAGCACAGCCCCATCATACCCGAGGGGCGATGTGAAGCGAAAAGTGAGGGAGCACAGGCGGGAGTCTCGTGTGAAGCAACCCTTCCCTGTTCTGCTCACACACAATATTTAAACATAGAGTTTGTTGCTCTTTTTTGGTAAAAGTACGCCAGAAATGGCACTTCGGTGTCTGCCGAGTCCGAGCCCCCTCACAGCGCCCGGGCGGGAATGGCGCCGCCCCGGCCCGTCCTGCACCGCGGCGCCAACATGGCGGCGCCCAGCGAGGGCCGCCCGGGCCGGGGCTCTGCGCCTTTCCCGGGTACCGACAGCGGCTCCTTCCCCTTCCCCTTCGCCCTTCCGCACGGCGCGGCGGGGGAGCCGCCCAAGAAGCCGTGCCGAGCCTGCACGGATTTCAAGAGCTGGCTCCGCGAGCAGAGGAAGCAGACGGCCCCGGGCGGCGCGGTGAGGCGCGGCTTTCCCGCGGGAGGGGCGGCGGGAGCCTCCTCTGGAACCCCTGGCGACCCCCGGCCCCTGTAGAGCTCCCTCAGTCCTCCATCTTGCCCCCTCGAGTGGGATGAAATTGCGCGTTCTCTTCAGGGTGTGAAGGAACCGGGGACAGAGTTCCCTTCAATGGGAAGGGGGTCTCCCATCTTCTCCCCGGGGATGAGGGCGCTCTGCCGTTGCCCCCGCTGAGGGTGTGAGGGGGGCTCTGCCGTGTCCTCTGAGGGTGTGAAAGAGTCTGTGTCTTGTCCCCACTGAGGGTGTGAGGGGGGCTTTGCCGTGTTCCGATTGAATGTGTGAGGGGGGCTTTGCCGTGTCCTCAGAAAGGATGTGAAGGACCTGTTCCCCCATCTCACCTTCCCACCCAGCGCAAAAGGGCTGTTTCCCCGCCAACCCCCGGTGTCCCCTCACACCGCTCTGTCCCGCTGCAGGACGTGGCGGTCGCGGAGGAGAAGGAGCCCCCTCCGGACTGTCCCCTGGACAGCGAGCAGCTGGGCCGCAGCACCTGGGCCTTCCTGCACACCATGGCCGCCTACTACCCCGACCGGCCCTCCGGGGCACAGCAGAAGGAGATGAGGGACTTCATCAACCTCTTCTCCAAGTTCTACCCCTGCGAGCACTGCGCGGAGGACCTGAGGGAGAGGTGAGTGGCCTCAGCGGGGTTTTTGAGGATCTGGGGAAAAGGTGAGTTTCATCAGTGGGTCTTTTGAAGATCTGAGGGAAAGGTGAGTGGCCTCAGCAGGTTTTTGTGCTGGAGGAGCTTGCCAGAAGTGCTGGGCTGCAGCAGCTAGTTTGCATATCAGCAGCTCTTCCTGCACTTGGGGTTTGTAGCTACCTGAGCTGGTTTCTTCCATTATTGCATCAGTCACAGATACACTTACTCAAAAAACAAACACCTGTCCTCATGCTGTTGGGTTCTGTGCTGCCTCCAAGGCCTACCTGAGGCAATTTAAGAGTTTTCTGGTTCAAACTGGCCTTGTGAACAGCTGTGGAATTAGACTGGGACTTGGAATAATTTGGTTTTTGGGAGACAAGTGATCTTATACCCTCAGAAATGCCCTATATTGGCAATCTCACTAGTGGAGGCAAAGACTGAAATGGGCTGTGGTGGCTGATCTAGCAGAAGGTGTCCCTGCCCATGGCAGGGGATTGGAATGAGATGATCTTTAAAGTCCCTTTCAACCCAAACCATTCTGGGATTCTGTGATAAAGTTTTCTGCTGCTCTTAGCATCTTTCTCAGAAGTTTCAAATAATTTGCCAGCTGAACAGGCAAAAAAGGTTTGAAACCTAATTATTAACTTAGCGGGCATCACTGGGAAAAGTACCTCCTCAATTTTTTTAATTTATTCTTTTTTTATAATTTTAATTCAGTGTTTTGATGAACTCCAGTACTTTTTGCTTTTTATCATAGATAAGCTTTGACTCCTGTGTCGTTTCCAGCTGCCAAGACCAGGTAGTGAATGAAACCAACCTGCAGCCAATATAGAGAATTGGTGATAATTATTGATCTCCCTGTGTTCTCTCTGGGACTCTGTGCCTGCTTTGGGTATTGAATTTGGTAACTACAAAGAAATGACATTTGTTTCCCCTTTCCTTTTTGCAGATTACAGACAAACCAACCCGATACGAGCACCAGGAGTAACTTCTCCCAGTGGCTGTGTCTCCTCCACAACGAAGTGAACAGGAAGCTGGGGAAGTCAGAATTCGACTGCTCCCGTGTGGATGAGCGCTGGAGGGATGGCTGGAAGGATGGGAGCTGTGATTAACCCAGAGGGGTTGCTCTGGGAATCCAGGAGAGCAGTTCAATCCATGTGGAGTCGCTGCAGGGACAGTGGGAGTCAGTAACTCTGTGTGGGACTGATTCAGACCTGAACCAATGCCAAAAGGAGATTTGAAAATCCTATCCCAATAATATTTTGATGAATGGTACCAGTAATGTATTACCTGAGGGGTTGAGGCCTTACATTTGACACGGGAATTTGCCAGAAACCTCTGAGATTGGGTCACTTACAAACTCATTTCATTATGACATTTCCTGATTTTGGGGGCATTTGCTTATTTTTGTGGCTAGAATTCATTTTCCCTGAACACAGTGGTGTTCTCTGCAGGCATTGCCCTGATGTTTTAGAAAATGCATCTGATTAATTGTAATTTTCATTTCTGTTGTTCTGATGGAGAAAACTCATGCTGGGTTTTGTGCCAAGTCTGTACCCCTGGATTTCTCTTTCCAGGATCTCCAGTCTTTGTTGTTACTCTTGCATTCAGTTCCTTTGATAAAAGTCCTGAGGGCAGGTACATTTCATTTAAACACTAAAATCATGGAGCCCAGATTTCTCAGTTTGGTTTTGTGTTTCAGCTTATCATATCAGAGGACATTGCAGAAAGGGAAACTAAAGCAGGGCAAAACAAACTCCTCATCTGAGGAATGGAACAAAGCATCAACAGCATGAAATTCAAATATTATAAATGGATTGGTAATTTTCTTTAGATCCAGAAGTGATTTGGTGGCAAGTTTGAAGGAACTACTTATTCTTAAAGCAAATAACCTCTTTGTTTCTGCTGTGAATCTTTGTCATAAAAAGAGCTGGAGAATTTTTGTAATGAAGCATATTCAGCTTTGTTTAGCATATGGTATTTCTGAGATGAAATTCCTGATTGGTACTTGCTGGCCTGGTTGATATTCTGATGTTGTTCCAAGCTAAAAATCTCTCTAGAAAATGACTTTACAGAGCCCCTGCATGTTTGAGTCCTGCTGAGGACTGTGGTGTGAGCTTTGCACAGCATTTATTGCACAGGGACCCAGAGGAGCCCCTCGGGTGGGTTCCCTCTGTAGGAACTGGGCAGAATCCGGGCTCTGGGTTTTCCTGGCTCAGCTGCATCCCTGTATGGATACCTAAGTGTGAATTCAGGTTCCAGGGAAATAGCACTATAAATACATTTACACCACAATGCATCCAACACATCTCCTTATAAAAGGAGACAGTTACAAAACAGAGTCAAAATCATTTCAAGTTCTTCACGTAGGTCATGATCGCATCCCTTCCTGCACTCCTGGCTGGGAGAGGTTTGCACAAACCCTGACAACAGCAGGTTTTTTTTTCCTTCTGTGTTTCCTGCTGAGGTTTTCTTGCATGTTTTATTGACCTTCCTTATCTCATGCCCCACAGCACACCTGTGAATTTAACCTTGGGGTTTTTTGCAAGTTTTGACTGGAAATGTTAATGGTGCTGCTGTAATTAGAGCAGTGGCACCTCTTATCTGAGACTTTGGTCCTCACACCATTGTATGTGGGGCTCCTTAGTGGTTAGAGAACCAGTAAGAGCTTTGGAAACACATTTTAATATGTTGTGGCACAGTCAAGTCCTTTCAAGTCATGTCTGTTAAATGAATATGAGACTTTTATGGACTAATGATTTCTGAACTTTTTATGTAGTAACGTTTCTAAACACAACCCCAAATGAACTGATGATAAGGTACTGCATGAAGAGTGTGATTGAAGGCGTCATTTAGGCTGTTAAAAGTGCTCAAAAAATTTCCCTATCACCATGTTGAGGTTCTTAGAATACATAAATCCCAACTCTTGGCTTTTGTCTTTTGGTAATAAACTCAGTCCCCAAAACAAAGCATATTGGGATCCACTAGAGGGGAGAGGACCAACAGAAGGGCTGCAGCCCTCCCTTTTTGCAGGTAGGACCCAAATGACTCCATTCTGTCAGGACGCTTTTAGCAACTGGGGGTGTGGGCAGGTGTTTCCCTCTGGATTTGGTTGTGCTAAAGGAGGAATTTTGTGTTCTTCCATTCCAATCTGCCCTCGACTGTTCTCTGTGACTATTTGCTCGCCCACGGAGCAGATGATATTTCTCCCTCATTTGCTTCAGTGTAAATGAGCAGGTTGGTGCAACATCTGTCTCGTCCCTTGTCACCTTCATACTGCCAGGGGACCAGGCTGGGGAGTTGCACTGCCCTGTGCCAGTCCCGGGATGTGCTGGCCTGGGGTCAGGGACCAGCAGGGACACGGAACCTGCCACCACACCTGTCTACTCCCTGAGTGTAGAGAAGGAACTGAGGGTGTATCCAACACATTCTGGTCACTTGGTGTGGTTCAGGGAGGTGCTGTTGGAGTGCAGGAGAAAAAGCCTGTCCTGTCCTGGCAGTGGTAGGGAAAAGCCTTCAAGTTGAAGTCAGTGTCTTTAGCAAATGCTGCCTAAAAATGAGGCCACCAGCTGTGGCTGCCAGGATGCTTATAGGGCAGTTTCTATCTTTGCCAAGTGGCCATTTGATAAAATGTGTGCTTGCACTCTGTTCTCTCATGTTTTTGGCTTGGCAGAAGAGCTCTGACATAGTTGTTTCTCAGGCATATCCTCATGTCTCTGGACTTGACCATTTGAGGAATGGGGGGAGTTGTTCTGCTGCTCATTTGTACCACGAGGTTTAGTCTTGGTAAGGAATTTCCATTGGAGGTACTCGTGCTCATGTACAGAAAATTGTGAATTCTCTACTAAATGCACTTGCTTAAATCTAGTTTTAAAAATCTCTATATTCAAATTATATTTCCTATTGATGTAAAAATAATAAAGCAACCAAGTTCATTCCTGGTTCTGACTGCATGGGATCTTAGGAAAAGGGATCATGCTGTGCTGGTGGGTATAAACTCTGCGTGCCAAGATACTACTGTTACATCTATAAAAGAAGATATATATATGTATTTATTTATTTATATATATGTTATAGTTTGGTGGCTCAGGTAAGGTTGTGTGATTCTGTGTGGATTAGACAAGATGGGGCTGCTCCTGGCCCTTTCCTGTTGTGCTGTTGAATTGATGCAATTCTCTGTCGGCCCTGCAAAAATGCAGGAATTTGTACAGCAGGTCCTGTCAGGTCAGAGTTTGCTTTTATATGGGGAACAGTGGGAATTTTTGTGGGATTCCAGCGATTTTTTTGATTTGCTGACAGCATGAGGGGCAGCATTAGAGTTGGGAGTAGCTCAGCTCTCGCTGATTTGCAGCAGGGTGGCATCACTGCAGGGCAGTGTTTGTAATCCTATTTCCTGGAATGGGGAAGCTGCTTCCTCTCCATACGAGGGGCCTGTGTGAGGAAGAGCAGAGCCAGGAGCAGGTGCTGCCCAAGGAGTTTGTGGGACCTTGCTCAAGAGCTGCTGCTGTGTGACAGGTGCCTGACCAACTTTGCAGCTTCCCAAATTCCTCACTGCTTTCACGGACTGGTTTGCATTCGAGCTGTACTTCACTTTTTTTCCTTCCTTTTTTTTTTTTTTTAATTCCCTCCCCAAAAGCAAAGAGCAGGGAGCCATGAGGGAATCATCTGTTCCAGGGATGGCAGGCAGACTTGCAGATGTTGGCAGGAGCAGCACTGTGCCTTTGACATTTTTCCAGGGATTAGCTGTTCCTTTGCAGTGCGTTGGGTGTACGCAGGCTCCTGCTTACAGTAGGATTCCCAAGAGTTGCTTTGTTTTCTCATTTCTTTGGCTTCAGCCTGTTCCAGGCAGTGTGGGAGATTGTTCCTGTTGGAGTTTTACAGGCTTGGAGAAGGGACGGTTTGGATTTTTTAGGGGTTTTTTCCCCTCCCTGTGAGCATTGATTTTGTTGGGGTTTCATTCCTTTTCTGGAATGGCTGCTCAGGGTTTTTGTCTGAAGGACGGCGAAGAGCTGCTTAGTGTGTAGTCAGGATTAAGCACAGCCAACAAGGTGATGTGAAGTCAACTCTTGCTTTTGTAGGGTAATAGGTAAAGTAATAAAACAAGGAAAGCAAACCACAGGTAATGGAGTGGAGATGAATCAGTTAAAATGTAATCCAAGGGGATGAGGGCCAGCCTTGGGACCAGCTGGGGCACTGATCTGGATCTGTCACACGAGGAAGTGTTGATGAACACCAAATCCTGATTCCAGGCTGGCCAACACTCACTTCAGGTGTTCATCACAGTCTGGGGAGCTGAGGAATGATGGTAGTTGACCTCTTCTGCAAAACTGTGGAACAGAGGTGGTTTGCTGAGGATAAACCTCATGACTGTGCCTCATGAGGTTTGGTGCCCTTCTCTGTGCTGATGCATGTAAAAAAACCCAACTCAGATGGACCTGATTTTGCTGTTCTGAATCTTTGTAATTACTCTTAACATTTCCACAAGTAGAATCACAGAATATCCGGAGCTGGAAGGGACCCACAGGGATCATCCAAGTCCAACTCCCAAGTCTTGACGAGCCACACCAGCGTTTGCCAAGCTTTGAAAGCATTGTGTTCCCCTTGGCATGTGACAGTCCTGGTGAGGGGGGGGCTGATCCAGCCCGGGAAGTTCTGCTGGCATTTCTCTGGGCTCAGCACCTGGCATGGGCTGGCACCTCGATGGTGGTCCTGGCACTGGGACCTGCCACATTCTGCCCTTGCTTCCCATGGAAAAGTGCCCTCCACTTCCACGTGCTGTGCTAGGGCAGGGTGATGGTTTTCCTCCCGAGCACTCCAAATCCAGAAGCCCCTTCCTGGTCTCAGTTTTCCCTGTCATACAGCACATCCCGTGATGCTCCTTGGCTTCTGTTTGTGGCTGCAGTGTGCTTCCCACGGGGAGCTACCGGGATAATTCCCTTTACATCTGACCAAGCCAACAGTAGAGGGCAACAGAGGATATATTTCCGTGTATTTCCTTGCATTTCCTTGAGTTTTCCATCTCTTCTCTGGAACAGACTGTTCCAGATACCAAATGTTTTACCTCATCCTGGTCCCTTTCCTGTGATTTTGGGAGGAGATTTTGGTGCCTTCAGTTATTTTTCAAACCAGTGTGCAAACCTCTTGTATAATTACCTAAATGAGGGATGGGTTATTCCTCTGCCTGCAGCTAAAATCTGCACTTGGAAGCAGAATAAAACACTGGATGCTGTTTCCAGCATGTTTCCTACCTGATCTTCAGCCCATAGCTGGTCATATATGGAGATGTTCTGGCTTTTCTGGTCATTAACAGATTAGAAAGGGTGAATTAACTTCACTGGATAATTTTGTAACAGCGACTTTCTTACACAGGGCTGCTGCACAGACCAGAGGTGGGTACAGGGAACAATACACAGCAGTCATGGAACAGGCAGAGAAGGGATCCAACTTCCTGGGCATGGTTGTCACCTGCTTCGCTCTGCATGGGAAAAGGTAGGAAGAAATCCCACAGAGTTTCATGGGAGTTTTGCTTTGGGTTAGCAGATCTGTGAGAAAGAAAACAGCCGAGTTAATTTAATGTCTGTCCCACCAGGCAGCTGTTTCATGCAGCCCCTCAAAGCTTCCATGTTTCCCAGAACACCAAGCTTTAGTTCTAAGCTCAAGTGCCAGTACTGGATGGAGACTTGCCTTGTGAATTCTGAGTATGGTCAGGCAAAGCTGGGCTTTCCCTGCTTTTTCCATCCAGATGTGCATAAAAAAATTGGATTCTCTGACTATGCCTCATGGTCTGCTGCTTAGATGGGGTAAAAGATACACAATGTATAAAAGACAATGCCCACATGGCCAGAGGACGTGGCTGGAGGCTCTAGAGACCAAAATTCCATTCTTTTTTAGTCATAAGCTTCCTGCTAGACACCAGGTAAGTCACTTCATCTTCTGCAGCCACACTTCCACTTCTGCAAAAGGGGAGTAAAAATAGCTGTGAGGGCAGCCTTTGCCTGTATTTCCTATTTAGATGAAAATCTCTTTCAGAGAGGCTGTTTTAATGTGCTCGTGCTGCACAGGCCTGGGCCTGACAGTGTTCACAGTTATAAAATCCCTCATCTCCATCCATCCCACAAATCTCTTTTCCTTCAGGTTCCATCCTGCTTGTGAATCTGAGGACCTGTTAGGGTTGTGTTCAGTTAAGAAACAAAGCTTTTCTTATTTTCAGTGTATTTTGGCAGCAAAGCTTGATGTAGCTCAAGTGAGAGTTGTGGAAGCTCTTCATGTCCAGTATGGCTTGAGCTGCCTCATGTCCTTGTACCTGTCAGCTCTGCTCACCTGTACCACAGCTGCAGGTGACAAGCACCAAAGTCAGCTGTTGGTTGACACGTCCCCAGCACGATGGGACTTGCCGGTGTGTTCCTAAGCAGGCCAGTGTGGGGAACAGCAAGAGACCTTATTCCCCCTTTTCAGGCTTCTCCCAAGGTGGGTAGCAGTGGCTGAATCAGATTAGATTCTGGTTTGCCAAAACCCCCAGACTTTTCATGCTGTGAAATATTTGGAGGAACAGATACCAGGTTTTCTTCTGAGCCGTTGAGGCCACGGCTGCACCACTGAGAGGTGTTTCGAAACCCTCTGGGGTTTGGTTCAGTTTGGGTTTTACGCAAGCACTGAGATATCAACTCCCCTGTTCAAAACCAATGCTACCTCACCTCACTGAGTTCTGTTATCCCAGTCTTCCCTCGGTGACTTCAGTTAGTAAGGTTTTCCACAGTTTTTTCTGGCACACTTACCCTGGGTTTATCCATGCACAGTAAGTGCTGAATCCCACCTGGGAAGCGTTCCACAAGTGGATGAGTAACCAGCTAATAAATGATCTTCCAGATATTTTTGGATCTCTTAGGGTGGAAGGCATGAAGAGCTTTCTAGTGATAGTGGGCTAAGGTATTGCTCATCAGAAAGCCCATTCTCTCTGCCACAGGGGCCTATGGGCTTCTAAGCTCCTCTCAATATTTCCATCAACTCTCATTTTCCTAATGGCTGAAAGCAGCATCAGCCAAGCTCTAATGAATGGAAAGCAAAGCATTTCAGAGCAACAACTACATGAACATCTATCAAAGTGCTGCTTCAAGCCTGCTGCCCAGGGAATGTGAAGGACAAGCTGTTTTCCCACCCACGCCCGTGCCAGGGCAGGATCAGACCACAGGAAGCTGCTGAAGTCGGTGGCTGGAATCCGTGTCCGGAGCTCGTCCGGCTCCCTCGGGCCGGGCACTGCAGCTGGGATTGCACTGCACGTTGGGATTGCTTCACTCCACACACACATTGTTGGAGCTGCTCCCAGAACAAGGCAGTTTCACATTGCTTTTCCCACCTGGAGCACTCTGTCCAGCTCTGGGGCCCCACACACAAGGAAGATGTGGATCTGTTGGAGTGAGGTCAGAGGAGGTCACTGATCACAGGGCTGGAGCCCCTCTGCTCTGGAGCCAGGCTGGGAGAGCTGGGGGTGTCCAGCCTGGAGAAGAGAAGGCTCCAAGGAGACCTCCGAGTCCCTTCCAGTGCCTAAAGGGTCCTGATCCCAGCCCTCGGCTGAGTGGGTAGGGCTGACTGGAACAGGCTTTGAAGACGGAGAAAGCCCCACATCTTGTCTCCTCCAGGTTATCATGTCCCCACACTTAGACCTGAGAAAACCTGATGGCAGAAAACCTGATGGCTTTTTTGTGATAGAGACAAAGGTAAGAAGTTGGCATGACTAGAAGAAGCAGAAAGCAAATACAGGTTTTCCACTACCTTTAATTAAACTGATGTAAAATCAAAACATGGGCAGATCTTGGGCAGTTGTCTGCATGCTGCTCTGTTGGTTCCCTGTCCCTGAAATCCTGTGGGAATGGTAAATGCAGACAAAACTTGTTCAAACTGAACAAATGTTCTGGGAAGTGCCATTTCCAGACGCTGCTGTTCTCCATTTGATGGGGAAAATGTGGAAGGTGCAATATCCTTCCCCATTATTGGCTGGCTCTGTGTATCTGTTGATTTGCAGAAATAGGAAGTGAGACAGAAAGACAGTTTGTATGTGGGCTGGAGATACCTCCTGTGCTTTATCTGAGCTGTAGCAGGGGAAGAAAACTGGCACCCCATGATGTGGGCAATGATTGTATGAACACTGCACACAGCAGAAGCTGGGGGGATGAACCCCAAAGAAAGGACAAGTTTAGGAGCACGGATTTCAGTTCAGGCAGTGTCCTGGTCCCTTGTGCTTTGCATTGTCCAAAATATGCCTGTTCCAGTTGGGACAGATGAGCTGGGCAAGACATTTTAGAAAGAGGGAGAAAGAAGTGTCTTTCCCAATGTCATTGGAAAACCAGAAGCAGACCCCAGAGGTCCAGCTGATTCCCTGTGCAGTATCCCTGGAACACGCTGCCTCCCTGGCACTGGCCACCCTCGAGGAGTAGGGGCAGCCCTTGCCATCACGTGGAACTCTGGGCTGATAGATTTGGGCTGCTTTGTTCCCAAAGCATGAAACTGATTTTTGAGGATGCTGAAACAGCTGCTTCTAAACTGCTGAAGCTGATTGAAAATCCCACCTCGGGTAATCCCTTCAAGTTAATTTGGTCTTTGTTCCTGACCTGCAATTCAGGGATGAGCTGGCAATGATGCTCTTGGCACTGGGATACCATCCCTGGCCAGCTCCACGAGCCATCCTGCCAGCAGAAAGCAGGAGGGACCAACCTGCCATTCTCTTCGTGGCCATTTCGTTTTTGCCTAGTAAAATGTGATGGTTACTGAGCTGGTGACACTGAGGAATGAAGGGCTGAATTCTGTTTTTCTTGCTGGGAGTCAGAAATAGACCTGGAGAGATGATGACTCACCTGTAATTAAGAAAAACTGCATGGCATCATCATGATCTTTAACAGTTAAATCCTGATCTCAACCTGCCAGAAAGAACAGGCTGGCAGAGCTGCAAAAGGCCAAAAAGAGCTGGAAATGGGATCCAGCACACGGGAATCCTTTGCTCTGTGACCGCATCATGTGTGTGAGGGGTGGAACACACCTGGCACAGGTACCCCGTGTGCTGTGGCACTGATGGTCCCTGCATGGGGAATGGGGTTGCAGGGGCAGTGGGGTGGGAGGAGAGCTGTGCTGGGGCCGGGAGAAGCCCCCAGCCCCACAGCCCCGTGCCAGCAGGGCGTGCGTGCTCCTCCTCCCTGCGCCTTTCCCTGCAGCTCCCGTCCGAAGCAGGGATGATGTCAGAGTTGTCATGGCATCGGTATCTATGGAACCGGGATCAGCATCGCAGTGCTGTGAAAACTAACTCAGGAGATGGTCCTGGAGCCGCGGGGGGAACTCCCTCCGCAGTAATCGAGGGTTTCCCTCTAAGGTTCTTCTTTTCCCTCCTTCCTGCTGTCCATGGGGAGGGAGCAGGGGCTTGGCCTCTTCCCACCCCATAGCAGCTCTGGGTGCCTCCTTCCATGCATGAGGGAAGCAAGAGGTCAGACCCCTTCATTTTCACTTCCCTTTTCTTGCACCAGCTGTGAGTGTGCAACAGCAAAGAGCAGCAGCCAAACCTTCCCCTCTGTTCTCGGCCACTGGCCCTGGTGAGCAGCCAGCAGAACCCCTGGCTTGTGCCAGGTCTAAGAGCCCTCCTGGCTGGAAGGCCTCTGAGGCTCCCCAAAGGGTGACAGCCACTCTTTCTGGGGGTCTGGGCACAGAAGGGGTGTTTATCTTGGGGTCAGTGTCCACAGCAGAGGTGAGCTGAGTAGCGTGGTAACCTCCCTGTGCTCCGGGCCGTGGCATCGCCCTCCTGCCAACAGCCCAGCTACTTACAGGGCCACAGCACTGGTTGCCTTTGCCATTGCCCGGTCACACTGGCATAGGATAGTGACCCTTGCAAGGACACTCACCCCTGCCCGTGGCACGCTATCCCCAGAGCAGCATGGTGACCGTAGGATGGTAATTCTTGGAATAGCACAGTGACCCTGGCAATGGCAAGGTATCCTGGCTGTACTGTGGTGTCCCCAGCCATAGCACAGTGACCACGGCCATACCATGATGACCATGGCCACAGCACAGTGTCACCGGCTATCCACAGTGCCCAGAGCTGTGCTGTGGTGGCCATGCCCACAGCTCGGTGACAGTGGCTGTCACAGCATCACAGTGCCCGTGCCTGCATGTCAGTGACAGTGGCTGTCCCATTGTCANGCGTCCTTCGGAGCGGGCCGGGCGGGGGGGGCCATCGACCCCGTGGATTTCCTGAAGCAGCCGCAGACCCTCCTCCGGGTGACCACCTGGGTAAGGCGGAACGGCCGCGGAGGCGCGGGGCTGGGCAGCGGCGGTGCGGGGACAGCGCCCGGCGCGGCGGGCAGTGTCCGGGCGATGGGCAGTGTCCGGGCGATGGGCAGTGCAGGGGCATGGGCAGTGCTGGGGTGATGGGCAGCGCAGGTGCACGGTGCCCGCAGCCGGTGCATCGTGCCCGCAGCTGGTGCATCGTGCCCGGTGCCAGTGCGGCGCCGGTGCCGGTGCCGGTGCGGCGNGAGCCCCATCCCGGTGCCCGGGGCTCAGCTCGGGCTCGCTGCGGGGGGAGCGCGTTCCGCGCCGGCCGCGCGCACCGGCCCGTGCCCACCTCCTCTCCCCCCCACCCCACGGGTGGTTCCTCCCGCCGCCCGCACGCGGCGCTGCGGACGAGCCCACGAGGGAGGGGCGCGGGNCGGAGCGGGCGCGGGGGAAGATGGAAGGAGCGTCCTTCGGAGCGGGCCGGGCGGGGGGGGCCATCGACCCCGTGGATTTCCTGAAGCAGCCGCAGACCCTCCTCCGGGTGACCACCTGGGTAAGGCGGAACGGCCGCGGAGGCGCGGGGCTGGGCAGCGGCGGTGCGGGGACAGCGCCCGGCGCGGCGGGCAGTGTCCGGGCGATGGGCAGTGTCCGGGCGATGGGCAGTGCAGGGGCATGGGCAGTGCTGGGGTGATGGGCAGCGCAGGTGCACGGTGCCCGCAGCCGGTGCATCGTGCCCGCAGCTGGTGCATCGTGCCCGGTGCCAGTGCGGCGCCGGTGCCGGTGCCGGTGCGGCGGGTGCTGCCCAGCCCCGCGGGCCGTGCTGGCTCCCGGGGGAGCTGGCGCGGAGTTTCCTCGGGAATGGGGCACGGAGCGGCGGGGGGGATGCTCCGCTGCCCCTCTGCTGTTCGGTGCTGGAGGATGGGGTTTGGAGCAGGAGGCAGAGGACATTTTCCTGCCTTCCACGCTCCGTGCATGCGTGTGTGTGACAGAAATCCGGGAGCCAGCCGTGCCCGGCTCCCCCGTGCTGCTGAAAGGATGTCATGTTTGTTGGACGTTTCCCATCTGTGAATTCCCACCGTGGAGCAGGGAGCAGGAGCTGGAATGGGCTGTGCAGCCGCCCAGGGAAGGCTTTGGTGGCCTGTGACCAGGCAGCACAGAGAACCGTGCCAGGGTGCTCCTGGGGCCGTGGTGCCCGGATGCCCAGAGCTAAGGGCAGCTCCTAATTTGCCTCCCCCCAGCCTGGCTTTTTGCTGAGATCTGCAGGTGTGCAGGGCCATGGGTGGTCAGGAATGCCAGCTCCTTCCCAAAAACCCCCAGTGGGAAGGGTCTGCCTGGCTCTCACCTGGCTCCAGTGCTTGGCTGGAGGCTGTGGATGAGCCAAGCTGGGCCTGGGGCTTGTCCTCACCCATGTCACACCTGTGCTGGCTCTGTGTCACCTCTGGCAGTGCTCAGTGAGGCAGGGAGCAGAGGAAAGGTGTGATGAGGAGGTGCAGCCCCCCAGCCACCCTCCTTCCATCTGGCACAGCCGGTGTGTCCATGGGGCTCTCGGGGCTGGGATGCTCTGGCCGAGGCCCCGAGCAGCACAACATGCGGCACATGAGCAAGTCCAGCTGCAATCACACGCTCAAAGTTAAACCACATGCTGCAGTGTGTGGCTGGATGGGAGCTGGTGTCCTTCCCAGGGCTTGGAGAAGGCCCACAACTCCAGCGCTGGGGAAGAACAGGGGCCAGGGATGGATCTGGGGTATCCAGCTTGGTGTGGATAGGGCATTTTGGGCAGGGTTCAGGCACAGGGCAGCAGTTGTTTCCTAGAAGAAAACTTGGTCTGGATCCTCCTGGATCCTCCTTGACTGGCAGTGGCAAACTGCAGGCAGTGGTGTTGGGTTTGGGTACGGTTAGTTAAATCTGACCCACTGTTGGTCAGTTAGGCCCCTCCTAAAATAAATATGTCACCTTGCACCCAGAGGGCTCCCCATCCTTGTTGTATGAAGGGGATTGGACACTGCTGGGAAGCAGGACCAGAATATGGAATATAGATACAAAATAAAAGTCCCAGCTTAGCAAATATTGCTGTACATATTCACTGGTTTATTCAGTGGCAAAGTCCCTCATTTCATGGCTCTGTGTTCACAGGGAATCAGTGACAAACGAGTGCTTACAACTACAGAAATGCATCAGCTTAACTCCAAACAAGTGCAGGGGCCACCAGTGTGGACAAACTTGGGATGAGCGTGGTGCTATCCCATAAATGTTTGCAACATTTAGAGTTGGCTCCAAAGCCCACTGAGCAAAAAGGGAGTTTTGCTCTTTTCAGTGAGCTGGGGGTTGGGCTGTGGGAGCTCCCTTTGGAACCCTTTTCCCAGGTCTCACATTCGCTGGTAGATCTGTCAGGGTTCATCACTGCTCCAGCCTGGGGATTCAGAGCCCCAGCTTGGTTGTCTCAGTCCAGTTACCCGTGTCTTAAACCAGTTCAGCATTTATGGCTCCTTTCCAGTGTGAGCTGGGACTGCAGTCAGAGCAAGGTGTGAGTGCATTCCCTTTCCACTGCTGGCCCTTGTGCCTGGGTTCCTCCTGAGCTGTTGCTTTGCTGCTCTTGCCAGACCAAACCCGTGTCAGGATGGAGAGCTTAGATGGAGGAGGCTTTGCTGAGGCTTTGCTGAGGTCTCGCTGCCTTTCTTGCTGCTGTCCTGGGTGAGTGTGGCAGTGCTGTGGCACATGGTGACGTCCGTGCTGGTGGCCGGGCAGGAGCTTGGACCAATGCCCACCATGCCACTCCCTGATTTCCAAAGCAAACAGAACCTTCCCAGGCTTCCCTGCCTACTATCTCAGATATCTCAGGGGAGATGAGCTGCCTGTGCCAGCACAAAACAGCCATGGGTGGTTATTCAGCAAGCCCTGGGCTGAGGCGTGGAGTGTGGCTGAGATCAGGCTTTGGGGTGGGCTTTCTTCATGTGGTTTTCCTTCCTGTGCCTCGGTGGCACATCTTTGTAACCGTGGTTAACCTGAGCAGCTGGATCCCGCACCGGAGACATGACCCTTGCTGTGTGTGATGTCAGGTTCCCTTGGGAAAAGGAGGGAGGTGCCTGGGATGGGCTGGTTTAGGTGGGGGTGATGGAGAAATCCCACAGGGATTTGGGGCCAGCCCCAGGTGCCTGAGGTGAGTGTTTCATGCTAATCTGGCTGATCGCCACTGCTGGGGCTTCCCAGGGAGCCACCACCAAAGGAAGGTTCAGTTCCCTTTTGTGACTCCAGTGGCTGCCTCGGGGACCTCGTGCTGGCAGTAAGGGACTGGCAGGTGAGTGGTGACCAACACAGAAATCCCCAAATGTCAGCGGTGGCCAAAGGGGATTCCTGGTTCTGCCTCCCACAACAACCTCCCCTCGACAGAGTAATTCTGAGTATCTGAGGGGGAAAAAACCACTCCTGGCTTGAGCTGTAAGATCAAAAGCTGGAAAGAACCATTTAACAGTTCCTCATTCATCTCTTCCCCCTCTGTCTGATGCAGTTTGTCAGATGAAGATGTGATCGCTCTTGTGGTTTCCTTTTGAGACATTTTTTGCACAGCCAAACAGAGTCGATATTCATGACGGATGCCTGCAGAATCATGAGTTCCTTTCTCTGTGACTGCCCGTGCCAGCCAGACTTTCAAGTGGCCACTCAGCTTTGCAGGGCAGCAATTGTTCATTTAACATAGGCTTAGGTTTGGCTTTTAAAAGCAGTTTTGGAAAATATTCTGGTAAACTTTTCCAGCAATTCCTGTGATTTCGTGCAGAGCAGCAGCAAAAGAGCAGTGCCGGGTCCCATCAGAGCATCCTCATCCCCTGCCACTCACCCATCCCATCCCATCCCATCCCATCCCATCCCATCCCATCCCATCCCATCCCATCCCATCCCTCTGCCTCCCTGGAGCTTAGCAGGAGAAGTGCAAGGAATAGGCTCTGGATGGCTCTTCAGGAGGTTCACTGACCCCCAAGCACTCGGGGCTCTTAGGGAAGAGCTCCAAGGCTGCTCTGGCACTTCAGGAGCCCACAGCAATGCTCAGAGTCATTAGCATCATGTGAGCTGCTTCAGACTTTGGCCCTGACCACTTTTCAGAAGGGTCATCAGATTTCTGTCTTAATTTTCTCTTTCTGCAGGCTATGGATTAAAGGCAGAACTTAAACTTAACATTTTGGTAATAGAATTATAGGAAAGCTTCTCTGCATCTGAGCTTAAAATGGTTCTAAATTGTCATGCTCCTGTCATCTCTGGTTTCAAGCACTGCTGGTGTGCCATGTGCTCAGATTGCAGGATGAGATTAGGAACCTTGAATGGATGCTGTGTCTCAGCCAGCATCTCTTACCGCATCAGAAAAAGTAATTCAGGAAAAATCAGTCATGTGGTCATCAATACACATCCTCCCAAGCTGATTAGCCTGGTGGACATGGCCCTAAACCTATTACAGCCAGCATCAGACCACCTCTCTGTGTGCCAGAAACCACGCCAGCTCTTCCCTTCATGGTCGTCTCCATAGTCCTGTGGGAGATCTGGCAGTGTTTAAAGCAGAGCTTTGGTCTTCACACTCTCCAATAAATTGTGCAGATCAGTGGTGGAAACTTCCCTGTGACTGACAACTGTAAAGGTAAACTGGAGAAGGACCCAGGACCTGATTCCCCAGGATCTGAGCTGGGTGAGCGTTGAGGGAGCCTGGCCCTGTGCCAAGGGTCCGACTCATCCCTGAGCGGGGAATCTGTGCCAGGCCCGTGCCCGACTCAGCACAGGGGCTTAGTGGGGCTTAGGGAAAACACTCGGTGCTAAGCAGGATTTGGCCTGTGCTAATTTGACCTTAATTGTTTTCCCTTCTCATCTGATGGTCCATCCTTCCCTTGCTGGGCTCGAGGAGGGGAAGGAGCTGAGCATGAGGCGTTTGGCTCCCTGGAGGGAGTGAGGGATCACCCAGAGCTTGGCACTGGCTCTCTGCACGTGTGGTTTGTGTCCAGCACTGTTGATCAGGAGCCACAGCAGAGGAAATGAGCTCTGGATTATTTTTCCTCATGTGTTAAATTTCCTCGATGCTGACATTAATGGTTGCTTGCGTGTGTAACCAAAGCCAGGTTCTGCAGTCTCCTACAACCCCACACCTTCTGGTGATGTTTTTTATAGGTCCCAAATCCAAGTACAGCGCCTCAGCAGTGGAAACATCTCACCTTAAAATGGCTGACAGCTCACACCGAAGCTCTCAGCTCATGCTCTCCAGTGTTATTTGCTTTTTGTTTTCCTTGCCTGGCTCTGCTCAGGCTGCAAGGTCTCCTGAAGCACATTTTAGGTGATGGGCTGCAGAAGGCTGAAAGCAACGGGGAGGAAAAATGTGTGTGTGTCCTGGGGTCCAGCCTGCTGGAGCTCCAGGAGGGAATGGGGATCTGCAGAGCATAATTCCGCAAGCAAGGCAGGCAGCCTGGCCAGCCAGCGTCCTCCAGATGGCAAAAATGTGGTGGAGAGGGGGCAGACACAGCTCCCAGCTTTATCCACACCTGAAAGGTGTCTCCATCCTGGGCACATCAATGTCCCAGTGCCCTGGGCTCCCACGAGGGCCTGATGGGTCCAGCAGAATCACGGAATCCTGGAATGGTTTGGGTTGGAAGGAACCTTAAAGCCCATCTGTTCCCACCCCCTTCCATGGGCAGGGACACTTTCCACTATCCCAGGGTGCTCCAAGCCCCGTCCATCCTGGCCTTGGACACTTCCAGGGATGGGGCAGCCACAGCTTCTCTGTGCCAGGGTCTCCCCACTCTCTGAGCAGAGAAGACCTGTCCCATTGTCCTGTCCTGTTGTCCTGTGTCACAGAAATGCTGCCTGGCCTGGAGAGGTGTCTCCTCTTGCTTGGAAGCAAACTTTAAACTGGGGGAACTGGGCTGCTGGCTTTCATTAACAAGACAGGTCCCAGTTTCTCCCTGGTTTGGTGGAACCCCAGCTCCTTTTGCACGAGCAGCCCATCCGTGTCCCCATGGGTCTGAGGGCTCCTGCCCGGTGTCGTGCTCCCTCCAGGGTGTGACTGAGGCTCCTTTGTGTGTGGCTGAAGGGCAGCTCTAAATGGAAAGGGTGGGAGAGGAGAGCTTTCCTCCTTCCCATTCTCCCAGCAGCTGAAGGCAGAGCAGCACTAATGGTCTGTGCTGCTGGAGCTGCTGGAGTTGGGGGCTCCCAGCACTCAGGAACCTCCACACCAGGAGCCCCCGAGCTGCCAGCACATCCCTGTGGAAGCTTTGGCAGGATGCAAGGATGGGGGATGGAATTTCCCACTGGGATGGCTGGGGAGAATCCGGTTTTCTTGCTGTGTCTCGCACCAGTTCATCCAGGAAGGGCAGAATTTGTTGCTGGTTGCATTGGGTTGTTGAGCTGGAAAATGGAGTGTCCTGTGAAGGCTCCTTTGCAAATCCTCTGAGATACTGCTCAGGCCCATAAAATCTGGCTCACAGTGGAAAATCTGACCTTGTGTTTTCTCTTTCAAATCTCTGATGAGCTGGTCAGGGGTTTGAGCCACTGTGGTTTGTGGAGGTGACTGGGAAAATGCACTTGTTTTGCGTGAACTTTAGAAAACGCAGGGGGGATATTTCCCTGCCCACATTTATTTCGTCTACCCACGTTTTCCTAAAATAAAAGCACTTTTTCATCTATACTTAGAAAGACAGCACCAAATGTAGTCTCATTAAAATGTTTCACCAGCACCAGTGGGTTTTTTAAGAAAAACCACAACATTACAATCCTGGGATGAGGGACAGAAAACCCGTGCCATGGAAAGCCACGTTTTGACAGGAATAGTCCAGCCAGTGCTGATGTTTTGAGCTCATCTATCAAATGTGTGCACATGGAATTCCTTGCTACTTTGACCTCCCAAGGAAAAGCTGTGTGTCCCGTGTTTTGTACATTGAAACGTGGTTGTGAGGGTCTCATGGTGTTAATTGATAAAACATCCTTTTTTAAAAAAAGGCATCGACATCGACAGCCCCAGGTGTGCAAAGCTGGTGCAGGCACCACACACCTGTGCTGTGACATCTTTAATTGTATTTATGGGAGCTCTCCCTCACCCACCAAAGCTCTGGGCTCCCAGCAGGCTCCCAAAAGCATGGAGAAGGTTGTTAATCCTGGGAGAGCTGAGTGGAACTTCTCAGAGAAGCTGAGTACGAGTTTGCTGGCCTGCCAGGGAAGTAATTGCGTGGAACCAGAGGTTCTCAATTATTCATGTTTTCCAGAATCACATTATTTCTTCCAGAGCCTGTTTTATAAATGCTGCTGCTATTTCTGATGGTAAATAACAATTTTGCATTATTTATGAAGAGATTTTTACAACTGCTGATGTTACAGCTGCTGCCAAAGCTCTGGGAAAACTATTAGTGCTGTTTGTTGTTGTTTCTTCCTTAACGTGCAGCCCCTCTTGTTGTGAGCATGATGATGATGGTGATGATGATGGTGATAGTGATGGTGATGATGCTGTGCCATCCCAAGTGCTCCCCAAGTGCAGCACCAGCGAGGAACAGGGTGCAGGTGCCTCGGGATGACTTGGGTGGCCACTGAGCTCGTGGCTGGTGCTCAGGGCTGACCTGAGCCAGGGATGGATGTGGGACAGGACCCTGGGCCATGGTTAAATTCCAAGAGGAGGAAGAGGAGGTCTATCCCAGTGTTATGTGAAAGAGTGGTGGAACCTTGGGGGTGGTTTGCCCACTGTGGGTTCTGTTCCGTTTCCCCTGCTCTGTGACACAGCTTCCCCGGGAGCTGCAGGAGGTGACACAGGTGACACAGGTGACTGTGTGAGCCACCAGCTCTGCTTCATCCTGTGGCTCCTGGGCTCCTGCCTCCGTGTCACCTGTCCCTGTCTCGTGCCCGTCATGTCGAGCTGTTCGGTGCAGCGGGAGACAGTCGTGCCCTGTTCCCGTCCCCAGCTGCTCCCAGGAGAGCTGGAGGAGCCTCTTATCTCTTCTGCTGCATTCCTGGCCTCCAGCTGTGTCCTGGGAGCCAGCAGGGATGCCTGCAGGGATGTGGGAGCCGGCAACCAGGGATGAGATCAGAGGCTCCCAGTGTGAGGGAGATGTGCCTGCACTCCCTGCTCCCCTCCCTGCTCACGGCCTCTCCCCAGCCTATACGGGAGCGGGATCCAGAGCGGAGCGGGATCCAGAGCGGATTGTGCTGCAGCCAGTCCCACAGCTTCCCCTCCTGCCTCTGGTGCCGGGAGATAAGGGAGTTCCTTGGGCATGCCCAGGGTGAGTGGTAACTGAGGCAGCCGCTGCCATCCGGCTCCTTCCCTGCCTGCAGGGATGTGACACCCTCCGGTGCCAGCGTGGGGACCTGGGCAGCCCCAGCAGCCCCTGCCCTTCTGTCCCTCTTGGGCCCAAGCCAGGTCTGGATAGTGGATGCAGGAGCTGCATCCTTCAGGCCTGGCTAAACCAGCTGAAAAATCACCCTGTTGCTGCCAGGGCAGCCCGTGCCCCTGTGCCCAGGTGAGCTGTTCCCATGTCCCCACACATGTCCTGTGTCCCCTCCACCAGCAATCCAGCCCTTCCCTGGCTCAGCCACTCAGTTATCCCCGGTCCCTTCCTTCCTCCCCGCTCCAGAGGGACACGAGGGGCTTTGTGGGTGTAATAGGTTGAAACTGAGCGGATTGACAAGCTTTTAAGCCAGTGCGCTTTTGCGGTTTTTGCCTATTTAAACCCCGTGCAAGGGCGGGAAGTTCCTTTTGTTCCCGGTCTCGTGCCGGAGAAAGGGGGGGGCCTCCGAGCCCATCCCGGGCCGGAGCCGGGCTCCTGCCCCCTTCCCCCTTCTCCCAGAGCCGCGGGCAGCTAAAACCACCCATGGACTGCCACACAGCTGAATCCATCTAGCTCGGCTTCTAGAGACTGGGGGGATTCCCTTTCCTCTCCGTGCGGCCCCGCGCAGAGCCGGCGGGAGCAGGGAGAGCCCTGTGCAGCCAGCACAGCTCGCACTAAGCTGAAGAGAACATCGGCGCAGCCCTGAGGGAGGAGAACATGGCGGCTGCACAGTCAGGGAGAAAGAGAAATTCAGTCACGTGGGACGACGCTGACGGTGGCGGCGGGAAAAGAGGGTGGAGGCGCCTCGGCGCGAAACTTAAAACCCTTCTGGCAAGCTGCGGGAGAACTCTTTAAATCGTTTTGAAGTATGGGGAGATGGAAAATCCATGCCCGAGTGTCGCCCTGGTTTTTCTACTGTTCTGTGTTTTTACTTTTGTAGTAGAAGTTCTCATGCATTTTCTATAAACATAGCTCTTGTTTTTCTAACCGGCCTAGAATGTTTTCTGAATTTCTGGATTGTTGTTCATTCCTTTCTCCAAGGCGGAGAAAGATGATAGACTATGTTCCTATCCTGTAAAATTGCAGAGGTGTTAACCTCATCTACCAATGTGTGGTTGTTTTAAGAGAGGTATAAAAAGGTGAGAATAAAGGCGGGCAGGGTCCTTCGCCCTGCTGAGTGGTCCTGACCTGCTGTTTGAATCTGCGTGTTCGTGTCCGACACTGTGACACCCGAGAGAATTCATGTTGCAGCTTGGGAAGATGTCAGAAAACGCCTATGCCAGGCTATGTAGTTGTGAAGAAGCTTTTAGAGATTTGGAAGCGGAGAGCCTTTGTGTTCAGGCTGGAAGAATTCATCTTTAAAAAGACTTGTAACCCCATGTGATGGCCTATGATTGCAGTATGAATACACTGTGGAATTTTCATGGGAGAGATATTGCACTTCAGTAGATGGTTTCCGGGTGGACTACTGAGTTGGGAAGGATTTCCACGGCATAGCAGAAGGGAGCCCTTTTCCCTAAGCATAAGAAAGAGACTTTTAAGGACTGCAACACTGACCAAAATTGTTACCCTTTGTGCCAGGTGGTAAAAGGAGGGGGGAGTGCTGGAGGGAAGGGGGGTTTTGCTTTAATTTCTTATTATTTCTTTTTACTTTTAATTCTGTTAGTAATAAACTTCTTTATATTCTTTACAGTTTTGAGCCTGCCTTGCTATTTCTTCTAATCCTTATCTCACAGAGTAAAATAGATGTGATCAAACCACTACAGTGGGGCACAGCCTGGCAGCAGAGAGGAGCACGGGCACAAAGACTCTGCAGAGACCTGCCCCATCTGTTTATTTTTTCCCTCCGCAGCCTGTCTGGAGAACAAGATCCTTAAAATACTCCGCACAGCAAGGCACTGGAAGGCAGGAGGAGGTTCCACCTCACAGAGGAGGAACACCCAGGTACTGGTTGGAAACACCAACCAGGCGAGAGCCAGGATGTGTCTCACAAATGCCACGTTGCCATGGAATCGAGGACGGGATTGAATCCAATGACGCTGCTGTTGGAAAACAGAGTTAAATGCAAACAGCAGCAAGTTGTGTTCTCTCCTTCCTCCTGCAGATCTTCTCCATCGTGGTGTTCGGCTCCATCGTGAACGAGTGCTACGTGAACAAGGACAGCCAGCACCCCGAGCTGCTCTGCATCTTCAACGAGAATGAGAGTGCCTGCAGCTACGGCATCGCCGTGGGCGTCATCGCCTTCTTCGGCTGCATCTTCTTCTTCGTGGTGGACCTGTACTTCCAGCAGATCAGCAGCGTCAAGGACCGCAAACGGGCCGTGCTGCTGGACCTCGGCTTTTCAGGTACCTCTGCTCTGCTCGGGTCTGGCTCCTTGGGGTCATTGCTGTGCCCTGCCCCTCCACTCCCGAGTCTTCCCCACTCCCCCCGTGCCCTGACACGACTCGTGTGCCTTGTTTGGGGACAACAGGGGTGGCAGGGGAGTTGTCCCATCCAGCCATGGGCTCAGTGAGCACTGGGGAAGCCAGATGTGGTGGCTGGGGACAGTGGCATGTCCCACTCATTTGTGTCACTCTGCAGCTGGAGCTGTTTGCTGAGCTGGGTTTGCTGAGGCCACCACAGAGGTGAGGCTTGGTGGTCACATCTCAGAGCCCACACAGGGGGTTTTACCCTCCCACATCTCCTGTTCCAGCTCAAGAAAAGCAAAGGTGGTTTCATCAGCTGCCTCAGGTCTGGTTTTACTTTGTGCACGAGTTTGGAGCAGAGCAGAAGCAGCTTCTGTGCAGCTGGGGCTAGGGCTGCCCACAGAGCTGCTGTGCCCTCTTGAGCCCTCGACCTGAGGCTCATCCATGCAAACAGGAGCAGGCAGGATGCTCTAGGCTGGGAGGGAACATCCCTTGCTTGGCTGTGGGAGCTGCCTGACTCCGTTTGCAGCTGCTGTTCTGCATTCCCAGGCTCTGTTAGCAAAGTCTGAAGGTGATTTATCCAGCACAAGCGTTGCTGATGGCTCTCTGTCCCAAATGAAAACATCCATCATCACCTCCCTGCCTTGCCTGTTGTTCAGGCTGTTCTCTCCTCGCTGCAAAGCTCATTTTCATGGTCCTGGAGCACCGGCATCCAGCCCTTGTTAGATAAAATTTACAGTCCCTTCCGTGGGGCTCAGTGCCTGAAATCCTTGGATTCAAGCGGAAGGGGGACATCACATCCATCCTCTGGCTGCTGCTGGGTGTCACGGAGCCAGGCTGTGATCCTGCTCCCTGCCTCACATCCTCACAGCCCTCTGCTCCCTGCCAGCCATGTGGGAGCTGGCACTGCTCTCAAACTCTGCCTCCTTTCTCCTTTGTCCTTGTGATGGATCCACTGAGAGGAGAAATGAGAGAATCATCGGATCCTGGAATGGTTTGGGTTGGAAGGGACACTAAAGCCCTTTTAGTTCCACCTTCCACTAGATCAGGATGCTACAAGCCCTATTAAACTCTTCCAGAGAGGGGGCAGCCACAGCTTCTCTGGGTAACCTGTGCCGGGGCCTCCCCACCCTCACAGGGAAGAATTTCTTCCTAAAATGCTTGTGGGACATAACTGTGTGGTAACACTGGGGCACAGGTGGGGGGTTCAGGCAGGGCCACCACACTGAGAACAGCATTTACAACCTTCTCTTCCAGCTGCTCTTCCAGCTGTTCCCATAGACAGGCGTTTGCTGGAGACCAGGCTGTGATTAGGGTGGTAACACATCTTCCCTGGTGTTTGCACTCTGTTGTCTGCAGATCCTTAAATGATCGTTATCTCCTGGCTCCTGCGGTGCTTCCTGGCCCTCTCCTTTTCCCCCGGAGTGCTGGAGGGAGTGGAGCTGCTGCCGTGCCTGATTCAGCTGGAGCTGAGGCTGGCACATGCAGCCTCACCATGTCACTGCCAGCTCAGCCCTCTCTGAGAGCTTTTAAAATTCGTGTCAGTTCTCCAAACATCAAACCACACCTGGCTCGTGTTTCTGGAGGTGCTCTCCATGCCTGACGCCATCTCCTCCGTTGGCAGTGATACCTGCCTTGCCCATGGCACTGGAGGGAATCCTCCTCTGCGGCCCAGAGATCCAGGCAGAGCTGGTCTGGAGGGGAGAGGCTTCTCTCTGCACCACAAAACCTCCTGGAAGTGCACATGGGTGGCAGCAGAGGCGATCCCAGCCGTTCCTGGGATGGTTTCAGGATGAGGAAGGTCAGTGCCTCGCAGAGCTCAGTGGTGCAGAGGGATTTGGCAGCTGCAGTACCCAGCGCAGCCGTGCTGGGTCCGGGCTGTGCATGATGTCATTTTAACTCCTGACATCCCGTGGGTGACACCAGGGCTGGGGCGGCACTGGGGACAGAGTGGCAGCGGGGGCTCAGTGGCAGTGTCCTGCCAGGGAGGGACGAGCTGCACTGGCTTGAGTGCTACACACAGGAACAGGTCCACTCTCCTCAAACCAGTGCCAGCCCCATGTCCCTTGTGCCAGCCCTGTGCCCCAGAACTTGTCCCTGAGCATAACCAGTGCCAGCCCCATGTCCCTTGTGCCAGCCCTGTGCCCCAGGGCTTGTCCTTGAGCATAACCAGTGCCAGCCCTGTGCCCCAGAGCTTGTCCCTGAGCCATCCTGCTGCTCCCACAGTGTGAATTAACCTTTGGGGGAGCTGCTCTTGTTTCACCTCTGGGATTTCCACTTCCAAACCACCCCCAGTGGGATCTGAGCAATGGCTGAGGTCCAAATGTAGGGCTTGGATCTACTTCCCATAATGGGAAACAGCTGCTGGTAAAGGCCCCTTGTAGCAGTAGCGGAACAGAAAAGATCCCTGTCCTTAAAGGGTGACCTTTAAGGAATAAACCCCAGAGGTCTCGTTTAATGCTCCCAACAAATCACCATCCTGAAGGGAAGTGAAAATGCTTATGCAGAGATTTGGGTGGGTTGATGACAGGATTGGCTGTATTTGGTGAAGTGTCTGTAATTTGGAAAAGGAAAGCCTGACTACAAGGGCAGCCTCACGGCCAGGCCTGATGGTTGGGAATTCCCAGGCCCAGCCGTGCAGGAGGAGACAAGGAACGTGTCTTAAACCAGCCTGGCTGATGATCCTTGGGAAGCTGCTGAGCAGCTCAGCATTCCCAACATCCACGTGCACTGACACCTGGAATCTGAGACATCAGGAATGATGGAGACCCTTAAAACAGCACCGTGGGAGGGTCCAGGTTGTGCAGCTCCCCTTCCCAGTGCTGGAAAACATCCCTGCTGCTGATCCTGTGTGCTCCTGGCTTTTCCTTGCCTGTTCCTGAGCTCCTTGGCACCGGGCAGTGCTGGTGGCTGGGGATGGAATTAGGGCAGCTGCAGCCGTATCTTGCTCAGCCAGCTTTGCTTCCAGGCAGGAATAATCACCAGAGTGTTTCTGCTCAGTTCCGCAGGCCCAGAGGGATTCTCTGCAGGGATGAGCAGAGCTCTCACGTGTCATGGAATCACAGAATTACAGAATGGTTTGGGTTAGAAGGGGCATTAAAGTCCATCCAGTGCCACCCCCTGCCATGGGCAGGGACACCTTCCACTGTCCCAGGGTGCTCCAAGCCCTGTCCAGCCTGGCCTTGGACACTTCCAGGGATGCAGGGGCAGGCACAGCTTCTCTGGGCCACCTGTGCCAGGGCTTTCCCACCCTCACAGGGAAGAATTTCTTCCCAATATACAATATAAATCCACCCTCCTCCATCTTAAGGCCATTCCCTCTTGTCCTATTATTCAATGCCCTTGTGAAAAGTCCCTCTCCAACATGTCCAGGGAGGATGTGCTGTCCCTGGGGGTCTTTGAGATCAAGTTGAGGTGTAGCTGAGCTGAACTTCAGACTGAGGTGACCCCACAAGTTTCCTTCCATCTCTGTTTTTGTATCAGCCTCTTTTAAAAAGCTCCTTTTGGGCCATGGCTCCCAAAATTCCTGTTCCTGTTGGAAACCTCGGTGGTTTGTGCAGCAGCAAAGGGGCTCCTGCAGCAGGGGAGGTGCTGACCAGCTCTGTTCCCCTGCAGGTTTCCTGGCCTTCCTGTGGTTTGTAGCCTTCTGCTTCCTGGCAAACCAGTGGCAGAGGACGACGCTGACCAGGGGGTTCTCGCAGGGCGCCGACGCCGCGCGGGCAGCGATCACCTTCTCCTTCTTCTCCATCATCATCTGGGTGAGCGCAGCCCCGGAGCTGAGGGGAGAGAGCAGAAATGGAACCTGCCCGGGGTCAGCGCTGAGCTGGAGGGGGAGTCTGGGATTTGGAGAAGTGAATCCCTGGTGGGCAGTGAGGGGCTGTACTGGGGAAGCCTGCGGGCCCTCCCCACGTGGAACTGGTGGTTTCTTACCCAGGAAGCATCAGCTCAGTCCCCTCTCACTGGGGAATTCCAGGCTTCCCTTTCTCCTCGGGCTGGGAAGTTTTGTTCCCATTGAAAACGTGTCATCAGCCACGAGCTGCCCTGATTTCTGGCTTGTTGGAGGCAGAGTCCCCAGGAGCAGGTCCATGCACTGAGCTGGTTTGTGGGATGGCTGGGGGATTTGGGGAGCTCTCAGGCTCATCAGCTTCCTCCTGGGACAAGCCAGACTGGCCCCTCTTGCTTTCCACCCAGAGAAGGGGCTTGTAGAAACCGCCTTTGGTCCCATTTTTGTCTCCTCATGGGCAGAGGGACTTCAGCCAGGGCTGTGTGAAACCCTGGGGCCCACCTGGACCCCACGTGAACTCGGGGTGGGGGCTGTGCCACCAGGGGGGCTACTCCTCCAGGGTCTGTGTGTGTGGAGGAGCAGGGATGGCTCTATGTTACCTCCATCCCTCCTGCAGCTTTTTCTGGGCACGGAGCCCCAGGATGTGCACTAATTCCATATTGCCTTAAAGGAATTGGGGCAAAAGCCAGTCCGAGGCTTTCCAGCAGCAAGCCTTGCTCCAGTTCCTCCCCAGTTTAACTGCTCCCTGCTTTATGATTATCCAAATAAATCTCTTTTAATCCCAGCTCTTCCCCATCGTCGACTGCCACAGGGAAGGGCAGTGGGTGGGATGTTCTCCATCCCATCAGCATCTGCTCCCACCCTGGGAGGGCAGTGGGGACACCAGTCCCCTGTTAGATCCCAGAGGATGGCCAGGATGGTTGAGAAGCCATTCCTGGCTTCTACAGGCATTTTTTAGCCTCCTCAGCCCCATCATTTACAAACTAATTGAATTGTTAATGAAGCCTCCTGGAATGAGAGCGAGCTCAAGCTTGGGGGCCCTCCCGGCTCTGCTGCCCACATTTCCCAGCACTTGCAGCCTCAATTCCAGCAACCTGGAAAAGGGTGAAGGAGTCTCGGCAGAACTGACCTATTTTCCTGGCCTGGCACTCGGCGGCTTTCCCTCCCCGGAGCAGATGGGTTTATTGGGGCCAGCAGTGCCAGATCTGCACAGCCAGGGACCCTGGACCCTGTCCCACAGAAATGGCTTCTGGAGTGTTCGGGTGGGGTTTGGGGCTGGATTACCTCTTGGATGCAGTGGAGTGGGGTGGCAGTTTGCTGGGATGCTGCGATGGGCTCAGTGCTTTGCAGTGACATGGGGGATGTGGGGTCCTGAGGGGACACAGGGTCCTGGGGGACATGGGATCCTGGGGGAATGCGAGGTCCTGAGGGGACTGTGGGATCCTGGGAAGACATGAGGGCCTGGTGGGATGTGAGGTCCTGGGGGTTTGGGGGATCCTGGGAGGACATGAGGTCCTGGGGTGATGTGTGATGCTGGTGGGACACAGGGTCCTGGGGGGACTGGGGAGTCCTGGGGGGGTTATGGGGGTCTCCCTGAGGGACACGGGGTGCTGTGGGGCTGCAGCCCTGCCCTCTCTGACCCATCCCTCACTCCCCACAGGTGGTGCTGGCGCTGCGGGCGCTGCAGCGGTACCGCCTGGGCACGGACATGTCCCTGTTCGCCACCGAGCAGTTCGGCACCGACCCCAGCGCGTCCTACCCCGGCTACCCCAGCGGCAGCGGCGTGGAGAGCACGGAGACCTACCAGAGCCCCCCCTTCACCGAGACCTTAGAGCCCAACCCCAAAGGTTACCAAGTGCCAGCGTACTGAGGGGCTGGGGAGGTGCCACCCCCGCCTGGTCCCAAATGTATCCAGTCCCATTTCCTTGCCCTGGCGAGTCAGTGCCAGGTCCCTTTATTAGCTCGTTGTGCAGTGAATTCTGTACAGTGGTATTGGTTCTTGTCTTACCTGTCCCAGGGTTTCTAAAAGCAGTGTTCCCTCTAAGCCAGGAGGAAGGAAGGTTGGTACCACATCACCTACACGTGGGGAAGAGGAGTAAATGCCCCCTCTGAGCTCTGCTGGGAAAGCCCAGGACACCTTTTCCTCTTAGGAAACAGCAGCTGAGGAATTATCTCGTTCTTCCAGAGCTAACACAGAATCCATCGAGGGTGGGTGGGCGGGCAGTGGGGAGAGCTGGCCCCGTCCTCTCCCACTGTGGAGCTTCCAGTCCAGATTCCATGGAAAGTGCCAAATTCACAGGGAAATCAGTGGTGTCTGTGTTACTTTTCTTTGTATATATTTGCTGTACAAAACAAATATCCAAACAGGTATTTCAAAACTTGGTTTAGAGGCTCAGGGGGGGCACAGCAGGCCGGGGTTGGGATCAGTATCCAGATTGCTTCTACACTTTGATGGGTTCTGGTTAAGGATTTAAAAAGTTGCTGTTTGAAAGTGGAAACCAGTTCAGCAGGAGCTGGTTGCTAACTGGTAATAGCTGTAGTAGCTGTGATCAGCTATGGAATACGGCACTTTGTGGTTCCGTTCCTTCACGGGGGATTGGGAAGTTTGTAAATTCCTAAGGAATTTCTCGTTGGCAGCGCTGACGCGTCTTTGCTGTGGAGAGGTGAGGACCAAGGTGAGGGACTCAGACTCGACATCCAAGGCCATTAGGAGCAATACTGGACTTGTATTTTTATTCTGGGAGCAGCCACCATCTGTCAGCTGCAGCAGAACCCCGGGTGGGGGCACGTGTGTCACCCCGCAGTCTCCAGAAATGAGAGATTCAGGCAGGGAACTGGAAAGGCTTCACAGGCCATTAAAGTCCATCCTGTGTGGGCTCATGGCCCCGTGTTTGGAAGTGGTGTGGGAAGAGAGTCAGTGAAAAGCATCCAGGAAAGAGGCTCAGGTTGGGGGTTCAGCTGCAAAATTCCTGCCTTGTCAAAGAATGAAATGTGTGAAATCCAGTAGGTCCTTGTCAGCCACCCGCTGGCTTTCCCTGCCCCTGTGGCAGCTGATCCAGGCTGTGTCACTAAGGGCTGAGCAGAGGAGCTGAAACTTGAATTCCCAGCCCCCTTGGTGGCAGCTCCATCCCTGGAGACTCCCGGCTCTCCCGGCAATCCGGGGTCCTGCCTTGCAAGTTCACGCCGGCAAAGCCGCTGCTGCCTTCCCACCTCGTGAGGAGCAATAGCCACCACCTGTCCCCTCCCCTGTCGCAGGTCCTGGTCGCCATCGCCACAGCTCATTCCTGCTGCTGAGTCGCAGATCAATGCACTAATTAATGAGCAGCAGATCAATGCACTAATTAAGCAGCCAATCATCCCAAGAGGTCACTGCCGGTGGCGAAGCGCGTTCCTTGCCTTGGCTCCAGGTCCTGGCTGTGCCGAGCTCCTCACAGGTGCCTGACCACGGACACCCCAACCCAGTGCGGTATCAGCCTCAATGAATTCCAGAATCTTTGTGGTTTTGTGGAGTCAGTCTTGCTGGGAAAGAAAAACCCCCAAGGATTTTAATACAGGGTACGGTAGAACTGTAGCAATATTTTCCTTAGAGGGAACACTGAAACTTTAGCAGCACAAACAGTACTTGTGTTAATATTTTAGCAAAATTATAATCAATTTAAATGTTTAAATTGATTGTACGTGAGATAATGTTCGTTGGGTACAGTGTATTTTTTCTAACTATATAACTGTTCCAGAGTTTCCGTGTAACCGTAAAGAGCTAAAGCTGTGTCTGCCTGCAGGACGTGTCCTGCCCCGTGTGCCCCCCGTGCTGAATATTACACGCTCTGAATGTCCCCCCGAGGCCTGCATTGCCTTTCTTTGCCCCCACACGCACATCCCACCACGCTCCATGCCGGGACTGACCTCTGGAGCAGCAGCAGGGACACGGGGACCACACCAGCACAACTCCTGGTGCTTCCCGAGGGCGGTGGCTGGTTCATCTTCCCAAAGTCAGTGTTACCTTTTCCTTGCAGGAGGTACCCGGTTGCTCTGCTGGGCAGGGAGGAGGAGGAAGGGTTGGGTGCCTGAGGGGCTTCCTGGCAGCACAGGAGATGCTCCTTGATTAAACTAGAGCTGGGAATAACATATCCAGCCTTACAATCGACAGGCACCTGGAGGGAGGTGAGCCCTGATCCTCTGCACCCAAAGTGCCCGTCCCAGGCAGCGGAGGGGTGGCACCCCTGCTGGGGTGGCACTGGGACAGCTCGGACAGGCGGGAGTCCCACAGCTGGAGCATTTTTCCAGGGAATTGCGATGGGTTTATGTCAGACGTGGCCGTGCCGAGGTGGTGTCACCAGGCCGGATGGGACAACCCCAGACTCCCTGGCCTTGGCAAGAGCCTTTGCCCGCCTCAGCCTGACTCAGCCCCATTTTGGGGTTTGTTGGTGCAGCTCCCCGGCCCCATGGAGCCCTCGCCCTGCTGAGTTTAACCCCGCTCAGAGGGAGAGTGACACCCGTGCCTGGAATCCTGCCCTGAATCCTTTGGGAGCCCCCTCAGTGTCCCCACAGCTGTTGGGTGTCACCGGTGCCCTGTGGTGGCTGTGGCAGCACCTCGGTGTGTCCGTCAGGCAGAGCAGGGTGTGCAGGTGGGGTTGTCACCAAGCACACCCCAAGGGGGCTGTGGTTGGAGAACCAGAGCCATGGGTGCAGTAACTGTGATGTGCTGGGGATTCAAGGTATTTTGTAACACCAATTTTCATCTTCCTTCTCTTCTTTTTCTCCCAGCTGTGGTACAGCAGCACTTGCCCCCTTGTAATCACCCAGGCCACATCCTAATCCACAGCCAGGGCTGTCCCAAAGTTGTCCCAAACACATGCCAGGAGTGTCCTGAGTGTGCCAGGGCTGTGCCATCCTCACACGCTGTTTATAACCCTCTGTTCTTCCCAGAGCTCAGAGAGGGCAGGACCTCGCTGTGCTCAGCCCAGCCCAAAAGCTTCTGCACAGTGTTAGCACTAAATTTGGGTGTAAAGAGTAGAATTGCAGCAATCTGCCTTTCCTGGAGCTGCATTCTGCCTCATCCCCTTGCTCCAGGAGGTTCTGTCACAACGAAGGTGTTTCTCAGCACTGAGGTAACCTACACATCATGCATTATGCAATTTAGGTATATTAAAAGATTTGGAAATGTTGCCAACATTTCAAGCTGTTCCTAGCAAGGTGGAAGCTTTGCTTAAGTGATGTTTAGTAAAAAATATTCCCCCCCTCCATTACTTGCTTGCTCTGTGTCAGGAGGCTGGAGCAGACCCTGAGAGTAAACCCCTCCCTTTACACATCAGGAACTTGGGATCTCACTGCTCTTGTGCCTGGACACTGGGATGAGATTCCCATCAGTTTATGCCACAGTAAGTGACACTCACAGCATTTCTTTTCTCCTGCCCATCAGTCTCTTACAGGGGTGTTTTGTACCTTCCCTCCCAGTACCAGCCCCAAAGACACAGGGCTGGCTCCTGGCTCTCCCTGCTGCCCTCTAACCGTGGTCTATTCCTTAGGAAATCCCATCATTATTCCATGGAATGGGTATTTCTCTCAGTAAAAGCTGCTTTATCTTTTTCATAGACTCCTCCCAGCCTGTGCTGTCCCCAAGCAGGTGGCTCTGATTCCCCTCTGGTCGCGTTCTCAGTTGCATTCTGACCCTCTGTGTGTCACAAGCCCCTCTCCCCCCTCAGTGAGGCTCAGAACCAGCCCTCACTGTCTCAACTTGAAACCCCAGTTCAGCTGCCTGGATTCCGTTGCAATACACATTAAAACCTCAGCTCCTTTAAGAGTTTTAATCTCCAACAGCTCCCACCTGAGGGTTGGGAAGTTCAGTTTCTTTGCAGATACCTCTGTCCAAGCAGACGCTTCCAGGAGTTGCAGTTGTCACTAACCTCTGTGCAGTGTAGTATAAAGTGGACTGTGTATGGAAATAAGTTTAAAATGTTTACAATTTTGTATATATTATATATATAAAAATACCTTTTGAGAGAACAATCTGTGATTCTGTATTTTCAGTGTCCGTGTAGCCAACTGCAACTTATTTTCAATAAAGAGCTAAAAAGGAATAGAAAAAAAAATTTGGTAATAACTTTATTTAATCAGGTGAGCACAAGGAACAAGGAAACTGCAACATCAGGCCCCAGAGATGCAGCACCTCGAGGGAATTCCCAGCAGGACCTCCCAGGGAACTCAGAGCTGCTGATGGAGAAATAACTGAAACCCAAGGGAAGACAGAAGATGCTCCTGCAGGGAAGACACATTTCACTCCCTGAACTTTACAAACCAAAGGGATGGGGAGAGTTGCTGACTGGAAGTGGTAGGGGCAGCTGGCAGCACCCAGCCCCCTCAGGTGTCCCTGCCTGGGGCCAGGATCAGCTCCAGGATCCCCAGCAAGGCTGGAACAGGGACTGCCAGGGAGGGACTCATGCAGTGTGTGAACAACCATGCAGCCAAATCACCCTCCCCAGTCCCTTCTGGGCCAAATCCAACATGGTCAGAACAGTCTTAAATATTCAAGAAAAGAAACCCAAAGCACTTTGCAGCCTGAGAGCAAGCAAAAATAACATGTGTAAGGCAAGGAAGAGTGGCTGTAGGCAGGAGTAGCTCTTGGGTAATACTTTGAGCTTGATTCCATAGAAATGATGCTGCTAGAAAAGCTGTGTTTCATCACTAAAAATTACATAAATTAATTTCAGCTTTATTCCTACACGTTAGAAATAACTAAACCTGGAGATGGGAGAGAATCAGACACTGAACTACAGCCATGGGGGACTCCTGGCACTCCATCACCTCAGAGCTGCTGCTGGAGGAGTCACTTCAAAGGAGGAAGAGATCCTCCTCTTCCTCCGAGGTGGAATTGGGGAGGCCACACGAGCAAAGCTACGCCAGCCCCGTGTCACCGAGGGAGGTGCAGGTGTCAGACCACTGTAAACAGATAAATGCACTTAAAGGCACTGCAGAAAACATGGTCAGTGATCAGCAGCATTTAATGTCCCAGGATGCTGTTGGGAGCTCCCACCAGTAATACATCCAAGAAATTAGAAACATGGCAGTCATTAAATAAAATTCCCGTGTGCTTTACGGAGAGTAAAGCCTTAATGCTGTTACTGTACATGCAGGGCTACAAAATCAGTTTCTTGAAAGAACTTTACAGAAAAGGTCAGAGGCTACTTCAAATCTTGCACAGATCAGCCCAATTCTTCAAGCAGCAGAATTGACTCTGTTTGCAGAAAGGAAAACTCTGCAGCCCAGTGTTTGCAGCTCTCCTGGTCACATGCCCCAGTGAGCAGCACTTTCCTGCACCTTTTACCCTTGACTAGTGTGATCTTCACTGAAATAGCAGAAAAAAAATCAGAATGTTATAAGGGAAGCCACTTCCATTCATTTCAGTGATCCATAAATTTCTCCCACCCCAAAACCAGAAAGAAACCCCCAAACCAGAAGCTTATTCCCCTATTGTGTCCCCTGTCGTTCTGCAGATCAGAAAGGATTCCCAGCTATTGCATGTTCCAGGAGGAAGCAGCCCTGCCTGCCCCCCCTGCGACTCAGCCTAACCCTACCCCGGATTTGGGAGCTTAGACAGTGGGTGGGGACGAGCTCTGGCACATTCCCGTGATCCCTTTGCCCAGGAGGGCTTCCCAAGTCACCTGCTCCTCACTGCCTCAACCGGCACCGGCCCCCAGCCACGCTGCTGCCAAACCTCATTCCAAAGTGCACATCTGCAGCCAGAGCCTGGGTCCTGGCCCTGGGGAGAGCTAACTGATGATCCTGCTGATTGCCTGGAGCGAGGGGAACTCCTCATCCTCGATATGCAAAGCTTTGTGGGTGGCCACGTCCTGCTGGGTCAGCACCTGCCTGCACGTGGGGCAGATGTAGCAGTCGAGGTCGGCGGGGGAGTCCGTCTGCCAAACGTTCTTTTTGTTCTTTTTGGGTTTGTTGGAGCTTTGTTTCTCCTTGATCCGGAAATCGTTGTGAGCAGAGAGCAGTTCCTGCTGCTTGGCCGTGTCTGGCAGCAACACCAACAACTCCTTGAAAATCTTCTTGAAGTTTTCCCCCAGCAGTTCCCGGCAGCTTTTGTAATACTGAGCTGCAGAGATCAGCCCCTGCAAGGGACAGGGAAGGGCAATAATTAAGAGGAAAAAAAATATTTATCTATTAAAAATCCCACTGGGATTCAGGCCTTCCAGAAAGGGAGGCTTTGGGAACCCACTCACCTGCCTGAACTGCCCAGAATGAGTTTTAAATTTATTGAACTTGGACTCATCGCTCTGAAGAAATTCTTTAATGGATTGTATGAGCTGGATGTTCCTCTGCTGGAAGTTCTCAGGTATCAAGTATGATCCGTGACAGGATTTTGGCCTGTGTTGGAAAAGACCAGAAGCGACCCTGACACTGGTTTGCGTCACACAAAGATGCCCTGGGACATAAATCACAAGGCTGTTCTGGTTTACAGCTGCACATCCTTCCTTCACCCAGCTACACATAAGCAGCACACAGCTGTCTTGTCAGGATAATAAAATATGGGATTTCTGTATCAGATTCCAGCTTTACACAAACAGAATGTTTCAAATCCAAGTTTAACATGGTCCTGATGAGCTGCTCTGTGAGCTGGGTGCACTCAAAAGACCTGAGCAAAGACCTCACCATGAATAAACCAACAGATAATGCAAGTTCTGTACTAAACTGACACAAAATTTTCCCTCTCCTTTTCCTACAAACTCTTCTTTCTATCCCAGAAGGCACCAGAGAGCAGCTACTGGAAAGATCAGAGCAGTGAAGGTCACCAAGGAGAACACACCTCAGCACGTTGCTCCTGGGACTCCCACAGAATCGATGGGAAGTACAGGAATATGTTGGAACTGCAGATTTCCAAATAAATCTAGAATAGACCAAAGTCTGAGCAGCCAAAACATTGCACAGTTCCTCAGACTCGTAACTACATGGGGCTGTTCTACGCAATTCTCCTGAATCCAACCCACAGCACCCTGGGACTTCCCAATAGGAATCTTCGCTGGGCTGGCCCCGCTTAGAATAACCCCATGTGTGCTGTTTGAAGCCCCTGTGACACGAGTGAGGTGTGAGGTGCCCCAGACCCCCTGGCAGGCCCTTGACTCACTCTTTCAGAGCTGTAGTGACGGGTTCAGAGATGGTGGAGGATGGGATGACAGCGAAGCCCGGGGGGGGTTTGCTGACAGGCACCGACAGGCCCGGAGGCGGAGGAGGGTTCTTCAACAGCACCACGGAGTTAAAGCCTGAGGGAAGCAGGGAAGGGGCAGGAATTAGAGCACCCACAGACCCCTGGCTAAAACCCACACCAGTGCCTGACATACTCTGCAGAAGCACCAAGAAGAGTTTGCAGTGCAGACATCACTATATTGGAGAAAACCTAAAAAAAAAAATCTTCAAGAAGCACTTGAGAGTGGCTGATGTTCCTCTACAGAGAAAGTGCTTTAATTATTCATTTACTTTTTCAATGGAAAATAATTTTGAAAGCCCACTCCAGGTCACAATGAAAAACACTTTTGCATTATTAAAGGGAACACAAGTCACTGGAGGAGGCAGCAGGCCTGGCCTGGCCTCTCCCAGCAGGAGCTGCACAAACAGCGGTGCCCGTGCCTCCCGATGCAATCCCACTTCCATGAAAACCACTCCGAGTCACATTTGTTGCTTTCTCTCTGCTTTCACAAGGTCATGGTTAAAAGAATGGCAGGAAACCTCTGCCAGCACAGGAGGAAGTGGCCAAGAAAGTGAAGTGACAAGTGCCAGCAGGGACAGGACACAGCCAGATTCCCTTTGCCTGCAGCGGCTTCCAAGGCAGATCCTGGAGCACAACACACGGATGTGTCAGCCCTGGGGACAGGGAAAAACCAGCTCTTCATCCATGAGCCACCCCCAGCGAGCAAACATCTCCAGCTGTGGGGCAGAGGTGATTCCCAGAGGACATTCCAGCCCTCCTGTGACACCCAGGCTGCCTTTACCTCCAGAGTCCAACTGGTGGCAGAACCTCACACGAGAGCCAGAACGAGTTTATACAACACATCCATGTGTTCTCTGGGCTCTCTACAAGCCGAGCTGGCTGTGCCCAGCAGTGCTTCCCCATCCCTGGAAGTGTCCACGGCCAGGTGGGATGGGGCTTGGAGCAACCTGGGATAGTGCAAGGTGTCCCTGCCCATGGCAGGGAGTGGAATGAGATGATCTTAAAGATCCCTCCCACTCAAACCATTCCACGACTCTGTGATTCATTCCATGCTTACCTGGTGGCGGGGGCATCCTGGCTGATCCTGAGCTCCCAAGAGCTGGGAAGTCTTCCTGAGGTAAAGGGCATTTGTTAGTCACTGGGGGCTTTTTAAGGCCGGGGGGCTCTTTGGGTGTACCACAGCCAGCTGATGGTTTATCTGAGTGCCCATTGACGACAGCTGTGGCTCTGTCAGGGCCGTGAGCAGCAGGGAACACCTTGGACGGCCGCTCTGCTTCCGGGGGCTTTTCCGCCACTGGCCTGGGGAACGACGTCTCCTGGGACAGGTGCGGGGATGACGGGCTCTGCTTCTCAACCCCCGTCTTCTTTTTCTTGCCCACTTTTGTAAAAGTTTGTGAGGTAGAAGCTGCCAGCAAGGATGAGACATCAAACATGGTTGGGGTGTTCCGGATCTCCTGGGTGGTCAGGCCACCACCGCTGTCCTCATCGTCCGACTCACAGAGTTTATTGCTCTTCTTACTTCCTTTGGAGGTGTTTAAGGATGGTTTTTTGGCTGGCTGGTTGACACAGGGGCTGCTCATGGCTTTGACCACGTTTTTACTGGAACCATTGTTCCATGCAGATGTGATGTGAGTTACTGTCTTATTGGTGGGCTTCACTTTGGACACCAGCGCTGGGAAATCCTCCTCCTGGAAGGCCGTTTTCCTGGCAGTCGCCGTGTACGTCAGAGACATCCCTGATGAGATGCTGGGAGCTGCAGAGGAGGACAAGCTTGGGAAATCTTCTTCTTTAAGCTTAACCAATGCTGGCTGCGCAGAGCTGTGGGGAAGGGAGAGGGTTGGAGTTACTGAGGCAGCACAACCCCAAGGGACAGCACAAACCCACAACTCTCCACTCTTCCTCAGACTGTCACTTTGGGTGGCACAATAGGAGTTTGACTTGATGATCCTCTAGGGTCCCTTCCAGCTGAGGATATTCCATGATTCTAAGGACAAGCCAGGAGCTGAAGCAACACCCGATGCTGCTCATGCTGGTGAGCAGCACAGAAACAGCTCGAGGCAGGAGGGGATGGGGCAGGGGAAGCCTTGGAGTGATCAAATGATCTGGAAAATTATTTTCCCCAGAAATGCAGAACGCATCAATCAGCTTCTAAATGCACCTTGTCCCTGCTGCAGCCCTGCACAGACTCACCCTTGGAGAGGTCCTGCTGCAGAGCCGATTGCTGGAAAGTCGTCCTGGCTGAGTGCTCCATTAGCAGCTGCTTCTTTTGGAACAGAGACAGAAAGAGCAAAGACATGTTTTCAACCCAAACCCATTCATTCCAGAGCAGGAGCTATCAATGACCATGACAGCAGCACTACCAAGGCCTATTTTCAGCAGCTGGTGATGTCATTAACCGACATTCCAGGAGAACAATTTCAATCCATGCATCACTATTTCCTTCAATTAACTGCGTTCCCCATTATGTCGTGGCATACAGGAAATTCATGATACTTTACATGAGTAAAACATGGGTAAGGAAGAACTTTGTGAGGGAACCTTCCAGACACTGAGATGCCCTGCAGTGCAGGACCTGTCCAACACTCACCTGTGACATCGTTTGAAGACTTTGGCACACGTTTGGAGCCGAGCACGTCAGGATCCCTCAAATCCTCCTTTTTCCCCCTGCTGCTACTGCCTTCCTCTTTGTCCTCCACCCTCTTCTTCTCTTCCTGCCGTCTGGCTGCCACAGATGCCCTGACTGCTGCTGCAACATCCCTGTCTTCTTCTTCCCTGCAGGATAGGGCAGATTCCCTCAGTCAAACAGCAAGGATCACGGAGCAGCTGCCTCGTTCCAGTCTCACCTCTGTGGTGCCAGCTCCACTGACATCCCTGATCTCGTGCTGCCACCTGCTGAGAAGCCTAATGCAGCCCCACCACTCCAATCCACCCCAGCCAGGCAACATTCCCCCCTGGATTTCCAAGTTCCATGTGTGGGAATAACAATCCAGGCCAGAAGAAACCAGGGTGAACTGGGAGAGACACTACCACGGATGCAGGGGGCACCTGTCTCTCCCGTTCATTTCCAAACGTATGGAATCATTCTTGGAGGCCACAGGAACTCTTTGAGACATGGCTGGGCATGAACTCTCAACACATGCACGATCCACATGCGACACCAACAGAGGAGTGTTTTGGGATGGACTTTTTTCCCCAGTGGAATCACCAGTAATGAACCAGCTGCCCGTCCAGCGAGAAAAAGAAGAAAATAAGATGTGCAGGATGTAAAAAGCACTCGGGTCTGGAGTGGATGAAGAGACATAGAAATGCAAAGTTTCATTTCAATACTTAACCCTCTTCCTTTTCCAAAGCACTCAGTCTGGCCACACAGAGATCTGTTAGTTCAATGAAAAGCATGGTCCTTAGAACAGGAATTTCATCATTACCCAGACCAAAAACTCCATTAAACCTGCACAGACTTGTCACCTACTTCAGAAAATCCTATTTAGAGAAGCTTGCATAAAAACAGCTGCTGGAAGTAATTTACGGTTCTGAGTTTATTTAACTCACAAGTTGAGGGTTACATTGTTTGCTTCCTGAGCTGAAACCTCACACAAAATAATTCCATGATGACCAAGCACATCTTGGCTTGAACTGGAAGTTCTCAGATAAGGATTCACCATGGAGGCCTCCAAATTTTGTACCACTCCCTTCCTCCTAATCCACCAAAATATTGTGAATTGGCAAGTAAAAGCCAACACTAAATGGGAATAGAACTCCCCACAACACTGTGCTACTCACCTCTTGTACCTCCAGCTGCCTCTCCTGTTCTGCTGGTTTCCTCGGCTGCTCAACCTGCCTGCCCTCCCTTGCCTGTTGAACCTGTCAACCTCTTCATAGTCTTCTGCACCTACAACACCTAAACAGGAGGGAGGGATGATCACTCTTAGTTATTTCTCTAATGTGGGCATCACACTGTGCCTGAAAAATCCAAAAATATACTGGTACAAATAAATTATCTTCATTTCTTTCTGATAACCAAGTCAGCAGTTCTGCTGAAATTACCTATCCTCATTAAACTCACACAATCCTACACGAAAATCCTACAACAATTCAGGTAGGAAGGGATGCCTAGATATCACCTGCTCCAGCCCTTTACTCAAAGCAAGGCCAGCTCTGAAACTACACCAGGGGGCTTTGTCTGGGCAAGTTCTGGTTATCTTCAACCTCTACAACATCTCAGGTCGAAGAGGCCTTCTCAGCCTCTACAAGCTCTCAGTGCTGTTCCAGGGCTTGTGTACCCTCTTTGGGAAGAATTTTTTCGTGGCTATGAAATATTCACCAGATGTCCTTGAAAAGTCTTAGAGAATAAGAGCCACAGAATGGCTGGGGTGGGAGGGATCTTAAAGAACATCTTGTTCCTGAGCAGGGACACCTTCCACTAGAGCAGGCTGCTGCAAGCCCTGTTCAACCCTGGGCACTTCCAGGGACGGAGCAGCCCCCCCACCCTTGCAGGGAGTCCCTCCCTAACCCCGGGGTGCCTGTCCGTGCCCCCAGCCCAGCCCACCGTCGGTCCTGCGCGGGTGCCGGGGGGTGTAGGTGAACTGCAGGTCGATGTGGCGGTTCTGGCGCGCCTCGGCCCGGCTCTTGCTGTGGCAGGCGCTCTTGTGGGCCTTGTAGTCGATCTCGGTGCGGAAGGCGTGCGTGAACTGCTCCGAGCTGCAGCGGCCCTCCTCGCACAGGAAGTGCTTCTCGCGGAAGTGCTCCCGCAGGTATTCGTAATCACTGGGAGCAGAAAACACAGAGCTGACTCTTCCCATGGTACGACACAGCCACTCTTACAAGGGCAAGTGAGGACAAGCCCTGGTGGTTGGTTCGTCCTTATCCCCAGGGATGTTTTCCAGCTGACACAGTTTCTGTACGGCCAAGGCATGATCCAGGTGTTAAACCAAACCCACGGATGCTCAGCACATCCAGCTGTGTACACGACAAACAAGTTACATCTATTCCCTTTGCACATGAACTTTGGAGCATTAGAATCAAGGAATCACATGATTAAGGTTGGAAAAGACCTTTAAGACCATCAACCAGCACCATCACCATGTTCACCACTAAGTCATGACCCCAAGCACCACATCCACATGGTTTTAAACACTTTCAGGGATGGTGACTCCACCATTTCCCTGGGTAACCTCTTCTAATGCCTAACAACCCTTTCCATGAAGGAATTTTTCCCAATATCCATTTTAAAAGTCCTCTGGTGCAACTTAAGAATGTTTCGTCTCGTCCTGTCCACCATTACAAGTAACACACCAGACAGCTGCTGTCAGGCTGAAAAATGTAACTTTTAATCAAGAAAATTTTGAAGCATGAACTAGACTCAAAGTGAATATTTTGGCTATTTGTTTGAGGAATTGCAGCCAACCTGCTGCCATTCCTCCACTCTGCCTTCAAACACTACTATCCCCTACATTCAAAGCGGATCCAAGCAATTTTACTTCAAAATTTAAGCTAGAGAAAGGACTCATATCAATAATCTGCTTGCCTGTAGTACTCCTGAGCCCCCTCAGAGTCACAGAAGTGACAGAAGTAGTGATCCCTCCGCAGGTGTTTCAGTAACTCGTCGTTGTCCAGGTACCGCTCATCGCAGAACTTGCAGAGGGGGTGGCCCCGGTGGGAGGTGTCATCGGGATCCCCGTGGATCCGGTGCCGCGCCAGGTCCTTCCGGGAATACCATTTCCTTTCGTAGGTGAAGATCTGGAGAGACAGAAATTGTATTCACAGATTTGTATTAATACATTTGTATTCATAGGTTTGTGTTGTTTCTTATGGACACAGAACTAAACGGAACAAGCCAAGTTGTGTCCAACTTCTCCACTTGTAGGGGCGGAAGACTTGCTTGAAAAAGATGCAGTTTGACCACCAACACCTAAAATTTTTGGTGGACAGGAAATAAAATTCAAGTGATGGATATAAATTCAATCTAACTTGCATTTCTCTGAACACTAGAAATGGCATCAATTCACTTTTTTCCCTTTGGAATCTTTTTATACTGTAACGAGTTTAAATTATAATCTCTGAGGGGGAAAAATCCTAACTGTGTATTTATCAACAGTGTTCTGCATTCTTGAATTTAAAAACCCCAAGTGAGCTGTTTTACTTTCCTCACACAGTAACCACCCCAAATAGCTGCACACAGAGGATCCACTTCAGTAAACAAATTGTGTAGCATAAGTCAACCCTCTGTCCCCACTACCACGTGAGCTGTTTTGGTAGGAAGGGTTCTGGAGATGCCTAAAGGATCAACCCAGCCTTGAGAACAGAATATCCTTTATTCTGGCCTAGACAAAGACTGGGAAATTGCTCTGGGAAAAGGTTTGTTTGGCTTTGCCATGGACTGAAACTTCCACAAGTTTAAGAGCTTCTTTTCAGTGGGTACAAGTAACATGGAACTTCCTTCTTTGATATAAAAATCTCTACAGTACTCTGAAATTAAAAAGCAAGTTTTAATATTGTTTGTGAGAGAAAATGACAAGTTCCCTCAGTGCTGGCTACGTACACTGAGCATGAAGCACCTCACCAGAGCTCAAAGGACACCACAAACCAAAGAAGGTCCTGCCCTCCCTCCCCACTTCCCTTCAATCAGATCCAGGGATTGCAAGACCACAGGAAAGATTCAGATCAGTTCCCAAACTTATCAGGGTTCATTCAGGTCAACCTGCTCACTCCTGGATGCCATCCCTTTTGGCAGTCAACTCCAGTTCACCTGGCACGAACCAACTGTGGCACCACCAAAGTGGGGTTTAATTTAAAATCTGGAGAACCTCCAGGCCCTCTTCATTAATCAGTTTATAGAAGGAGAAAGGCTTAAAATAAAGCAACTGGCCCCACTGCAGGAAGAGAGAGCTTAAATAAATCCATGCTGTTCTGCCTTCCCATCCTTCCCAGGAACTCCTGGAGGGAAACCCCCTTCCTTCCCACACATCCAAGCAGAGGCCCAGCTCACCTTTAAGTGTTTAACACAAAGTTTGCAGCAGAAGAGCTCATGCTGCTTCCTCATGTGCTGTTCCAGATCTGCAAAGGTGTTGAAGGGCTTTGCATCCGGGCACAATGAGCATTCATGCTGCAGCAGCTTCCTAAGGGATGAGAGAGAGTCCCAAAAATGATCCAATTCCCTCTCAGCACCCCAATATCTTCAGCAAAACACAAATGTTCCATCCCTAGGAAAAGGCTCCAGCTTTATGGCTCCCCCTGCAATTTGTACTGTGGGTTGTGGCCTGCTTATTCCAAGAATTCTGCTGTATGGCAGGAATGGGATGGAACCAAATTACACCAAGGTTCCAATTGCCAGGGAAGAGCTGAGGAGCCACAGAGGAGGAACTACACTATCACTACAAAACTGAGTAAACTGAAACAAACCCTTCCACTACTGGAGATTCAGCTGATTCCTGCAACATTCACATCCAATTCCATTACACTTTCCACTGTCAGAAACTGAGGAATACAGTGGGGAGAGATAAAGAATTGTATGAGGAAAGGAGGGGAAAAAACCCACCCCAAAACCCACTCCACAAGTGGGTTCCCAAGAAGAGCTGAGCACTGGTCTCACTGGGAGACTCCCACTCCCTCATTTCCATAAATATCAAGCCATGCAAAACTGTAAATGTACCAAAGTTACATTCTCAGCCCAAATCAGGGTGAATATAACACCCAGTTCTCCAAGGAAAAGGTTCCACTGCCTGCACAGCTTCATCTTTTCCACTATCTCAAACCCTCCCAATTAAGATCGTTATGAAAAATATTTGTAGAACACGATGCCGATGCCACATTTTTATTCTGCACTGGTTTTTTTAGTTCACCTTTTTTCTCTCCCATTCCAAATTAAGATCATTGTGTGAAGACAGTGTTACTGGTCATGCAACACTTGGCACAACTGGGTTTGGTTAGGCCTTACTCAGCACAACAGTGACTACAATTATAACAGTAATTAAGTCTTTATCAATTTCCACAGCAGCCATACAAGGAATGGGAAGGTTTTCAGCAGGTTTGCTGCTGGTTAGATGCCAAAAATGCCTTTTATTGAGAGAGCAAAGCTCGTGTGTTGTGTTGGTGAATCCAACAGTGCGGCCTTGAGGAGCTGCTGAGTGTTCAGTGCCACTGCCCTGCTCCAGCCTGTCACCTTGCCAAAAACACCTGCATGGCAGGTGACTCACGTCCCCAGCTCCTCAAATCCCAGGAAACCACACCACCCTGCTCTCCCACGGCAGCACTTCCTGCCACATCCCATGCCTCACCACGTGCTCGGGGAGGCATTCCAGGAAGGAGCCCGCGCTCACCTGTACAGTGCATAAACCTCTGCATCCATGAAATAAATGTCATATTTCTTCTCATGCTGCAGCTGGTGCAGGGCTATGGAGGAGAAGGACGGGAGCTTCCGCCCGAACACCACCTGTGGGACACGGCACCGGGATCAGCGGGAGCTGCGGGATTCCGGGCAAGTTCCTTGGCACAAACTCTGGGAGCTCCCCACGCCCACAGAGCTTTGTGCCAGCCCCAGCTGTCACCACCCCCAGGCACTGTCCCCTGCTGTCAGCAAAGCCACAGGACATCTTATCAACCCGCCAGGGAAACGGGGATTGGCCCAGCCTGGCCTTTGGAGTTTGAACGAGATTAGGAAACGTTTCTGGTCTGTTTCGCTCCCACAGCTGTTCCCAGAGTAAATACCCTCAACCAACACAACCCCTTCCACAGCCAATGCCTGGCAGGAGCCCTGCCCTCGGCTCCTCCCCATCTCCTGGAGGATCACACGGGAACCTGGAGTCTCTAAGTGACAAGTGACTCAACGCTAAGAGTCTGGCAGGGAAACCACTGCTTCTTCTTTCCTTAACTCCCAGCAAAGTGAGGAGCAAAACACACGACACTTCCTAAATTATTTGTACCACATACCCCTCCCAGGGAATTTCCTTGTTCCCAGCTGCTCCCGCTGGGCTCTGAGCGCTGCAGCTCTTTAAGGTGTTACAGGAGCCACCTACCACTGCCTGCTCCAGCACACATTCCCAGCCTGGGAATTACTGGGGTAGCAGCAACATTTAGGGAACAGCTGGAGTTACCAACCCCAGCCCAGAAAGGCCGAGATATAAATACAGTAAAGAATTTCAGTTCTTACGGCAAAAGCTACATTATAAATCCAGAAACAGATTCCCAGAGAAGCTGTGGCTGCCCCTGCATCCCTGGAAGTGTCCAAGGCCAGGCTGGACGGGGCTTGGAGCAGCCTGGGATAGTGGAAGGTGTCCCTGCCCATGGCAAAGGGTGGGACTGGATGGACTTTAGGGTCCTTCCATTCCAAACCATTCCAGGACTTTATGATTCCGTGATCCCTCCTAAGAGCAGATGCCTCCCGGAGCAGGGATCAAAGGCTCCATTCTGTGCCGCCAGAGCGAGCCCTGCTGACTCCAAATCATAAACATTCACTCCAAACTCCATTTTCTTCACATTTTGTTTCCCACTCGCCCGGGTGGCGGCGGCACCCCCGGGAGCGGGGCTGAGGGCGGATACCCCGGGCTGTCCGTCCCCGCCGCTTCCACTCAGCACATTCCCCGACCGCCCCGTGCCCGAGCGCTGCCCCGCCCGGCCCGAGGCCCCCCAGCCCCGGGCCCGGCCTCACCTGCCGCAGCTCCTCCCGGCACACGGCGCAGTACCGGACGCCGCAGAGCGCCCGCATCCGCACGGAGCAGCGGTAGCAGATCGGGTGCTCGCAGCGGCCCAGGGCCACCACGTCCAGCTCCCCGCAGCACAGCACGCACGGTCCCTCCGCCGGGCCCGGCCCCGCGCCGGCCATGGCGGCCATGGCGGCCTCGGCCCCGCGCCGCCCCGCCCGCACCACTGAGCGCGGGCTAGAGCGCCGCCCCACCATAGAGACGAGCGCTCACATAGCGCTCATTAGCCATAGAGCTCCACCCAGAGCGCCGCCGCGCTGCCGGAATTAATTTCCCCTACGGCGACAGCACCACCCCGCTGATGTCACCGCGCGGTCCTCCAGCCGCCGGCCACAGAGACGCAGCGCGGTGACCATAGAGATGCGCGGGGCGGAGCGCCCCCGGCTGGGCCGCTCTGGCTCTCTCTCGATGGTGTCCCTGAGGCGGAGGAAGACCCTGGGGCTGTTCAGGGGTCCCGGACACATCTGGGGTCTCGGGGTCCTTCCTCAACGCCCCTGGCTGTGGGGACATGGGGATCTCAGGCTCTGCACCTCAGTTTGTGGGGACATGAGGGACTCCAGGGCCATTCCTGCTACCCCTGGATGTGGGGACATGGGGGACCCCAGCCCATTCTCGTCCCCCCCTCCGCTGATTTATGTGGAATTTTCCCAGGACAAACACCTACCCTGGGGTGCAAACGGACCCTCCATGGATTCATTAGATCGACAGCTCTGCCTCTTGATTTAATTTTATAACCCAGGTATGTGTTTTCCCAAGAAAACTGGGTGTAACTGGGGAAATAAGTGTTAAAAACGTACTTGAAACACTGCAGACACTGGGATTTTGTATCCATTAGAGCAGGAACACAAGCGAGCTCTGGCAGCGCGTTAGGAGCTCAGCCTAAGGTAAATAAATCTTTATTTGCTGCAGGGGGTGAGTCACACGCTCGGCATCCACGTTCCAGCTGTCCGGAGCCAGCCCAGGTGAGCTGCAGCCACACCCGGGGGGAAAAGGGGACGGGAAGGTGTGTCCCGATCCTGCCCTCACAGCTCATCCCCGGGTTTAAATCCCCTCTGTCCTTGAGGCGCGGAGATGGGAATTGCGGCTCCTTGGACAGGAGAGGGTGCTCCAGGAGCATGGAAAAATGCTTTAACAGCAGCCATGTTCCTCTGGGAGTGGGGAAGGGGAAAAAAAAAAGGGGGGGGATAAAAGCTTGTTTGGCGACAGCACAGAGGAACATACAGGAAGTTTTTCAAAGTTTGCGATCTCTCACCCTTTTTTTTTTTTTTCCCCTCACAGATTCCCGCTAAGTGACCAACGTGGGACGACTGAATCATAAAGTCTTGGAATGGTTTGGGTTGGGAGGGACCTCAAAGCCCACCCAGTGCCACCCCCTGCCATGGCAGGGACACCTTCCACTGTCCCAGGGTGCTCCAAGCTCCGTCCAGCCTGGCCTTGGACACTTCCAGCGATCCAGGGGCAGCCACAGCTTCTCTGGGAATCCATCCCAGCCCCTCACCACCCTCACAGCCAGGAATTCTTTCCCCGTGTCCCATCTAACCCTGCCCTCTGGCAGTGGGAAGACATTCTCCCTTGTCCTGTCACTCCAGTTCCTGATGAAATTCCTAGGATCTTCCTGGAAGATTGGATTAGCACCTCTGTGGTTCCAGTCTTCTTTCTTTTCCCTGAATTCATTGTCATTTGAGTCAAAAGTTGCTCTTCGTTTTCTTTGAGCCATAAACAATCATTTCAGGACAAAGCAGCTCATCGAATAGATCATTAAAACATCCCATGATGTTCACCAGCCTCAGTTAACGACATCTGTGCCATCAAATAAATTAAGTGATAGGTTTGTTAAGTGTTTGGGAGCAGATCATGAAGGATTTTAACCATTTGTATCATTGGATACAACAGGTAATATTTACTTTTTCCTAAAGAGCCCCATTTATCCCTCTTGAGTGTGGAGTGGGATAACACACGTCTTGCTAATCAACCCTGAAGTGTGTTTGGGTGGGGCTGCGTGGAACAATTAGGAATGACTGAGGGTGCTGGCTGTAATTACTCCAGGAAATGTTCCCCGAATTAATGACACTGTTGAAAATGTTTTTGTGCCCAAACTGCATCACCCAATTTTGGAGAGCAATTAGCATGAAATGAGCTGGAGGCTGCTGGCAGTGGTGTGCTGCCCTGAGTGTCACTTGGCTGGGGAATGACACCATGGCTCAGGATCATAAACACACCTGAGGAATTGGGATGGAAAGGGACATTACTCATTGCCAGGACAATGGGACACAGGCACTCAGCATGAGTTGGGACATTTCGGAGTTCAGCTCTGGTTGGTGACATCACTTCCCACCAGTCCAGGAGCACCAAGGACCTGATCCAAAGCCCTGATCCTGCAAAGCATGTCCACAGCACTGTGTTTTTTCCCCCTGGGAGCATGTGATGTTCCTGGTCCTGCTGTTTTCCAGGCTGGCAGCAGCACTGGCAGCTCCTCAGCTGGGGCATTTTTTCCTTTTTGGGTGATATTTGTCATAATCAGTGTCTGAGGGGGAAACCTCTGAAGGTTTTGTGTCCCTTCATGGTGCAGGTGAACTTCCCCAGCACTGACAGCTTGTGCCAGGTCAGATGCCATCCTCAATTTTCAGATCCAGGGAGTTCATTTGGAACAAAACCCATGTAAGGATATCACAGAATGGCCTGGGCTGGAAGGAACCTTAAAGGTCATCTGTGTTCCTTCCAGCACCTGCTGGAGGCCAGATCCATCCCTGACCTCTCCATCCACCATGGGATGACCCAACCCAGCCCAGATCCCAACTTCTGGCAGATTGCCATTGGCAAAATTGGGTGTCCTTAACTGCTGCCTCTTGTTCTTCCTCCACAGCACACAGAGAGCGGATTGGAACAGCCCCTCCATGGCATGGCCTCAGGCTGCACCAGGGAAGGTTTGGGTTGGATATTGGGAAAATTCCTTCATGGAAAGGGCTGTCCAGCCCAGGGCAGTGTTGGAGTCCCCATCTCTGGATGTGGCACTTGGGGACATGAGGTAGTGATGGCCTTGGCAGTGCTGGGGGAATGGTTGGATTCAGTGGTCTTTGAGCTCTGTTCCAACCTCACTGATTCTGTGATTCCATTATTCCATATCCTGCTAATGCAGCTCTGCTGGTACCATGACTTTTCCAGCAGTGGGACACATCTTTCCACAGCTGTAAGATGCCAAAAAATCCTCCTCTCTGTTCCATTTTGACATCATCACACAAGATACTCCCACTCTACTAGCGTTCCCATCATCATCAAGCAGCACAAAGAATTGCTAAAAAGCCAACATTGAAACATTCAAACTTCACCAAAGCCTGTTTCCAGCTCCTCACCCTTCTGGAGAACCATCCTGCTGGTGCCTGTGAGTCATGTGTTGGGATTAATTTATTTTGTGGTGCAGAGAGGTTTTTATAACCCTGTTTCAAGGGATTGAATCATTCTTTGCTGATGATTTAAAGATGCTGGTTTATTTCTCTGGTGATTGCAAATGAAAGCTGGATCTTAGCACTGAGTGTGACCCCAAAATATAAAGAAATAAAATTATATAGAATTAACTGGGTTCTAAATATCTTAGTTGGTGCTTAGTTCTATGTGTTGGCAGGCAGGGAATATTTCCTTCCCAGGAAAAAGGGTTAATATTGACACTTGGAATAGTTGATTTCCATGTTTACTTGCTAAATATCCCATAATAACTGCAGAAAAAGGCCCTTCTCCAGTCATTTAATCAGCAATAAATACATTTTGGAATAATTGATCAGTCTGGAGATGAGCACAACAAACCCATTCCACTCACAAGAGCCACAGATCCGATATTTATAGTTCAGCACTGAGATCCTGTCCAAGTGTAGAACTAAAGGTTGTGCCTTGGATTAATTTCCCATTCCCAGCTTGGTGCCGCTGCGGCTCATTTGCAGCCAAGGTTCTCACTGCATAACAGGGAAATTTGTCTTCATTTGATAAAGTTTCTGCTAAAAGTGATGATTTTCTCAGTGTTTTGTTTTAAGGAAAATAAGTCTGGGACAGCACCTGAGCAGTGACTTCTCACAGGTACTTCATTGCATGGAATCCTGGAATGGTTTGGGGTGGAAGGGACCTTAAAACCCATCCAGTTCCAACCCCAGCACCTTCCACCATCCCAGGTTGCTCCAAGCCCTGTCCAACCTGGCCTTGGACACTGCCAGGGATGGGGCAGCCACAGCTTCTCTGGGTAACCTGTGCCAGGGCCTCCCCACCCTCACAGCCAGGAATTCCTTCCCCATATCCCATCTAACCCTGCCCTGTGGCAGTGGGAAGCCATTCCCCTTGTCCTGGCACTCCAGGTCCTTGTCCAAAGTTGCACCAGGGGAGGTTCAAGTTGGATATTAGGGAAAACTTCATCATGGAAAAGGTTGTCAAGCCCTGGCACAGGCTGCCCAGGGCAGGGGTGGAGTCACCATCTCTGGAAGTGTTCAGAAAATGTGTGGATGTGGTACCTGGGGACGTGGGTTAGTGGTGAACGTGGTGGGGTTGATGGCTGGACACGGGGATCTTAGAGGACTTTTCCAACCTTAACCTGTGCAGATTTGCTTGGAGACAGATTTTATTCTCATCTACACCCCTTCGAGCCCTCCAACCATCTCACACGTGTGTGCTGGAGAGCCTCACCTAATTAAATTTCAGGAAAACAGGAGAGCTCTTGGGAGTTGTGTGGGCTTTGGTTAAGAGATCTCAGGGCTGTCAAACGAAAGATTCATCTTCCAACTCTTTCTCCTTGCAGCAAACGCTGCAGAGCAGAGCCAGATTTACTCTGCACTTCACACATCTGGGTATTAACTCACTGGTGGGCTTGGGAATTACTTCCAGGAGAAAGACTGACTCATGGATTGGAGGGGGCTGAGGATCTGCTCACATTACAGATACCAGCCCATGGCATCTTTTCTCCCTGCTCTTTTCTCTGCTTTTCAGAGTTTTTTCTTTACTGCTTTCCTGAGGCAGTGCTGTCATCCCACTGATGCCTGATGTGGCCACCTAAAAATCAGAGACTAGACAGGAATAAGGGAATAAAGGTAGGTATTTATTTGAAGGGCCTTCAAAGGTACACCCTGGGCAGGCCAGAGGCTATGCCCAAGATAGACCCCGAGTCATGAGTTCTTCACACTTTTGTAAGTTTGGTTTATTTGCATATCAGGGTTAATTCTCCAATCAAAACTTTAGTTAATGATGTAATTTCCCAAGTTTACCCCCCTTCTAAGGATGTTGGTTTACAGATTTTTGGGCCTAGGACAATCTGGGTGTCCTTGGAGAGCAGGCTTGGAGAGGCTTTGTTATGTCTAGCTGGCATGAGAGAACAGAAGTTAGCAGGCTACAAGACACTTCAGAGTTACACACTAAGCACTACAGGATTTGAAAAACATGAAAGTTAAAACCTAAGGCATCACCACATCATGGGGAATTTTTCATCATGGTTCCTTAGTGGTGTTATGTCACATACAAACCACTCTGTGATGCTGCTGCTGCAGCCCTTGAGGTGTTTAGAGACTTTTAATCTTCCGCCAACCACAGGAGAGGCAAAATACAGGGCAGGGTGGATGATGGTGTCTCACAGTCCATCCTCTCACCTAAGAGGCCCCACCAGAGTTAGGTTCTCCAGCTGATGAGTTACACCAGGAGTGAAGGGTCGTTCCTGCAGCTTGTAGGATGATGGACAACTTCATTAAGCTGGAGAGGTGAGGTCCCCTCGGTGGGTTTGGTGGGTCTGGACCTCTGCTTGGTTTTGGTCTCCCATCAGTGATTCAGTGGTTCCCTCTCCGTACCTCGGTTTGAAGCAGAAATAATTCCACTGACTCACCTGGGGCTTAACTATTGTCTGTAAAGGGCTTTGAAATCCTACAGGATCAATGCCTTGAGAGTGTGAGTGATTGTGGTGTGAGCTCAGCCCAGAATCCAAGTGAAGAAACAAATTCCCTTGGCTTGGAGCAGCACTCCATGAAACTCTGCACAAATATCACAAGTCTGTGGGGTTTTTTCCTTACCTTTGTGCTAATGGATCCATTGTTTCATGTAAAGGTTTCTCCTGCTCTTGTTCTATCCTCTGTGACATTTACAGTACTCTTTGTTCCATTAGCAAAGTCATTTGAGATAGTTTATTATCCTTTGGAGACTTCACTGCCTTCTGTTTAACTTCCACGTGACTGGACCCTGAAAAAAAAATCTTTTAAAATAATGCATGAGGCTAAAAATAGTGAGGAATGAGTTGTTTCTTAGGAGTCAAATAATTAATTTAGTGCACTTTAGCAAGATCTGCAACATTAGGAAACACCCCTTGTTGTTTCCTCTTTCTCTTCAGAGCCACCAAAGCCTGCAGCAGCTTTCTCAGGGAGTCAAGGTATGTTTTACCTCACAGCTTGAAACCGTAATTTGTAGCAACTACAGCTCCTTTATTTCAGAGGAACAGAGAAATAGCATTTAATCACATTCTGAATCACTGGGAGAAGGAATTGCTCCATGATCTGAGTTTGTTACACAAGGACACACTCAAGATGCAAGAAAATGGCAAAGGTTGTTATTTCTGGGGCTTTCTGGGGTGCTGCCACTACAGCACCCGAGGGACCGAGGCTGTTTGGGTCCCCCTCGCTGAGTGCCTCATCCCAGCTCCACACAAACACTGTTCTGATTACCCAGGAGCTCAGCAGTGGGATGGGTGTTGGAAAACATCAGGATTTGCTGAGCCGCATGTGTGGGAACATCTTTTTCTTGCCATCAAGACTTTGCTCACTCCCAGGTTGAACTAATGCAGGAGGCAGCAGGGATGTGAATCCAGGAAAGGAGGTGAAGGGGAAGTACCAGAATGTGGTGTCTGGGCAGAGATGGAGCAGTGGGAAATCAGAGCAACGACCTGGGCAGCCAGGCAGGGTGTTCATCATGTCAGCTTCTTGGGTGGCATCTGCAGTGCCAGCTCACTCAGCTGCTGGGCTTCCAACCTCGTCTGAAAGTCACCTGCCCACAGCAGCACCAGCTTTGCTCCGGCTTGGGATGTGCCTGGCACTGCCTGGTATGGGATGGGCAGCAAAACTCATCCCTGCTCCAACCTCCAACTTCAGTTTTGTGCCTCCAGCTGATTTCACAGCGGTGAAGCCTCTTTTGGCTGATTTGTATCCATCTCTCTGAGGCCAACCTGCACAGGAAGGCAGAGCTGGGCAGTGCCCAGGTGAAGGACCTCAGAGCAGCAGGAGGCTCCGAGTTACTTGGCCCAAACTTCCATTCCCTTGTGTAGTCTTTGGCAATGTGCTGAACACTCTGTGCCTCAGTTTCCCAGCCTGAAGAACAGGATGATCCCAATTAGCAGAGTTGGATGAGTTTGCAGAGTGCAGGAGGGCAGGCTCTGTTCCTCTTCATCCCAAGTGATGTCACCTCCATCCTCTCATACTCCCACAGGGACATGCTGGAGAGCCCAAATGGCCAAAAAATGTCACGTATAGAACAGGCATTAATGCCCAAGAGTGCAGACGCCCCATCCCAGCACTGGCCTCTCCGATTGCTTTGTTTTCCTGCTCGGCTGAGTCGCTAACCTTCCAATAAACACCAGAGTCATTATCATAAAAATGTGGAAAATGCTGTCATTAAACCCCACCGGTTTCGCTTTCAAGTGCCTCTTTCTGGGACATCAAATTCATTTAGCTCATTCTCCAAAGCCACAAATCCTGAGTGGCTGCAGTAATGTGTGTGGTGGGAGGTGAGAGCACAGCAGGAATTAAATCGGGTGGAGAGGGCTCTTCGGAGAGCTCGGCTGGGTTTATTGCAGGGGTGAAGATGTGACGCCTCCAGTTGCTCACCCCTCTCTCCCCTCAGCCCTGGGGTCCCTCGGGATGTTTTCCAGAAACCCCAGTTCATGCTCTGGAGCTGTCGTGGTCATGGTGGGTCCAGTGCAGAAATTGGAGGTACCATCTGGAGAACCTGAGCATCCAGCAGGATGGGAGCTGCAGCAGAGCCTTCCTCTTACAAAAAGGGTGATTTTGTTCCAAAATAAAAGAAGAAAAACTTAAAGCTTTTCAGCAGCAGAGCCATGTGGTAAATCCCTATGGTTCGGTTCCCCAGAGAAGCTGTGGCTGCCCCATCCCTGGATGTGTTCAAGGCCAGGTTGGATGAGGCTTGGAGCAACCTGGGATGGTGGAAGGTGTCCCTGCCCATGGCAGGGGGTGGGGCTGGATGAGCTTTAAGGTCACTTCCAACTCAAACCGTTCCAGGATTCTGTGATTCAATAATGATCCCATTCCCCTTCCCCTCAACAAATGTGGAATGACATCATTAAGGGTTCATCCGAGCACTGGGATGGCTGAGCAAAGTCTCAGCTCAGTGTCTGTGTGGTTGGTAAATGTGATGCTGGAGCCAAAATCTGAGGGTTTAAATAAAAACATAAAAATAGGGTTTCCAAAAGGGGTTGGGATCAGCTGGACCCTGCCTGGGGTCGATAAACACCTGCAGCTTATAGAAATGACCCGAGAGGCTGAAATCTCAAACTCCTGGGAGTCTGTACAAGCCTTCCATGGGAACCAGGATTTGTTCAAAAGTTTTTTATCTCCCAAAAATAAGCAGGATTTTGCTCCTCTGGGGGAGTTCCTGGCACAAGCCCCCCTCGGAGCAGCACGGTGCCATGTGCCCGCTGACGTGCTACGGTATTTGCAGAGTATCGGCTTCTGTGAGGGGAAGAAGAATCCTAAAATTATCTTTACTTACTTAGAATATAAATAGAAGACAAATTGCTTATCAGCTGTTTCATTGGAAAGCTATTTAAAAATACTTGGGAGAGGAAACGTGCACTCTGCTGGAGATCCGGAGCCACGCTGTATCCAAAGGGTCTCGGCGCCTTGTGGACAGAGCTGCTGGCTGTCAGCAGGGATTGTTCCTGGGAGGAAAGAGTTCAGTTCATGGAGAGTTTATCAGGGTGACAAGTTATCCAAGTCACACCAAAACCACACATAAAAGACACTTCACGCAGATCCCTGAGAATGAGAAAATCTTCCGTTCCTGGCTGGGACGGTCGAGCCCACATTGGAGTGTGGCTGCAGTGAAACAAGAGCTGCTAAACCTGCCTTTGCTTGGGCACGGGGCAGGCGCAGAAAAAGCCAGGAGGAACATCAGGTGCTTCCACATCGATCCATGTCTGGTGGGGAGGAGGGAGTGTAATGGCTTTTGCTGGAGGGAGTAGAGCCGGCAGCACGTGCCCCATGGCGGGTGACCCGGAGGATGCACTGGGATGCTCCGTGAGCTGTACCGGTGCCATTCATTAATGGCGCTATTAAACACGAAAGTGCTGAGGCCTTTCTAATGTCCAGAGCACTCAAGGGGTGACAAAAATAGCCCATCCAGCAGAGATTGGCTCGGAGTGAGACGGGAGCCAGCCACATCCTTACTGTAAACCTGGGCACTTCCAAGAACTCAAGCCATGGATGAGTTGGACTCTGCTCTGGTTCATTACAGGAACGAGTTGAGCTCTGCACAGACGTAACTTCCAGCATCCCCTCACAAAAGGCTGGATCCCCATCTTGCCAACTGGGATTTGCACTCACTCCCAGCCTTCTCAGAAGAGGAAGAGGCTCCACACTGACATTGCTGCTTTGGACTTCTCTCCTCCTCCCACCGTGTCCAGCTCCACATGCTCTGATCCCTGCCAGACCAAGGGGCTGCTTCCTACAGGAGAAGGATGTTGCTTGGCCAAGATCCCACACTCCGAGGGGTCCCCAGCACAGCTCTGTCCCCACTGTGAGCCTGGAAACTCATCCCCCAGAGCGGGGGAGTCACAGAACACCAACAACTGCAGTCTGGGCTGATGGAGAAACTGGGAACTTGTGCTTGTTGGATGGGAGAAGATGGGCCTGGATGGTAAAGGACTGGGGGATCTTGATGATGGGAAGCAGCCTGGCTGGATTCCCTTGGAGCATGTTAAAATAGTATCAACAAGGAGAAATACCAACCTCTGCCTAAAGAAGGTGTGGTTGCCCTATCCCTGGTAGTGTCCAAGGCCAGGCTGGACGGGGCTTGGAGCAACCTGGGATAGTGAGAGGTGTCCCTGCCGGTGGCAGGGGGTGGGACTGGATGGGCTTTAAGGTCTTTTCCAAACCAAACGATTCCAGGATTTTAAGATGCTGAGATAAAAATTAATCAAGTTACTGTGTGGCCTGAAAAAAACCCCAGAAATTATTTAGTCCTAGTTCAGCGTATAAAGCCAAGAACTTCCCTAATAAACAGGAGGAACTGGAATTGCTCTCTGATGAGCATAAACTTAACCTGCTTGATTTCATTAAGGAATCTGGGGCGGGGGGAAATCACCTAACTGGATTGGCAAAATTGATGGTGGTATCATGTTTAAGAAGAACTCAGTGGCAGAAGAGGAGAGGAAGCAGCCTGACAAATCCACTGCAAATGGTCTTGAGCACTTCACCACAGGGAACACGGAGGATGCTCAAGGATGCTTGGGATGCTCCAGGCTGCGGGGGGATGCCCAGAGGATGCTCGAGGCCATGAGGACGATGCTGAAGGCTTCAAGAAGGATGCCCACGGACGCTCGGGTTGCTCTGTGTTTCGCGGGATGCTCAAGGATGCTCAGAGGATGCTTGGGGCCCTGGGGAGGATGCTAAAGGCAACAAGGGAGATGCTCACGGATGCGCGGGATGCCGCGGGTTGCAGGGAGACGCTCGGGGATGCTCAGAGGATGCTGGGGGCCATGGGGAGGGTGCCGGCATCCCGTGGGGGGGGGGCTGCCGGAGGAGGGCGGCCGGGGGCTGCCGGGGCGGGGCCGC
>VZTE01002523.1:324485-345340 GCA_013397775.1 Eulacestoma nigropectus
CCCGGCCCCGGCGCCGGCCCCGGTCCCGACCCGCCCCTCGGCGCCCGCCCCGGGCCGCCCATAAAAGCGGCCCCGCGCCCGCCCAGCCTCCGCCGCCGCCGCCGCTCCGCCGCCGGCCATGGCCAAGGACCAGCTGAAGCCGCGGCTGTGCCGAATGCTCAAGGGGGAGAGCGGCTACGGCTTCCACCTGCACGGCGAGAAGGGCAAGAGCGGCCAGTTCATCCGCAAAGTGGAGCCCGGCTCACCGGCCGAGGCGGCGGGGCTGCGCGCCGGGGACCGCGTCGTCGAGGTGAACGGGCTCAACGTGGAGCAGGAGACGCATCACCAGGTGCGGGCATGGACCGGGGGACAGCGGGGACCGGGGGACAGCGGGGACCGGCACCGCGGCACCCCGGGCTGGGCGCCCCGCCGGCGTGGCTGTGCCCGGCTCCGGCTCCCTGCGGCGGGCGAAAGGGGGGGGTTTCACCCAAAATATCTCTGCTGGAGCATCTCCGGCCTGGGCAGCGCTGGTGGGTGCAGCGGTGGGGCGAGTCCCCCCCCAGATGCCAGGCCGGGGCTGCAGGGGGGCTTTGCGTGCCTCGGGACCCGCAGCTTTGTGCGGGCGGGTGCGGGGTCGCGCTGCTGGGCACAGGATGTTGTAATCGTGTCAAGGTGGGAAAGCCGAAGGTGTGTGGGGCTGGGCAGGGCTCTGCCGCGTTATGCAATCTGTGGTGGAAAGGAATGGGGAGACCCGGGCTTTATTTCCGGCTCTGCTGTGGGTTTTCTTGGCTGCTTTAGGCGAGCTGCGCCTGCTTATGCAGCCCAGAGTGTAGGAAGATGCCTTAAAATCTCCAGATAAAGCTGTGCAGATGTTCAGCAGTTGGGCTGGCCAGAGAGCGATAGGGCTCGGAGAGGAGTCGTGGCTCTTCCTGACCACGCTGTGACCCGGGAGGTCCAAGGGAGCTGTTTCTCTGGCCTCCAACAGAAGCTGTTTCAGGCTGTGGCATTTTCTGCTTGTAAAACTGAAACTTGCATTTGTCAAACAATTTAGTCTAAAAAAACCAAGAAATGCGGGAAAAAAAACAAGCGATGAGGAAAAAAAACAAGCAGTGAGGTTCAAGCTGCTCCAGTCCTGCCGGACACTTGGAGCCTGGCAGGGGCACAATTCACCTCGTGGCTCGTGGGGCTCTGCAGGATTTAGTGTTTTAGTAACTTAAAACATCTGGTCAGCCCCACTGCCAGCTCTGCATGGGGGTAGAGCTGGGATGTGCCTCAACCCCGCAGAGTTTTGGGGGGCTGTGGGTTCCCAGACCTCACTCCCAAGTGTGGATATTGCTGTGCTGAAGGTGAGGCTGAGCCGTCCAGGTGGCTCCAATAAAGCCCCGTGAACTCCTCTCCATGAGCCTGGTGGGGTTTCGTGGCTAATCGAGCTTGTTTTGATGATCTGAGCCAGCTGTGTGAAAGTTGATGTTTGTCCTGAATATGGTTTCAAACGCCTTGAAGGAGGATCCCCATCTTTGATCTGGCTGGGCAGGAAGGAGGGCTGTGTTCCTGTGGTGCCTTGGAAGCCACCAGAGCTCCCTGCTGGCGCTGGGCTGCTGGGGATGGGCGATAGCGGAGCCAGCTGTGTCTTTGAAACGTGCTGGGGTGTCCCAGTAGGTCAAGTGAAATGGGAGGGGGAAATTTCTCTTTCTTCCATTTTTTTGCTTGCTGGCGGCAGGATGGAGCCCTGGCACTCGCTCCCTGCTGCAGAGCAGTGATTGGAACAGGGTGTCCCATCCAGAGTGTCAAGGCACTTGGTGCCTCGCTCCGGCTGCCATGGCACTGGGATCAAAGAGCGTGCAGGTGGTGGGAGCAGGAGCAGCCCTGCCTGCTCTGGGATCACCCTTTTTCCCTGCCTCGATACCTCAAGAACATCTTCCTTCCCCCAAAAACTACCCAGCACTGATGGGCCGTGGGAAGGGTGATGCCCTGGCAGGTCACACGATGGCTTTGAGCAGCCACCTCACTGTGGCCCTTCCTCGTGCTGCTCCTTCCCCAACCTTGACTAAGTAGCACTTCTCCATGTGCATCAGGCTGGAGCCCGCAGCACACAAGGCCTTGCTGTTTGGGTGTAACTGTGTTTCCAGCTGAAGCTGGCAGCATTTTTGTCTTTGTTCTCTGTTTTTTTTCCTGGCCTTGCCCAAGGAGCGAAGGCAGAACGTGTTCTCGGGGCGTTTCATGTCTGGGATGCAAAGTTGTATCCTGGCTCCTGGGTGCCTCGGAACCGGGCAGAGCCACAGCTCCTGCCCTCCCGCTGTGCCTGGAGCAGGGAAGCCTCCTGGTCCCCTCAGAGCCTGGCAGCATGGAGCAGGGCATGGGCACCTCTGCGGGAGCTGCTCCCGGTGGCACTGTGAGTCCCTTCCTGGGCGGCTGTTGTTTGGCAAGGGTGGAAGGGCCCCGGCCGGCTCTGCCGGGCTGGCGCTGCTGTTCCCAGGGGTGAAAGTCTGCTTGGGTGGAGCTGCGGAAATCATGGGGCTGGGTCGGGTGCTGAGAAGGTCCCAGATGCACTGGGGAGGCTTCATTGTCTCCAGAAGCCTGAAGGACTCGAGGCCGGGAGCATGGCTCGGAAGCGGGTACGGTGCTGGGCAGGACCTCGCCAGGGGCTGCTGCTTTGCCTCCCACCTCTCTGCTCTGTCCCCAGCGAGACCTGCTGCCTTGGGGGGCTCCTCACAGCCCATTCTGCTCATGGGGAGGGGGCGAGGGGCTGCTCTGTGCCACTCTCCATCCCTGCTTGGCTCAGCCCCTGGCACTCGTGGGACCTTTGCTCCATCACTGCCCTCGCTGTGGCTGTTGGGGGGCTCGGCAGTGGGGTGAGCCCAGCACTGCTCCACGCCAGCTTTGGACCCTTTTGTGGACCCTCTGAGTTTCTCTGTGGTCTGTGGGACCCCTGTGCTGCCTGGAGCACTCAAACTGTGGGGTCTGGGGGACGTCACTGCAGGGCCAGCACATTCCCCATCTGCATCTTTGCTGCCGCGCGTTGGCTGCTGCTGCTGCCAGGTCCCCTCTGGGAGAAGTGTCCCTGCACAGTCACTGCTGGTGTCAGCAGCACCATCTGATGTCAGATGTAAACGGATCTGAATGGGAGCAGATGGATTTTCTGGGCCTGACGGATCAGCACCCTCCAGGCTGGTTACGGGTGGGAGCCCCGGCATTGCTGCCCTGCAGGCGGAGGCTGCAGTGGATGAGTTAGTTCAGGATGAGCAGCCTTGTCTGCAGCCTGTAAACTTCTTGCGGGCTGTTTTTTTTCTTGTTTGCAGATACCGGCTCTGTTGACCTTGAGTGGAGCTTGCAGGGAGTAAATAAACGCTGGTTAATTGCGCATTAGGCTCGTTTGTCGCTTTAACCTTGGCGTGTCTGGCCACTGTGACCTAGATCAGAGCAGGAGCCCTGCAAGGAGCCCCGGGCTGCTTTTGGGGGGGTTCCCAGCACGTGTGGGGTGTTCAGGGCCACCTCCTGGCTGGGAATGGTGGCTGAGTAGCACTGCCAGCGATGCCACCCCTCCTCCTCCTCGGGATGAAGGCCTGTGCAGGGAGGAGGTGCCCTCAGCGGCTGCCAGCAGTGAGTCTGGAGGTGGTTTCCCTGTGGATGTTCTGGATTTTCCCTGTTTCCATCACAGCCCAGCCTGGTGGGATTTACCCCCTGCCTGGCTGTGGGATCAGCTCCTCCTGGCTCTCCCCACTGTGAGTGTCTGTTGGAGTCTCTGCCAGTCACTGATCCCTGCGAAGGAGCCGGGCAGCAGCCGGACAATGTCCCCATTCAGCACTGCCTGGAGCTGGATCCCAGCAGGGACGGGCTCATCTCCCACTCCCAGCACTGGCTTCCCTTATCTCTGCTGGTCCCCAGCATAGACTGGGGATGGATGCATGGATCAGGCTGTTTCTTTCCTAAATCCACCCAAACTGGGGGTAGCCTGTACATCAGTGTGGCGGGGGACAGTCCAGCACCCAACTGCCCACGTGGGTGCTTGGAGCCTTCCTGTGCACCCTGGCTCATGCCCTGCCCTGGGTATGGGAGTAGAAAGACACCCTGGATCAAGGAAATGAGGGTGTTTGCTTGGTGGGACAGACTGTGCTGTCCCTCCAAAGGACAGTGCCAGGCAGAGGGTTGCTGATGCTCAGGGGGCAGTGACAGCCTGTGTTGAAGCTCCTGACTGAGCAGGAGGTGATCCCAGGCGGTCTGGGCAGAGCTGCTATGTGGCTGCAGGGCCTGGGCTGGAAGAGCCACCACCATCATCCCCAGGGATCTCCCAAAGCTGTGCTCTGCCTTTCTCCCCATCACTGATGGCTGGAAACACTCACAAACCCTCACCCAGACCGAAGCTGCAGCATTGTGGGGGATCTGATGGCCCTTGGGTGCAGCTCCTGCCATCCCTGAGTGTCCCCTGGGCTCGTGCTGAGCTGTCCCTGTCGTTCCCAGGTCGTGCAGCGCATCAAGGCCGTGGAGACGGAAACGCGCTTGCTGGTGGTGGACAAGGAGACGGACGAGTACCTGTGCAGCCTGCGGCTCACCTGCACCGAGGACATGGTGCACAACGGGATCCTGCTCAGCTCTGCTGTGCCGCCTGCCAAGGCCCTGGCCAGCGACAACGGGGAGGTCTGGAAGCCGCAGCTGGATCTGAGCGGGGGCAGCCTCCAGAGGCATTCCCACAGCTTCTCCTCACACGGCAGCAGGAAGGTGAGGGCAGAGCGGGGCTGTGGGGAGCGGGTGTGACCCCCCTGGGATCTCCTTCTTTGAGCATGGCTTGTCCCGTCAGAGGAGAACCTTCCGTGTGTGACTGTCAGCTTGGGGACCCCGTGTGTCCCAAGCTGCCCTTTGGAATCTCTCACTCCAAGCAGCATTGGCTGTTGGGGGCTCTGCATTCCCTCCCCTCTGGTGCCCCCTGAGGGTCTCCTGAGCTGCTGGGGGAGCTGTGGTGTGCTGCTGCCAGCCCTGGGGACGAGTGACCCCGTGGTGCCTCAGCCGAGCTCGGTGTCCCAGCCTGGATCTCAGCCTCCCCAGGACAGGCTGCCCGGAGTAGGGCTGTGGCCAAGCTGGAGCTCATGAATGAGCTTCTCTCCCTCCATTATTTGCAGGAGGGAGGGAACATCTGGGGCGAACGTGTTCGCAGCTTTTTGCTGAAATAGGAAGGAAATTGGCTCTTTTTAAGGGCCTGAGTCTGGGCTGTGATTCGGCACTAAGTGCTTTTTATTGGTAAACTCCTTTCCAAAAGGGAAGGAATTCGGGGTGGAAAACGTCCAGTTTCCATGGCTGCGGGAGCTGGAGGAGACAGCGCCGGCTTGTGCTGGGCTGATAGCGGGGCTGGCTCCCGGGCTGCCCCTGCTCCAGGTGGGAACGTGGCCGGAGCTGTGTGGGTGCTGTGTGGCCGAGCCGGACACTCCGGCCCTGCTCCACAGCCATCTGTCCCTTCCCGCCCGTGTTCCCTCTCTCCTGTGCTTGCTGCTCTGTGCTGCCGGGCACGAGCGCTGCTGCTCAACAGCCTCCTCAGCACAGAGCTGCCGTGGGCATCCTCCTCCTCTTCCTCGCATTCCTCCTCCTCCCTGGGGGCCCTGCAGGGGCTGCAGTGCCAGGTCAGTGTCTGTCCCCTCGGAGCAGGGGTGGTGGCTGAGTGCTGGCCCAGAAGTGGCCACTGGGCTGCCAGGAGGACATCCATGGGAAAGTCAGGAAAATGTTGTGTCCTCAGGAGCTCCTCACGGCGAAATGTCCCTGTGCAGATAAGGGGTGATGCTGGTATAAGGCAGGAGCAGCCCAGCTGTAGAGGGGGTCTCATCTCTGGTCCTTCCCTCTGGAGCTGTTTGGAATCTTGCAGAGGAGGATCCTCCTTCCCTGGGGCTGCCAGGGGCAGGCTTGGAGGCAGTGTTTTGTTTTTCTTTACTTATTGCCTGATTTGAAGCTGCTGGAAGGTCTGTGTGAGGATGATGGTGGCTGTGTTTCCCCTGGGGGTTGGAGCCCCTCTGGGACAGGAGGTGGGAGAGGAGCCATTCCCAAGGAGAGGGTGGCTGTACATGCTGGGGGTGGCTTTCCAAACGGGGCATTTCCTCTTCTGCCTCTGTTCCGTGTGCTGGTCGGGATCCAGCAGCGTGTGCTGACGGGAAGTCAGGCCGGGGGAACAGGACGGTCCTTTCCGGCCTTTGGGTTTTGGCTCCTCCAAGGAGAGGGTGGGACAGGGAGAGCTGAGTAGGGCTGGGGTGGGAGGGGGGAGCAGAGCCCATGTTCCCCTCAGAGGGGCTTTTCCTGGGCTTTCAGTGCTCACTGTGCCAGAGATAGGGCTGATGTTTGGGCTGGACAAAGGAACTGACTCCAGGGGTGATTCCCCCTTGTGGGGATGGGCTGCTGAGCACGTGGGGCCAGCAGCTGTCTGCTCCTGCCTCAGCAGCTCTCGGGAGAGCTGGGCACTGCCAGCTGTCCTGGCCAAGGTCACTTCTCGGTGCCGGAGCTGTATGTGACTCTGGGGTGAGGTCAGAAGTGGCTGGAGCAGCAGGACCTGCATCCTGTGCCTTGCGCTCCTGCTTGATTCAAGGTGGTAAAACCTGCTCCAGGCTCTTGGTCTGGGTGATGTGTCCCTCCTGCTGGCTCCCAAAGCAGCTGGAGGCCAGGGCATGGTGGATAAGAGGAGGTGGAGCCTGATTTCTGCCCTGCTCAGCCCCCCAGCACCATGTCCCCCACATGGGGCAGCTCGAGCCTGACTCTAATCCAGCAGATCATGGGCACTGGAATGTGCAGCTCCCGAGTGTGAGAGATTTTTGGGAGATTGCTGGTGCTGCAGTGGGGCTGTGACAGCTGGGATACACTCAGAGATTTGTCCCCAGCCAGATTTAGGGCTTTTGTGAGCTTCCCTGGCGGCGTTCAGTGAAGGAGAAAAGGCAGCTCCCTCCCCTCTGCAGACCTGTGGCCCCAACCTGCCCCTGTGGGAACCGGGGCCGATGCTCCGGGCTGCTCCCAGGGAGCTGCATTTTTGTGAGCAACATTTGTTTATATAAAGGCTGGAGTTTTCCTGGATTTGAGGCCGGGGTTTTTCAGGGCAGTCTGAAGAGACGAGCAACTGAAACAAAATGAGGAGGGAAATCTGGTGGCTGTGGTGGGCAGCGGGAGGTGATGGAGCAGGGAGGGTGGGCACAGCCCTGCCACCCCCCAGTGCTGTCCCAGATTTACTTCTCAAGAGGAGTGACCCCCCCTGGAGCACTGCCATGGGTGGGGAGGTCACCGTGCACCCCAGCAGGGACCTGGTGCCCGGGACCTCGTGCTCCAGGAACCTCGGTGATGCCATGAATAATTCAGCACGTATTTAAAATCCTGCCCGGGGAGCAGGTCGGCAGGGCTGGCAGCCAGCAGCTGTGGCTGTCACAGCGCTGCTGTCCCCAGCACCGTGGGGACTCGTGCCCTGTGTGGCTGTGGTGACACAGGGAGCCAGGGCTGCCTTGTCCTATCCCAAAGAATTGTGCCCATTCCTGTGTCGCTGGCCTGGGGGGGTTTGCCCCTCGCTGCCCGTCCCACTCTCTGTCCCCTGGCCGGGTATGTGTCCTCCATACCAGGTACTCCCCTGTCCAACAGGTTCTGGTGGCCACCGGGCTGTTTCCTGCATTCCCAGGGCTCTGGCTCTGCCCTGCCAGCCTCCAGCACCGCTGGCATGTCCAGAGGGGAGGACTGGAAGGTCCCAGCGTGGCAGGGGCTGCTCTGGGTGCTTGGTGTGAGCTGCTTTAATGGCAAAGGTGCCTTTGGGCCATGGGTGGCTGTAATTAAATGCCTGGGCTGGTGGTATGTAAAAGGCAAGTGAGCTGTAGGGCTGCCAGGGCCTCACCTGGATGCTGCTGGTCATTCCAGAGGTGTCCATGGTGGGCAGGTATCCTGGCTGCAGCAGCTTTGCAGGGGCTATGGCTCAGCTGTCCCATTCCTGCTGGGCACTGAGAGGGATGTGCTGGCACTGGGACCCTATTGCAGCCCCTTTAGGTTGTGTGAGCCACATTAGGGCTGTCCTTGGGACTTGCTGCCTTCTCCAGGTGTGTTTGTAGGAGAAACAAGAACAACAGCAAACCCAGAGAGGCCTCGGGGATGATGCAATTATCTTCCATCGTGCTCTGGTCTGCAGGGGGTGGGTGTGCAAAGGGACCTTTACAACCTTTGCAGAGGATAAACTTCTCCGAAGTTTATTCTTTGGAGAACAAATCCACAGCGTGTAGCTGCTGGATTCAAGCCTGTTGAGTCTGGGAATTTTAATGGGGGGGAATTAAAAGTGGCTGGTTGTTGATTGTCCCCTGCTCGAGGAGGGACGTGTCACCTTAGGATTGCTGCTGGCAGGAACTGGAGGCAGCAGGATGGTGTCCCTGGGGTGACACAGAGGTGGTGGCAGCTCCTGAGCCTCCTGTGTGTCTGGGGACAGATGTGCTGCTCTCTGAAGGATGATGGCTGGGCGCCTGTTGGGACCAGGTGTAGGGTCAGTGCTGACCTCGAGGCAGTAAATATTTACCCTTCTCTTTGGGTCAGAAGTAAGAAACTCTTCTCTGTTGCAAATAAACCCCTTGTGTTGTGATGTCTTCTGCCACAGCGCTGCGAGGGGAGTAACTCAGGACAGATGTTTTTGGAGCACTTTGCCAACTCAGTTGAGGCCCAAAATTTAGGGCTTGTAGAATAACCACAAAGATGTAATAAAACCAAACATGAGCAGAAATGTCTGCAGCAATTATGCAATTTAAAAAAATAAATAAGTGGATGGTTTGAATTAAAGCACTTCCCTGCAGCATCTTCCACTCCCCGTGGCAGGCTCAGATCTGCGGGAGAGGGCGATGGGAAAGATGGCAAAGCTCAGCCCTGGCACAGCCTGAGTGAGGTTCCCGCTGTGCAGGCAGGGGTTTGGGGAAACCCTCGGGCACGGAGCCCATGGAGCTGTGGCTGTGTCCCGGTGCATTCCCAGCCCTTCCCACAGCAGCTGTTTTGGGGGGATGCTGCGGGTCTGGGAGGGCAGAGCCGAAGGGAAGCCGTGTTCGTGCCCGTGGGGACAGCAGGGATGTGTCACCCTGGGAGCTGTGCCCGTCTCTGCTTGAAGAGAAACGGGGGCTGCACGGCTGTTCCTGGCTGAGGACATGAGATGGGGTGGATGAGGAAGGGAAGGTGCGTGTGGGGCTGGAAAGCCTCTGCCAACCGCCAAACAAAGTCCTTGCCATGGGCACCCCTGTGGCCGTGAGGGGTCTGCATTCTGTGGGAGCTCAGCCAGGAGTGGCACAGGGATCCCTTGCTTTTGGGATTAGCGCTTCAGTCCCAAAGCAGCGGCAGCAGTCGGGCGGAGCTGTGGGGACGCCGGCGCTGACCCCGCTGCATTATTGATGTCGCCGGGCTCTGGCATCGCGTGTCACCGGGCTGGGGCTGGGCTCTGGAGCAGCTCCAGCTCGGCACCTCGGGAATGGAGGCTGGGGCACGTGGAGATGCAAATCCTCGTCCCTGGAAGTGTCCCAGGCCGGGTTGGATGGGGCTTGGGGCAACTCGGGGTAGTGGAAGGTGTCCGAATGAGATGAAGTTGAAGGTCCCTTCCAGTCCACATCATTCCAGGATTCTGTGATGATGGTGGGTGCTTGTGCTGCTGCAGAGGCTGGGAGGCTCCACATCCCAAAGCCCTGCAGATCCCCACGCTGGGACTGGGGCAGCCCCAGCCTCGTGCCCCGCACAGCCCCGTCTGCCTGTCCCTTGTGCATTGACACTGTTCCCTTCTGTTGCTGGTTTTGGTGCGAGTTTGGGGTTGGCAGTGGGATTTGTGGAGCTCCAGCTCTGGCTGGGATGAGCAGCGTGTGCTGGGCATCACCACAGAACTCAGAGGAGATGCTGGAAGAGATCTGAGCCAAATCCTGCTGGGAACACTCCCAATTCTGGACGAGACGTTTCCCGGGGGGGGTGTAAGGTGGAGGAACCCGTGTGGTGCTTGGCAGGGTGAGCCCCGGTGTCCCGCATCCTCCCCGTGCTGCGGGCAGGGGGTTTGGGTGCCAAGCGCTCCCTTTCGTGTAGACTGGGGCTGTGTCCCAGCCCCCAAGGCTCGGGAGCCGTGGGTGGGCTGCGGGATAGGGCAGGGGGCTGAGCAGGCGTCCCCCGGCTCAGCCTGCCGGGGCTTGGTGGGGCAGTGGAGGAGCGGGGCTGGGGGCTATTTTCGTGCCGGGGCAGCGCAGGAAGCCCCTCCCGGGGAGGAGAGCATCCACCCCGCGGCACAAACTTCCTCCGCCGCGGTATTTTTAGTGGAACACAAAGCGGCTGGGAGGCGAGAGGCAGATTAACATCGGGAGGAGCCGTGCCCTGCCAAGAGCCTTTGTTCCCGGAGCCGCAAGCTCCCCAGGGACACTCGGTCTTGCGAGGGGACAGTGGGGTCACCCCGGGACCTCCCAGCTCCCTGGGAAGGGACGGGAGGGTGTGGGGATGCTGCTCCCACCCCAGACTCGGTGGCGGGGCGCTGATGCTGCCGACACCCGGAGATGCTGCGGGTGGTCCAGCCGGCGCTGATCCCTTCTTGCATCCTCGAGTAATCAAAAACTTTCCCTCGAAATGATTGGGAAGCTGATATGAAATGGGAGCTGCTGGAAGTGGAGCTCTCTCCAGCCCTCTCAGCTCGCAGGGATGGGCTCCAGCAGCTTTCCTTCAAAACCAGCCCCGCTCACGAGTGGGCTCCTGGCCAGCTGTCGATGGTTCTGTTCAATAGCAGAACTATTAAATGGTTTAGAATAAATTAAAAATCTTCTGGCAGCGGCGGGGCCTTCTGCGTGTGCCCTGGCAGCTGCATAGAGCCTCTGCTGTGCCTCTGCTCCGTCCCTTGGAGCTCCTCCAGCCTGCTCGGGCTCGTGGGCTTGACATGGCAGAGGAAACCTTAAAACAATATTGGGCTTGGGTTTTTTGGGTTTTTTTGGGGGGGTTCTCCGTTTATTCCTGAGACCCAAGTGAGTTGTGGAGAAGGGAATGTGCTGCACATTCCCAGCTGTTTATCCAGGGATGTCCCAGTGCTGCTGTGCAGCGTGGATGGATAAATCATCTCCAGGGATTGGATCCTGGACCTGCTGGTGCCTCAGGTGGTGCTGTGGGTCTGGGGGAATCCCAGCTCCTCCTGCCCAGCCCCTGGACGTGGGGCTGCTCCCACCTGGACAGAAGCTGCTGGAGTTGTGGGATTGCTCTTGGGGAATGGAAACACATGGAGCCACGTGCTGCTGACTTCCAGTGTGAATTCCCAGGCTGGAGGGGGCCACGGCTTCCAGCTGCCAGCCAGGTACACCTGACTTGCAAAAGAGGTTTTAAAGAGCTCCTTTTAACCCACAAAACACCGTTCCTTGAGTGCTCACAGCTCTGACAATGTGGCATCACTTCTGTATTGTTCATTCCTGCCCTCCAGTCTGGGGGAGCGAGGCTGTGGAGGGAAATGATGTACCCAGTGCTATAAAAGAGCTCAGGGTGTAAATGAAGGTCTGTTCTGAGCTGGTTTTGTCTCCCAGTCCTTGGTTTTGTCTCTGGATATGGAGATTTTACAGGTACTGGGAGACTCCAGGTTGGGATATGAGAGAGCAAAAATGAAACTTGTAATCAGTAGAGGGTTTCTCTGGATCCACAGGTCTCTATAAATAAGGAATTGAACCCCAAGTTGTTGACATAATTCTTTCTGGCAAGATCCATTTTGTAATTTAATTTCACTACATTTTGCCTGGGCTCCTGAATGTTTTGGTTCCATTGCTGTGCACGTTCAGACCACATCCAGATGTGTAGCTGGATTTTGTTGGCTCAGTGTCTCTCTTTTCCCACTAAAGCTTTGCAGGAGTTTGTTTCCAGGTACAATAAGCTGGTGGGGGATGTTTGTTAGTGGTGAGCCTGTGAAAGCCAAATTTTAGTAGTTTTAGGAGCACTGGGAAGGGAAGAAAGACAATTCCCTGCAGGTGCCAGTGCTGTGAAGGTGTGAGAGGCTGCTCAGTGGGCAGAGAATTCTGGAATGGTTTGGGTTGGAAGGGACAGGTCAGTTAATCCACTCCCTGCCATGGGCAAGGACACCTTCCACTATCCCAGGTTGCTCCAAGCCCTGTCCAACCTGGCCTTGGACACTTCCAGGGATGGGGCAGCCCCAGCTTCTCTGGGCACCCTGTGCCAGGGCCTCTCCACCCACCCAGCCAGGAATTCCTTCCCAATATCCCATCTATTCCTACTCTTTGGCGGTGGGAAGCCATTCCCTGTGTCCTGTCCCTCCGTCCCTTGTCCAAAGTCCCCCTCCAGCTCTCCTGGAGCCCCTTGAGGCACTGGAAGGGGCTCTGAGGTCTCCTTGGAGCCTTCTTTTTTCCAGGCTACACAACTTGGACTGCCTGGCCATGGGTCTTTCCCTTGGGAGGGTCTCCAGCCTGGCACTGAGCCGTTCCAGGGATGCTTGAGGAAGGAGTGGGACCAGGAGCAGCAGTGAGTAGGTGTCCAAATGTATTCCTGGGCCTCTCCATCACCATCTGCTGGAAGTGGGGTCGCTGTGTCCCCAGCCCCGGCCGGAGCCCTGCTGCTCCCCGGGGTGTTCTGTGATTAAACCCTCTTATGGAATTACAGGGACTAATCCCGTTAAAGACACAAGCAGCACAAAAGGTGGTGGGAGGGTTAATCCTTCTGCTCCAGCCTTGGCGGGCTGAGCTCCCACCCTTGGGAATGTGGCCCTGCCACCTGGCTGGGCTGGCATTCCCTGGGGACTGATGCTGTTCCCCGGGGAAGGTCTCCATTGGCTCTTCCCAATCCCTGACAGCTCCTGCCTTGCTGTGTCCAGCACAGGGCTGGCTCCTTCCTACCAGACCAGCAGTCCCTCGTGAGCAGCCAGAGGCCATGCCAGGTAAATCAGTTAATTCTGGCCTTGAGGTTGTTCATGGTTAGCAGGATTTAATTAAGACAAGCCCTAATTAGTTGTAAGCGGGTGAGTAGTCGGCTTTGCCTGGAAGAGTTCCCTGCTCTCGTCTGGCAGCTGGGTTCCACTGCCATCAGGGGGCTGAGCAATGGGGATGTGGGAGACCTTGTATCATACTGGAATGTGGGGATAAAAGTCCCCTCAGAGTGGCTGATGGGTTGTGCTGGGCACCCAAATCCCTCTTTTGGTTTTGCAAGTGCTGTTCTGGGGCTGTTCCCTCTTTCCTGGGGCTCTGTGTTCCCCTTGCCATAGGCACGGATGGCGGTGTGCCCAGAGCCCCAGGGCTGGCACCGTCACCCTCTTCACCCCACGTTTATCAGCAGGAGCAGCCGGAGCCGGCGCTGGCTCCGGGGTTATCGCGGGAGATCCTCCCCCTGCACCGGGAACGCGCCACGTCCGGCTGCCTGTGGCTTGTAGGGCTCCAAGGGCCACCCCAGCCCCCTTATCTGCCCCAGCCCTGTTCAGCCAGAGATAAGCTCAGCTCCCTGGCAACGGGCATTGTCTGTGGCCCCCTCGTTTTTAAGGAGCTTGGTTTAAAAAATGTCAGTTTTGGAGCTCGGTGGAACGAGCCCTGATGGTCCCTGATTGCGTCAGGTCTCGGTTCGATCCCGTGTTCCCCAGCAGTGTCCTGGGATGGAGCTGGTGCCAGCGTTGTGCAATGGGGGCAGTGACAGGAGGGTTGAAGTTTGGAGGGGGAGGTCAAGGGGAACCCCAGCAGAACTGGAGGCTGTGGGTGCTGTGCCGAGGTCGGCAGATTTTTGTGCAGAAGCTGTGACTTGGGGGTTTTTGGGAAAAGGGAGTAGTTTACGTGTCAAGCTGAGGGCTGGGACCAAGGCCCCCTCGCCCTCCTGCTGGTTTTTGGAAAATTGCACCCCTGGATATTTTATTGCAGGATTTCTAAACACAAAAGGCCTCACATTGGGTGACCCCGAGCGCGGGTGCCCCGGCGCTGGCTTTGCTCTCGTTACAAGGAATGCAGAGGATGTTTGGAGCCCTCCCCCTGCCCCATTTCCTCCAGCGAGCTGGGCTGCCCAGCCAAGACAAATATTGGGAGTAAACTATTGAACTTCCCTGGGCCCAGCACTCACAGAGCAGCGCCTGTTCTCCCCCTTCCTGGGCAGGGGCCGGGCTGGGGGGTGCAGCTCTATCCCCCTGCCCTGTGTCCATTGCACCCCTCGCTCCCAGTGGGGCTCGGTGGCAGAGCAGGAGGAGAAAACCAGCCCCAAAGGGACAGACAGCGTGATGGCTGGTGCCATCCTTCCTGCCCTGCGTGTGCTTTATTGGGCTCTGCAAGGCTGAGTGTAGCACCTATGACCTGTTCTCCAGGGTAGGGGGTTGGGGGGCTTGTGGAGGGGACCAGGAGCTGTGTCCTTGCTGGCCTATGGTGCAGAACAGTTTTCCCCATTCTGTATTAGATGCCTTGACTAACAGCTGGCTTTCTGCAGGGCACTGGGATTGCGCCCTATCCCTAAAAATCAAGCTCTCAGGGCAGGTCTTGGTGGGTTTGAGCAGTTGGTGCTGGCCCTGGTGGGCTGTGGGGTTTGGTGTGTGGTCCTGCAACGGTGACCCCGGTCCCACAGCCCTGGCACGGGGAAAGCCAGGAGTACAGAGCCTGAGCAGCCCCAGCCGTTGGGAAAACACCTTCCCTTTCCCAAGAACCCTCCCTGTCCCGGGGTGCAGGGTGTTCTCGGGGGTGGGAGGTGCTCCCTGCAGTGCCTGGTGCATCACAGAGCCCCCTCCACCTCGAGGGGTTTTCCTCGGAATCCTCGGTGCCAAGCGAGTGCCGGGGGAGCTCAAAGCTGCAGGACTGGATTCCTGCTGATGACCCGGGGTCACTGAAGGCAAGGAATGGGGCCGGCACGAACGAATCTTTGGTGATTGCTCAAGGCCTGGCTTCCAAAAGCAGCTGGAGAGGCCGAAGGGTGGCCAGGCAGAGCCTGGAGGTGCCCGGCTCCGGCACAGCCCCAGCTGGAAGCAATGCTGAGCTCGGGTGGGAGCCTCTGCCCTGTGCAGGAGGCTCCATTTCGGATCCATCACCTGTCCATGGGGATGGGCCGCTGTGGGTAGCAGCTCTCTGATTTGGGGTGTCACAGAACGGGACACATCTGTGCCCCGGGGGACACGAGCTCCGCGTGGCAGCACGGCTCCTGTGGAGGGAGGGAGCGCTGTGGGGTTGGGGAAGCTTATTCCCAGCATCTCCCTCTGCCTTCCCATTGTCCAGAGCAATCCCTGCTCTCGCCTGGGGGTTCATGCTGAGCGTGGGAAGGACTTTTCCCCCTGTTCCAGCAGCTCGAGCCCTGCACAGTGACTGATGCTCTTTTCCCTCCCACCCAGCGGAAAACAGATCCCTCTGGATCTGCTGAGATCCCTTTCAACCCAGAATGGAGATTCCATGTTTCTCCTCTCGGACAAATCCCAGCCTGCCAGGACCCACGTTGCTGCCCCACATTGTCCTGGAGCTGATCCCTCTGGAGCAGAGGAGCTCTCTGGTATCCCGGCTGCGTGTTTCCTTGGCAGATCCTGCTGGAAAAGTTGTCCCTCTCCATGAAAACACGTGCACGTGGTGGTTTCGGTCTCCTCCATCCTCCCTCCCTCTCTCCCTGGGCCGGGCCAGCTGCTCCCTGCTCCAGCCAAGCCTGTGCTGCTGTTGCTGGCTCCAGCCCTGCCCGGGGGGGAGAGCGTGGGTGCCTTTGCTGTCTGAGTCTGCTCAAACGCCAGCAAAGAGGGGAAAAAATGCTGCTTCCTGCAGCTTGTGGCTGAGAAATTCCCCAGCTGTGGGGTTGCCAGGGAATGGCCGGGACAGCTCAGTTGGAGCCGTCGCTGCTGGGGGGATCAGCTGGACCCTGTGGGGTGGACAGGGCTGGTGTCCCCACAGCTGAGATGTGCCCATCGGGGACCCTCAGCCAGGCTTGTTCCCACTGGGGACATGAGGTGCCAAGCAGGATGTGGCCCGGTGCAGCCCCATCTTGAGAGGCCCCTTTGGGGCCGGGGATTTCGGAGAGGGGCAAATCCAGGCTTACCCTGCACCTCGGGGCAGCTGTGGCCAAGGTCGAGCTCCGATTTCTTTGGCAGGAGATTTCCTGGAGGTGAAGCCCTGATGGGAGCTGTGAGGGAGCTGCTTTTCCCACTGCCCCAGTGCCGGGGTGGGAGCGGTGCCATCCCGCAGCCTGGCAGCGCTGTCACCGCAGGCTGCACCTCGGGCGGCCTCCCCACCCTCCACATCCTTCCTGCTCTTGTTTTCTCCAGCCTGGCACTTTCTTGGGATAACAACCCTCTGGCTGTGCCTGGGGCATGGCTCTGGCAGGGTGCTGGCACAGCTTCTCTGCATCCCACAGCACCTGGGAAGGACCAGGCTTGGGGGTGAGCTGGACACTTCGGTGGAAGGCACAAAGAAGGTGCAAACCTCTTCTTGCTGCTGCTGTGGTGACATGGGATGGTGAAGGGCCTCATTAACCTTTTGTGATTACTTTTGCACCACCCTGGCAACAGTGATCCCCCCTGTCCCCTCTGCAGTGTCTGAAAGGGCTGCAGGGCTCAGGGCAAGTGTCCCTGGGGCCAGCAGGACCCTGCTGAGGCTCGGTGCCCACTGTGGGCATCATCCTTCCCCTCCAGGGCTGGAAGGAGCTGTGCTGCGAGTCCAGGTTTTCCATGGCATGGCTGATCCTCCTCCTCCTCCTCCTCGCAAGGACTGTCATCAGAAATATCCAAATTACCCTATCAGCTGCAGCTTGGCCATGGCTGGACGTGTTCCATTGCTAATTGGAATCACTCACTGCCATCCTCACTCGCTGCCTTTGTAGTGCCTGTTGGCAAAGAAAGCGGAGGGATGCATCCAAAGGGAGGGATCCATCCAGAGGGCACTTGGGGGTGTGCTGGTGCAGCCCCCCAGGTTGGCAGGAGGATGCTGGGGAAGCAGCACTGGGAAAACAGCACAAACCTCAGTGTCTGCTGCCCTTAAAATAAATACCTGTTTTTTGATGCTTCTATCACTTAAACCCAGCTGGAGCGATTTAAATAATTGGAGTAATTTGAGTAATGCAAGAGGTTTAAATAAGCTGCAACAGCCCAGAACTTGTGTTGGGGACAGGCAGGTGAGGGGCCTGGTGGTGACACGGGGCTGTGACACCGAGGTGAGGCACAGTTTGTGCTGTCACCATCAGGAGCCTGCAGCACCCTGCTCTACTCCTGGTGGTATTTAAGGTAACTGCTGATTTTAGGGTGATCACAGGCTCTGCCAAAAGCTGTTTGGAGGAAGATCAGCCACGTTCGAGCCCATCATTTTCTCCTGGGTAGAGATAACCTTGGGCACTCTGCAGTCCCTCAGAGCATCTGGAAACTTTGTCCTGCTGAGACCTGGATGTGGGAGGTGTTGGGAAGAAGGAGCGTTCACTGAGCAGCCCTGGGCTGTCAGGTCTATGTTGGAGGAATGATGTGAGGTTTTCCTCTTTTGACCATTGATGTCGGAGCCGAAACACCTCCTCGGGAAGGGGGCGGGTGGTAATTAGAGCTGTGGCTGTATAAAAATGGCAGCAGGTTGTTTGCTGGTCCTGCCCAAGGATTTATTCCTGGCTGGTGGAAAACCTCTGCCTGGGTTGGGGGGGTCTCTGGATGCTGGAGCCACCACCTTTCTGCCCAGTCCCAGCTCTCCTGCGGGGAAGGGGAACATCTGCTTGTATTTGGTGGGCCTGGCGTCCCACCAGCCCCGTCTCCCCTCCCCCTCTGTTATTTATAGCATTTCACCGACATCTGGAGTTTGAGCCCATTCGGCGCTGGCTGACTCCGAGCCGGGGGATGGAGCTGGGGGAGACGTGTGCGGCCGGCAGGGAGGGGAGGGAGGGAGGGAGGGAATGAGCCCCGAGCCCTCCCCAGCAGCGTGCGGGGGGCCGCAGCATCCTGGCGTGGGGCTGAGGACCATCCAGGGCTTGGGGAGCCTCGGGAGCGTCCTGGCTCTGCTTTTCCCAGCACTGGGGATGGTGGGAGAGCTGCTGTGTCCTCACCCCATGGTGCAGACCCGGGGGTGCTCTGCCTCCCCCCTCGCAGCGCTGCTGACCTCAGTCCCGCTCTCCGGGTGGGTTTCGAGGCTCCTTGGGTATTTGCTCCAAGTGTCACCGAGGTCCCCTGCCCCCGGGGGATGCAGGGCTACAATAGCCCCCTTTCTGGCGCTGCTTTAATGGGAAAACTTGAGTCACTCCTGGGGGAAGGGGAATGGAGCCCAGCCCCGCTGGAGCAGGAGGAGGATCCCCGGCACAGCGGTGAATGAAGACAGCGATCCCACTCCAGCTGTGGCACGATCCCAAAGCCTCCTGGTTCTCGTGGCAAGCAGGGCTGTGGGCACTGCTGGCAGCCACGGTGAGGGCTACTGCTTCTCCCAGTTTCCCTGATCTTTGCAGTGTGGAAGACAGCAAGGTTTCATCCCTCCCCTTCCCAGACTGGTGACAAATATCTGCTTAAAGTTAAGTGCATCCCTAAATCCGTGCACAGGCAGCAGCCTTTGACCTTCCAACAAAACTGTGGTAATAATAGTGGCAATTAAAGCTCGCCCGAGGCTCAGCTCAGCTCCCAGTGTAACCAGTACTGCCAAGGGAGGGTGCCTTGTCAGGGGGTGTAAATGGGTCCCTTGTTCTGGTGATGCTGTGGCCCCTGGGCCCCTTTCCTGCATTGGTTTCTCCCCCTCCTTAGCTCTTTCTAGGCTCCCAGTGTTGCCCCTCACTCCTCTGCCTGCTGGGGTTTGGATTTGTGTCAAGATCCTGCATTTCTGCTCCACAACCCCTGAAGGTGGCTGTGCATCCCCTCCCCTGCATCTCTCGGTGCTGCTGCCTGCACTGGAGAATCCAAATTGCAGGGGATGGGGAAGTCCCAGCTGGAGGCAAGACAGTGGGGAATGGACACTGAGGCTCTGAGCAGTGTTCCCTGTCCCCCCAGGACATCTCTATGTCCCAAGGTGTCCCCAGGGCAGGACAGGAGCATGGTGTTCCCCAGCCCTAGTGGGTTCTGCCACTGAGGTTTGTTTTGGAGGGAGCAAAGGAGCCATTTTCTGACCTTTTCTGACCTAAACCACGCAGAGAAGGAGAGGAAACACCATGGGAGCTGACTTGAAAGAAAGTATGTTAACAATGTAAATTAGGCAGGAATGCTCCTGCCTGGGTTTTCTCCAGCTCTGCCGAGCAGGGATGGAAAGGTTTGACCTGTCGCCGGGTGATCCGGAGGCTGGAGTGCTTCCAGGTGCTGCAATTCCCAGCAGGGGCAACTGGAGCCTGTTTGGCTGCCCCTGGAAATGGCAAAGCCCCTGGGATGGGCATGGAGGGACGGGTTGGTGTCGGGAGCAAGGTGAGGCGGTCCCAGGCAGGACTGAGCCGATTAGGGCTGAGCCCTGATCCCGGTGATTATGACCGGCACACCCAGGAGATGAGCTTGGTGGAGTTCCAGTAAATCCCATTCTGGGACACGAGCGGGGCTGGAGCTCCTGCTCCAACTGTGGGACGCCCTGCCCTTGCCGCCTGTGCCGAGAGTGTCCCGTCAGCCTGGGAGGAGGTTTGGGGTGACCCCCGTGCTGAGGGGCTCGGTGACGTCGTGGCCAAGGCACTGCAGGAGCCGCAATTGAACAGGGACCCACCGGGGTCCCAGGGTGGATGGTACCAACCTGGCCTTGGCCGCTAGAGTAGCTCTGTGTGTGTGTTCTCCTCTTCCTCCTCCTCTTCCTCCTCTTCCTCTCCTGGATGACCCAGCAGAGCTGGTGTCCACACTGGCACTGGTGTTTTATTCCTGGAATAAAGCCCTAAACCGTGGCTTTCAAGGCATTTTAGCCTGTTGTGGGTATGAGTTTGTGGGGCAGAGGGACTGGAGACAGTCCTGGGACCTGGCCATCAGCGTGGCATCCTGGGTATGGAGAGACCATGGATGTTCCTGCAGCTTTTTGGGCTGGTCTGTGAAAAGCCCTTTTTATCCCTGGTCCTGCTCAGGGTCAGGCTGGGGGATGGTGGGAAGGTGCCGGTTGGTTTTGTGAGTCAGTGTCCTTTGGGAAAGCGGTGGGACCGGGCTGTGGGGAGCAGGGGACATCCCTGTCCTGGAATGTGGCTCAAGGCAGGGTCACCAGTGATGGCAGGAGGGTCTCTGGCACTGGTGGCCTCGTGGTGTTGAGCTGAGGAGGGGCTTTTGTAGGGGCAGGTGGGTTTGGTTGGATAATGGAGCTTGGGGGCTGCTCTGCTGCCCCTCAAAACCCACGAGGGGAGTTTGGTTCCTTTTGGTGCTTCTGGGAGTGGATTCTGCTTTCATGGAGGCTGCCACGTGCCAATTAATGGCATGGAAACCCCTTGTTAATCAGAGCTGGTGACATTTGTGATACCAGCCCCAGGTGTACGAAATGGGAACGGTCCTGGTCACTGCAGGGACCTGCAGAGGGTGGCACAAAGCCAGTGCTGGGGCATCCCATGGGCCAAGGGGGATCTCTAGGGAACCCCAGGAAGCTGGGGCTTGTCTCTGCAAGACCCCAATGAGCCACAGGGTGTCCCCAGGTGACCCCCAGGAGCCAAGGGGTGTCCCTGAGGGACCCCAGTTCCCATCAGCAGTGCTGGAAACTCTAAGGGAAATAAAAAATCAGACGCTGGAAGAGTTGCCATGAGATTGTGAGAGCTGGCAGCACCCAATTAGGTTTTTTTAATTTTACTGAAAGCATTTCATTGTTGTTTAATGTCTTGTTTGTGCATTTTTAAACTGACCAGCTTGAGCTGCACTTCCAAAACCTTTTCCCTTGTAAAATCCCGCTGGTTTGCCCCAAGCAGCAGCTCCAGGGATGGGGTGTGAGTGCAGTTCATCATCCAGGCAGCATTTATCTGCACAGACATTCCTGGGGATGGCACAGACAGGGATGGAGTGTGCGCTGCCATTGCTGCTTGATCCAGCTCATAAAATCAGTGGCCACTGGCAGTGCCTGGATTCCTGGGGGAAAAAAAAAAAAAAA
>VZTE01002523.1:345449-364052 GCA_013397775.1 Eulacestoma nigropectus
TATTTTTTTTTTTTTTTTTTTTTTTTTTTTAGTGCATGTGGGCAATTTTTGGCTTTTTAAGACAAAAAAGTCGAGTTCAATTTTGTTGCTTTACAGCATCCATGTGAATGTAACTTAATCCAAATTGGCTTTCAAATGCTTGGCGTGTGAGAGGCGGAGGAGCCTCCTCCGGAGTGGGACCGGAGCGGTTCTGCAGGCGGGTTCCTGGGAAGCCCAGATAACGTGCTGCTGTTCCAGGGAACGCTTTGTGGCAGGGCTTGGGTTTCACAAAGGCCAAATTCCCCCGGGAGCTTAGGAAATATCTTCCCAGAACACAACCAGGGAAACGCTGGCACGGGTCAAAAAGAAAATAAAGAGCGGAGCTGGCAGGAGAGGCAGAGGCTCCGTGTCTTGGGGGGGTGTGAGCCTTTGCTTAATCCCAGAGAGGGGCTTTGCAGAGCTCAGCTCCAAGACCTGTTTTTTCCAGCAGCCAAGGATTGCGTTAGCTGGGGGGTTTAAGAGCCCAGCAAAAGCCCTAGATCGTCTCTGCGGGAGGATAAGCAGTTTTCCCCGAGGATCTCTGCCCAGAACAGATGCTGAATTGGGATTATTTTTTATATGTATATATTTAAAAATAAACGTCTTGAATTCATTCCAGTTAAGGACCTTAAATTCAAGATTCTGTGGTGACAGCAGCACAAGCCCACGTAGGGCATGGCACAGGTCAGCACCCTCACAGCCAAAGGGATCCTGCAGTGAAGCTTTTCCCTGTGTGGTTTACTTAGTGAGTAATTTGATTTCACTGCTGATCCCAGGGGATGCCCTGGAGGAGGAGGGACTGACCCTGCCAGGGTGTCCCCAAGGGATTCCCATGCTGGGACAGCACCTCCAGCACAGATTTTTTGGGTGATTCTCAGTGATTTCTCTCAGTGTTTTCACACTGCTGCAGGAGCTCTGACTCTGTAAGAATGAAGCAGGAGGAAAATGGTTTTAAAATGTGCTTTTTAAACCCAAATATATGGTCCCAGATGGATTTTGGTGATCCCAGATGCACTTTGGTGACCCCAGACGCGCTCTCCTTGTCCTGCCGCACAGAGCCCTGTGTGTCCTTTAAGGTCACGCGAGTCCGACCCTCTTGGGCCAGTTGAATCATTTCCTGTTTTCTTCAGTTTTTGAAGAACTCCGAGGCAGGCTGGAAATGTTTGCAGATAGGGTGAAGCAGCTGCTCCGGGGCCATGGGAAAGGTGCAGCAGGGTTAAATGTGCAGAGGGAGAGGATAGGGGTGCATGGCTGCTCTGGGTGTGTGCAGCAGGTAGAAGAGGGGCTGGGGTGCCCCATCCTGGTTTGGGTTGTTGCACTGATAACTTTTCCCCTTTAAGAACTGATCTGGGATTGAGGTGTCAACACCACGAACTGGTTTTTAATAAAAAACTCAGTTGCTAAGGGAATCTCTGTAAAATTCAGGAGCAGTTTGCAACAGTTCCAAGTGTGTCCCAATGCCTGTGATGGGCACTGCTGGTGATGACCCTCGTGTGTGAGCAGTTTTTGAGGAATTTGGTAGTCAAGATGCCACTCCTGTGCCAGAGGAAAGCTGTCTGAACACAATCCTGAGTGATGGGCTCTGGAGAACTCTGCTTGAAGAGGGAGATTGGACTTAGATGACCTTCAGTGGTTCCTTCCAACCTGAACAATTCTGTGTGTAAGGACTGGTCATTTTGCATCCCTGTTTCTTCCTGGATGCTGGGATTGAGCTGGTCAGGCTGGTGCTGAACCCTGATCCACGTCTGTCCCCCCTGGGCATTGCAGCCACAGTCAAAATTGCCCAGAGAAGTTGTGACTGCCCCATCCCTGGAAGTGTCCGAGGCCAGGTTGTGTGGGGCTTGGAGCAACCTGGGATACTGGGAGGTGTCCCTGCCCATGGCAGGGGACTGGAACAAGGTGTTCTTTAAGATCCCTTCCAACCCAGACCATCTGGAATTCTATGAAAATTTCATCCCCCAGCACAGGGATCCCTGGGGGTGGCCACTCTGTGTGTCCCCACTTTGTTCTCCTCTGTAAAATCCCTCCTTGAGGGGATGAAGGAGTTGGGAGGTTTGGTGTTTCATGGTGCCTTTTGGCCAAGAGAGGAAGGAGGAGGAAATTGCTGCCTGGATTTTTAATTTGGAGGGAAAGGCTGTAAGAGATTTCCCTGTGAATGTGATCTGAGATAAATCCTCTCTGCAGGCAGGGGGGGAGCGGAGTGGTGCTCCTGCTGAGGGAAGGTTAAAACTCATCCGGGGGGGATGTTTTCCTTAGACCATGGGTGAAAATGAACACCCTGAATCTCTGAGGTGCCTCTTGCCAGGGATGTGGTGCTGTGCCGTGAGCTGGAGCTGCCTGGCATGAGGGCTGCTGGTGGGAGCAGCATCCGGGGGAATGTAATGGGTCCCGCAGACCTGGAGAAAACCAGGATTTGTTGCTCCCTGGCCGCCCTGAGGAGCCATAAAGCATTTTCCATGGCATGAGGGGAAGCACTAAACTCCTCACATGCCCCTGTACTGTTCATCCTGCCAAGCTCAGCCTTCCCGAGCTGCAGGGAGCTCTTGGATGTTCGGGTTCATCATCCTGGTCCCCCCTTGCTGGGAGGGGATGGCACCAGTGGGTGATGCCGGTGTCACTGAGACCAAGGGTGTGGCGCTGCCTTAAATACCTGACTGAGGTTAATCCCGGGTCTGGGTGAGCCTGGGCAAAGCACAACTCAGCCTTGGTTCCTCCCTGCCTGGGGCTGGGGCTCGGCCACTGCTGGGGGCGGGGGGTCCCAGCCCATGGGTGGATTAATCTGAGCCACTCCTGGTGAAGGAAATGCATTTTTTGTTTTGTTTTCATTTTTCTGGAGTGGTTTTGGACAATTGGGTTTCGAAAATAGACTCAATGAGAGGAAATCCATTTGTTAACCTGTCCCCGTGCCGGGGGCGGGAGGACGGGGGGCAGATACGGCGCTTCCTTTTTATTTACGGTCACATCTGCCTGAGAGCCACCCCAAAGCCATAAATTAACCCCCATGTCTTGTCTCTCCCACCCTCTCCTCCATGAACCAGGATTTAAACGGACAGAAGGAGCTGTGCCCACGTCTCTGCCACCTGAAGAAAGGCCCCAATGGCTATGGCTTCAACCTGCACAGTGAGAAATCCCGGCCGGGGCAGTTCATCCGCTCCGTGGATCCCGACTCGCCGGCTTCCCGGGCAGGGCTGCGGCCCCAGGACCGGCTGGTGGAGGTAATGAGGGACAGCAGCAGGGATGGGACCCTGGGGAAGCTGAAACAACCCCCATCCCGTGACCTTTCCCATCCGATCCCCCCAGTATTCCTCTAATTCGGAGCCCTAAGGCCCATGGGGCTGCTCTGGCAGTGGCTTTGTGCTCCTTCCTCTCCTGCCAAGTGGGCATTTGTGAGCTCTGGAGTCTGGGTAGAATTACAGAGTAGAAACTTGGAATTGTTTAGGCTGGAAAAGCCCTCCAAGACTACCGAGTCCAGCCATTCCCTCAGCACTGCCAAGGCCACCACTGACCCATGTCCCCAAGGTGCTGTCTGGCTCTGGCTGGCACCGAGGAGGGTCGGGCAGGTGACTGTGGGCATAAGGCCAGGTCGGTGCCACCGAGCTGAGCTGATGCCCTGCAAGGGAATGCTTGGAAAAAGTGGGAAAAAGGCTTTGTGGAGATTGTAAGACACAAAATTATTTCTCTTAAGATGGGAGAGAAAGCGCACTTGGAAGCATCTTGCTGGTTACCAGGTGCTGGACAACACTTTTTGTCCAAGATAGGGCCAAAAAGTTTGGATGGGGCTGGTAATTGCCCTCTCTTTGGCTTGTGTGTTGTGTTCTTCCTGGAGAAGGAGGTTCCCCCATCCAGAGCTGCCTGTCCGAGCAGAGGGACAGGCAGGGACTGACCCAGCAGCCAGCACAGCAGCCATCACCCCTTTCCCTGTGGGAGCACATGGATATCCCCTACTCAGGCTGTTCCCCAGGACGCTGAACCCCAAAACCACCCCAGAGGGACCAAGCTGTGGCCCTCGCTCCCGGCTCAGAGCAGGAATGGGATTTGCAGCCCTGGAAGAGTGTCAGTTGGGAAAATCCTGAGACCAGAGCACTCTCCTACTTTCCAGCCCCATGAATAATTATTCCCCATCCAGTGGGAGCTGCTGCCTCTTCCCAGCAGCTGAAAGTTTAAGGCTGGGAGCAGCGTGGGGCCGGGGCCGGGCACGGGTGGCAGTGGCTGCGGTGGTGTCACATCCAGGGGTCGAGTTATTTATTTATGGGCTTGGCCCAGGGCCTGGCACACACAAAGCAGCTCGGGGTGAGCTGGCGAGCTCGGAAACCTGATCCCCTCCCTGCCTGCTCTTTGGGGCTTGGATAAATATTTGATGCCCCCCAGCCCTGTACCAGGGTGTGGGGAGAGCAGCCTTGGGCTGCCTGGCCCGGCTCAACCAGGGGTGAGCCCTGGGCATGGATTGGGGTGAGCTGGAGTGGCAGGACAGGGATGGAGCGGGGCTGTGAGCCAGCAGCTGAGGGTGGCAGCACCTGGAATGAGGTGCAGAGCCTGGGAAGGGGTTCCTTTTCATCCCAGCCCTTGCAGCTGTGCCCTGAGGAGCAGGGGGAACCTGGTTCTCTGCAAAGAGTTTGGAGCTCAGGCTCGGCAGGATCCTCCTGCCTTGTCCCTCTGGATGAGGACGAGCACTGGTCATGCCAAGGTGGCTGGGCCAGGCCGTGCAGAGCCCTTCCCGGTGGGATAAAGGGTGATTCATTCACACGAACAATGTCCTGAGTCACCATTGTCCCCTCGCTTCGGGGAACAATTGGGAACACAGGATCACGTTCCCTGTAGGTCCTGGCTCGCACGGAGGGAAGGGAGAGATGAATCCGTCCGCCAGGCACAGGGACTCGCCCATCAGGGGCACAAAAATCCATGGTTTTCCATCCCAGAGGGATGAAGGATGGCCTGTTGATGCTGCAGGACGCAGTGGTGCACCCAGCCTGCTGTCTGTGCCCACAGGCAGCCTGAGATTCCTGGGGCACATCCAAGGGGAAGGCTGGGTTTGACAGCACCAAAGAGGGCAGGCAGAGGGTTTTGGTGAGAGCCTGAGGTCTGTGATTCCCCATGGACGCGTTTGGGATGCAGGCAGAGGTGTGGATGATGCTCTGGCAGAGGCACTGGGGGGATTTAGGAGGCCATGGTTGGCTGGAGAGGGGGAAGGGAAATGCCTGTAGCCTTCCTATCATCCCAACAGGAGTGAAAAAAGGAAAATCCCACCCCTTAGGGAAAGAGGGGGCTGCTCTGGGGGTCTGTGAGCCAGGACCAGCATCTCTGGGCACAGGTTTGGGTTCTGATGCTGTCACTCTGCAGGTGAACGGGATAAACGTGGAGGGCCTGCGGCACTCGGAGGTGGTGTCCCACATCAAATCCAGGGAGAGCGAAGCCAGGCTCCTGGTGGTGGACCCTGAAACAGACGAGTACTTCAAGAAGCTGGGGGTGACCCCCACGGAGGAGCACACCAAAGGTGAGACCTTCCTTTCCCAGGGTGGCCCTGCGCCGTTCCCATGACTCACCGTGCCATGGGTGGGATCTCAGGAGTGAGGGAGAGTCATGTTTCCCTCCTGTCTCATCCCTCAGTAGTTTCCTGAGCACCACCCAGCTATTTATAAATAGTGAGAATACACCCTCATCCAGCCAAAAAACAGTTTGTTGCTTTTACACGGTGAATAATTAACTCTGGAACTCGATGCCTCGAAGGGACTGAGGTGTGGTGGGATTTGGAGGGGAGCCTTCAAAGCCAGGTTGAACAGGGCTTGGAGCAGCCTGTTCTAGTGGAAGGTGTCCCTGCCCATGGTGGGACTGGATGAGCTTTAAAGTCCCTTCCAACCCGAATCACTCCACAATTCTCTGATTCCCTGATTGCTCCTTGCTCCAGTGAAGGAACCTGGGGGCACCTGGAGAGCCCCAGAGCGAGGCCGGTGTGTGCAGAGGGAAGGGCTCCACGCCGGCTGATCACGGCGTGGCTGGTGCAGGGAATGTTTTCCTGCTGCTGAAACCTGGCAGGGAAAGCTGCTCATCCACTCCCCAACCTGCCCCACTCCCGGGTGGGGCCACTGCTCCCGGCCTGGCCTGTCCCCGGCTCAATGGGAAGCTCTGTTCCCAGCACAGCTGTTCCTTATCTGATCCCCACCGCGCTCCGGGGATGCTCAATGGGCAGATTTGTCCCGAGAAATGGGTCAGACAATGCCGGGGAGCGCACAGGGTGTCAGATGCTCCGAGGAGGAGCCGGGGCTGTCTGCTGGCACTGCCATAAAGGAGCCCTTGTTCCAGGGAGGGGACAGAGCCGTGGGGAGGACGGGTGGGAGCTCCAGGCCCTGCATTCACCAGCAAGCAGGAATTGGGTCTGCCTGGCACCTGTGTTGGTGCCAAAGGGCTCTGGGAGATTCTGCTGTGTGCAGGGTAAGAGGAAATAATAATTGTCCTCTTTAACTGAACTGCTTCGACCTCAAACTGACAATTTCCAAGCCTTGCAGCTCATCCCGAGCACCTCAACCTTTAAGCCAATGAGTGGGTTTTAAGACCCTTCTAGATAAAGGCAATACAAAAGTGTTTCTAGACATGGCAAATTTGTTTTTGAAGTCCAGTTCCACTTTTCAATTCCTTGTCATCTGAAGCTTGTTTTTCATTTAAATAATTTAAAATTTAGCTACTTGTGGTACCGGAGATATAAACATCACTTCTGTGTGAGCTGACTCTTCTGATGCCCATTGCTCAGAGCTTGTCCTACTCTAAACACCAGTCTGGTATTCACTGCAATAAAATATTTAAGGATCCCAAAGCTACACGGAGATTTTTGCACCCGCACACTCTCAAAATCATGACTTAGGTTTATTTTTCTGCTTTGCCTCAGAAATCCCTGCAGTCTGCAGTGATGCAGCCCCCAATCAGTCCCTAGGGAAGCATCCATGCTTGACATAATTCAGTTATTAATCCTGTCCCAATTAACACATCTGTTAGTCTGGAACAGTGAGACATGGTAATGCCCAGGGCAATGACTTGATCGTGGTGATTGGCAGCTTAAATGCATAAAATTTGCCATTGTGTGGGCTATTGTTAGAGTAAATCATTGGAAGTGAGCAAAAAAAAAAATTCCAGAGTGCCTGGAGAGCAGGTTGTGTGCCAGACACTGTTGTGACAACACCCATGATGCTGATTTTGATGAAGATTTTTGAGTTGACTTTTAAGATTTTTGATTAGAGAACTTCTGAAAACAAGCTAATGGTCAAAAAAAAATGGGAGTGTGCAGCAGTTAATGCCTGTAGAAGGAGGTTACTTGGTGCCCTTCCTGGCAGGTGTTTTCCTCTCATCAAAAGGGTGCAATGGAGTGAATTCAGGGGATCTGGCAGGGATGTGGTTCCAGAAGGGCACAAGGAGAGGGGAAAGGCTTTTGTGTGGGCTGGGAAACAGCACAGGACAAAGTCAAGAGGCAGGATGAGCTGGCGGGGTGGGCAGGGGAGGAGGAAGGTATGGGATGGCAGGTGATGATGCTGAGGGATGCTTTCCTGGGACCTGAGGCAGCAATCCCAGCTGAGGGTGCTCACTGTGTGTTTTCTCTGTTTATGGTGTCCAGGTGTGGTACCCCAGCCCATGACAAATGGATCTGCACAGACTCAGGTGAGTCCTTGCCTGCTGCAGGTGACAGCCAGGGGCAGCAGCCTGGGGGGATGTGTTGGAGTGATCAGGAGGGATCAGGGTCTTTCCCTGGCTCCCACCTGTGCCAGGTGAGCCTGGATGCCCCAAGGCTCATTTAGCTCAGCTTTACCGCTGCTGCCTGGTTTTAATTACTCCCCACTACAGCTTTAATTTAGAGGTTGAACAAGGCCAATTTCAGCCCTATTTAATCCCAGTGACAGAGGGAGGAGGTGGCAATGTCCCAGGTCTGGCAGGAAGTGGGGATGGGGCAGAGCAGCAGCTCTGCTGGGAATCCCAGGGAGCTCCTGTGTGTGTGCAGGGTCCCCTCAGCAGGACCATTCCCTCCAGGCTCTATCCCATCCCTGGAGCAGCCCAGCATTGCTACACCTGGCTGTTTATTGTGTTTAATTCTGACTGGCACAAACCCGACTGACATTTTCCTTTCCTCCAGCTGAATGGAGGATCCACATCTTCATCTCACAGCGACCTGCAGAGCCCTGGGAAGGAATCAGAGGTAAAAACCCCAGACACTCCCTGTCCCTTTTACACCCTGGTGTGGGCACAGTCCTGCCTCACAGTGCTGTGTATTGATGTATTTTCAATTTATCTCCCAGACTTGGTTCACTTGTATCCACCCAGCAACCAAAATCCAGGGTTTTCTCTCATCCATTGCGCTGTGGGTGTTCACTGGCACCTTCTTGGGCAGTGATTTCTGCTTGGATAGTTGGGAAGGGGGTGGGAGGTGAAAGGATGTCTGCAGGAGTTTGGGATCTGAGGCGTGGTTACACTGATGAGCTACAGCAAGGCTGGGAATCCATGAGGAGCAGACCTGTGAGGCTCACGTGCTGCTATAAGGACCAGGGCAGGCTAAAGTTTTTAAAAAGCCTTTTTTTTTAAAGGTTGGAGCACAGTGAATTTTTCACAGTGTTTAAAGGAGGGGAGGAGTTGGTTTTGGTGGCTGACGGGCTGGAAATTGAAGGGGTTTCTGTGGTGTGGCTCAACACTGGAAAGGGACAAAACTTGTTGGGCAAGGTGAAGTGGCAACCAAAAGTCAACACAAGGCATAGATTGGTATTCTCAGGGGTTATTGATTTTTCCTCTTAAAATAAGAAGTGGGGATTTGTATTAAAAAGTAGGGGATTTGTAAAGTGCTCAAAAATTTATCTTTAGCACAAGGTTCTACTAAAAATAGAGCAAAGTCTCCATGCAGGTGCTCTGTGCAGTCTGCTATTCTGTCCCCTGCCCCAGGACATTTGGGAGCAGGAATGTGACAGCACCAAGTGCTCACATGGCCTCTCTGTGAGCACCCACAGCCCTGAAGCCTCTCGGGCACCAGCTGTGTCCGAGCTGTGGCCAAGCGCCTGCAATCTGCCACCTGCATTTCCCTGTGAGCAGTGAATAATGCATGTCCTGATCCCATGGCTGCTGCCCTGGGAACACCAGGCTGTGTCCCTGTGGGGAGCACAGCGGGTTCTCCCCCTGAGTCACCTTTGGGCTGCTTCAGGGGTCACTGCACGAGAAGTCAGAGTCCCCGGGGTAGAGAAGTTGGAAAAGTGGGCTGTGCCCCAGTGCTGGAGCACAGTAGTGCCTCCAGTGGAGTCACCCTTGGGCAGCTCAGGGGTGGCTGTCCCACCTCAGTGCTAGAAGCCTGAGTCCCTGGGGGCGTGAGGGATTTCCTGGGCTCAGTTTGGCTCAGTTTGGCTTCGTTCAGCCCAGCAAGGCTGGCTCTGTTATCTCACAGCGCTGGTGGAAGGCCCTGCCCACGGTTATCAGCAGGGTTTGTGCACTCTATTTCAGAGCTGGGCATGCCTGGTGGGGCAGCAGTGCCAGCAGGAAAGCTCTGAAAGATTCTCTAAAACCGAAGATCTCCATTCTGTGTATTTACCCACACCTGACACGAGTGCAGCCGGGCAGCACTTTCTGTGTTCCTGCTTTTCCACTTCAAGCTGTGCAGTCACACATTCTTCAGGCAGGAGAAACACCCCCACAAAATGCAGTGTTGTAATGAACTCCATGGCCACACAGATGCTGCTGCCAGTGAAACTATGGGCATGGCACAGGAAAGAGGCTTTGACCTTCTGCTCCTGCAAAACCCATCCCTGCACATCTGCTTATTGTGCAGGCTGGAGGAAATTCTTCCTGGGAAGGGTTGTTAAGCATTGGAAGTGCCCAGGGAGGTGGTGGAGTCCCCAAGGGAACGCCTGGATGTGGCACTCGGTGCTAGGACTGGTGACAAGGAGGGGATTGGTCACAGAGCTTGGACTTGATGATCCTAGAGGGTTTTCCAACCTCAGTGATTCCATGAGAGGCTGTGGGACACTGCAGTGGTATGGGAATGCTGCAGGGGGTGACAGCTCTTGTCCCTTCTCCACGCAGGATGGAGACATGGACAAGAAGGACCCGTTTGAGGAGAGTGGGCTGAGCCTGAGCCCCACGGCCGCCGAGGCCAAGGAGAAGGTGAGGGCCAAGCGTGTGAAGAAGCGAGCGCCGCAGATGGACTGGAACAAGAAACGGGAGATTTTCAGCAATTTCTGAGCCCTGCTGGTGGCCGCCGTCCGCTCTCCTCCTGCCCCAGCTCGGACGTTTCTGAGGTGCCTACGCCCTGTCCTTCGGTGTCCACGTGAGATGCTTTGTGCTCTGCTCTTCACTGGTTGCTTTTACAAGGCGTATTTTAAAGTCCTTTTTATTTTTATTTTTTATTATTATTGTTATTATTATTATTATTATTGTTACTCACCAGCGATTCTCATAAGACAAATGTGACCAAAGCTCCTTTTCTTGCTTGCTCTTGAGCCCGGCTCCAGCTGCCCACCATCCCCCGTTCCCATGAGAAAGGACTGGAAGAATTTTAACTCTTATTTCTTACCTGCATCATTTAGGCTTCTGTTACTTGTTTTTTACTTTTTATGTGGGGTGTTTTGGCTTTGTGGGTGTCCCAGACTGAGCCCCGTGGGATGCTCGGTGCCCCTGTGGAAATGTCTCACGGCTCATGGTGGGTGCCCACAGGGTGGGGGTGCCAGGGACCCCCTCCCCAGCTCCCCATGCCCAGCATTAGCTACTCCCACCATGGGAAAATGGACTGTGGCTGGAAATCGCTTTGCTATTGAAGCAAAAATGTTTGTTTTGTTTTGTTTTTTTTTTTAAAATGAAGTCCCATGTGTTTCCAGTTAGTTTAGGAACCTCCCCCCCACCAGCAGCTCCTGCCCCGGCAGTAAAGGCCCATTTTTCACCCCTGACAGCTCTGCAGAGGGGAGAGGGTGGGGTTTAAAAGCAAACCCCAAACCCAAAGGCCACAGTTCTCCCCACCTGCAGCCGTGGATGTGGCAGGGGAAGGAGGGAGCAAGGCCAGTCCTGCCCCATAGAGCACGAAGATGAGAACTACGGGATGCTACAAAAACTCTTTGGACAGACCTGGAAGCGGAGATGACCCAACATCTGCTTCCAGGAAGGAACACAGGGATGCAGCTCTGGCTGCAGGCTCGGTGCTGAGGAGTGGGGCTGGTCCAGGTCCCACCTGGGCTGGGGTTTGGTGTCCCCCACCTGGGAGTGCCTCGCCGTTGGAAGGACATCCTCCGAAGCCGTGGGGTGTCCGTGGGGCTGGGGATGGAGATGGAGCAGGCACTGGTGTGATGGAGTGGGCAGTACCTCTGGCTTCCTGTGGCCTCCTTCAGACCCCCACTCTCAGCATTCAAAGTGTATCTTTAAAGCATTACAGATTAAGTCCATTTAAGCTCTTTATTGTTGCCTTTGGCTGTGTGAGTGAAGGTGACTCAGCAGAGCTGCAGCACTCACAGGTAGCAGAGCTGTGTTACCAGGGCAGGGGCTGGGGCTGTCCCACTCCCTTCCACACTCCAGCAGCAATCCCAGCCCCACTGTGGGAAGGGACTGGGAATACAAAGCCACTTTTCCCAGCTGAAAGCAAACGGCAGCGATCCCCTGGCCATGGATGATGTGTGAACACAGAGCTGTGGCTGTGCCCTGCCTTGCTCCAGCCCTTCTGAGATTAAAAACCCTTGAGTGGTCAGTGTGCTACGGATGTGGGGATGGCTCTGCACGGATTTCCTAAGGTATTTCCAAATTACGGAGCTAAAAGGTGCCTTATACCATTCTCTGCTCTCCTCAGCAGCGGGCTGGGGCTCAGCGCGGGGTGTTTGGCTTCCCTGGGGAGCAGCTGGTGCCTGTGGCCCTTTGCTGCTGGCAGGAGAGTGTGGAGAGCCTCAGGGGTGAAGGAGATGAGTTCTCTTTATGAAAGTTATCTTTTAGGATTGTTGATGGGCTGAACAGGTTGAAAATAATGACTTTGGAGAGGAACTGGTGCTGGTGTTTGGCTGTGGGTGATGAGACAGGCAGTGGGATGATGGGGGATGTGGAGAGGTTGCCTCCCCTCGGGGCTCTGCCATTAACAAGACACCTCTTCCCTATCCCACTTCAAATTACCTGCTCTCTTTTTGGCCCCCAAAATACTATCTTCTCTCTCTGGGTAATGTTTGGAAGGAGCCCTTCTTTTCCATGGTGTGCACGTTGCTTCCCGTGCCCGCGTCGCCAAACCCCGGCAGCACCCGGGCTGCGCAGGGCAGAGCGTTCCCAGGACACTCTGACGCACGTCAGAGAGCACAGACCTGGTGTAAACACCCCATTTCTCATCCAAGACTGCCGTAGTTGAGGGGGGGGGGAAGAAAAAAACCTTGTGTAGTTTTGAATGTAGATCAAAAGAAATCAGGTGTGCAAATCTGTACTGATAAAATTGAAAATCTTAATCTCTTAGTCCATGGAAACTGCTCCTGTTTGAAGCATTACTGCATTCCTGACATCTTGTAGCTCAGTAGTAATTATTCAGTTCCTGTACATTTAACTTGGAAAAGAAGAATCAATAAAGTCTAAGGCTGTCAGCAGCATTGCAAACCCACCATGTACACTGTAATGTCAGTAATAAACTTGGTTTGCCATGTACCCAGCACTTATCTGGTCCTTCCTCAGCTGCTCAGGGAGCCCAGGGCGGAATTGCAGCCCTTTAGCACATTGTAAACTTTCCTTCCTCCCTCGCCTCTTTAAAGAGGAGCTGGAATTATGCCTTTGAAGCTCCACAATGAAGTCAGCACTGCCCTTTCTTTGAAGAACAAAACACAGGGGTGGTGGTGTCCCTCTGTCAGCTCCTGGGGACACAGCCTGGCTCCCGTGGCTGCTGTAACCCTTGTGGCACACACAGAGCAGCACTGGCTCCTCTCCTGGCTCTGCTCTGCATCATCCCCTGCTCTTCTGCTGCCAGGACCCAGAAGTCACTTGTCCAGGCAGTGATTCCCTCTGCTCCTGGCTTGGAAGGGCTTCAGCTGTACCTCAGAATCCCAGGATCACCAAGGTTGGAAAAGCTCTCCAGGATCATCGAGTTCAACTTGTGCCCCATTCCCACCTTGTCCCCAGCCCAGAGCACTGAGTGCCACCTCCAGGCCTTCCCTGGACACTTCCAGGGGTGGGGACTCCAAACCTCCCTCGGCAGCCCCTTCCAGTGTTTAACCACCTTTTCCATGAAGAAATTCCTCCTGCTGTCCACTCTGGATGTCCCCTGGCACAGCTCTTGTCCTCGTGGTGGCAGAGCCCCTGGCAGGGCTGGGCAGGTGAGTGCTGCCCACTCTCAGCTGGCAGGGCAGGGCTGGTTGCCATGGTCTCAGCCTTGCTGGGGTCACCCACGTTCTCCTCCCCTTGCCCAGTGTCACACAAATGCCAGCAACCCTCGTGGGTGCAAAAAAACCCTCACCACCTTTATTAAACAAGTATTTACAAGCAGCAGCAAATCCCTGAGGACAAAGCTTTTCTCTCCAGTGACTCAGCATGGCACAGCTGGGACGTGCTCAGCCATTCACCCAGGCTGCAGCCTTCAGCTCTGTCCCAGCAGGACTGCTGCCTCTCAAAGCCCCTTTTTCCTCTGGAGAGCTGAGCCATTGCCAGTGGCTGTTCCCTCGAGCTGCTGCAGCAGGCTCCTGTCCCTTGCAGTCACACTGCCAGCCCTGTGCCAGGCCCAGCTTTACCAGGGCTCAGCCCAAGCAGCTTTGTGGCTCTCCAAAGGCTGGATGATCCCTCAGAGTCTCTTGGCAGCTGGGCAAATGTCGCGGTTGAGGCACTGGCTGCAGCGAGGGTTCACAGGCAGGCAGGTCTGCTGCCCAAAGCCCACCAGGAGCCAGTTTATCTCCTTCCAGAGGTCCCTGCAGTGAGAGGAGAAACTTCAGTGTTGCCATGCAGCTGCTTGGAAGGGGTGAGGAACAGCCTGTGGTGTTAATGGGATCCCTTTCCCCTTCTGCCTGTTCCTCCTGGCTTCTCCTGGAGTTGAGTCCCAACCCTTCCTGATTCCTGCTAGGAACAGCCCTCCCAACCTTTCCTGATACTGCTGAGCTGCGTGGGGAGCAATGCTTGTGCTCAGACACGTGCCAGATATGGAGATGTCCCTGTGTACGTATTAGCTGGTGTTTTGATACTGAAAATCAATCACCAGTGAAGGCCAGGATCCAGCCCTGAGCTGATGCTGCCGTGGCCACTGGGCTCAGCAAGGCCCTGTGTGGAAAAGCACCTGGCTTGGGTCATGGTAAACTTGGTAAGGCAAAAATCAGGGATCAAGAGCTCCACTAGTGGTGATTGATCCATCTAACAGCAAAAGAACCAGTACTCAGGTGAGATGCTGCTGCTGTAGCTCTGGCAGAGGGGAAACACCTGCAGCTACTGCGACCCTGGAAAGAGGAGGGAGCCAAAATGCAGTCCCTGAAACTGCTCCAAGCAGGACTTAGTGCAGACATGGCTCCTGCAGCCAGCAGGGGCTCAGGGCTCACCTGGGCAGCCAGTCCTCCAGTGCCACCCGAGTCTCCTCGGGGTGCTTGGTCTCCTTCTTCACCCACTTGAGCCTGTTTGAGATCCTGTGCACGTGGGTGTCCACAGCTGGGGAGGGAGAGCCCAGAGTTTAGGTGGGGCAGGCACACCTGAACGGAGAGAGCACAGCCAAAAGCTGCCTGTGACAGCCACCAGGCCCAGGGCAAGGCTTCCCCTGCGGGCAGCAGGAGCAGCCAGGTGGAACGGGAGCGGAGGGCAGGGAAGGCTCACTCCAAGAACAAACGTTTTCTTCCCAGGCCCAGAGCCAAAAGCATTTGGGGTGGGTGTCTCTCCCCAGGCTCACACAGTCCAAGCCAGCCTCTCCCAAGGCTCCCCTGCTCCATGGAGCAGGCACAGGGCAGCCTGGCCCCCGTTCCCTCTCTACATTCTCATCCTCCCGGAGTTTCATCTGAAGTTACGCAAATTATGATCTCTGCCCCTTCCTTTGCCCACATGGAAAACACATTTCATAATACCCACCAGCAGAGAGGGCTTGGGAGGCTTAAAGCAGTGTTTATAATGTGCTTTGAGCTCAAAAGCTCTGAATGCAAAGTGTATTATTGTTAGATCAGCAGTGATAAACCTGTCTCTAGGGCTAATTGGGCAAAACTCAGGAAATTGCTGTAAACAGGAAGACTAAGCCTTGCCTCCCAAATCAAAACCGAGCACACAATTATTTGGAAAACACTCGGCTGGTTTGGCTGCCTCTGGACTTCCCCACAGCAGGAGAACAACAGACCCCAAGGGCTGTTTGGTATAGTGCAAGGGCCACGGCCTGTCCAGCTGATGGTCACTGGAGGGGCTGCAGGATCCAGCTCCTGCCCACTCTCTCATCCTGGCTTTCCCAGGGCTCTTCCATCAAGCAGCAAATCCTTTTGGAATACTAATCTGTCCCCAGGGGCCCCAGGCTGGGACCTGCAGGTGATGGTCCAGCCCCATCTGACACCAGCTCCCCAGGGCAGTGACTTCTCTTGGGAACTTCTGCTATCAAACTTGGGGAGAAACAGCAGCTGCTTAAATCCTACAACTCACCGAGTGAGTGGCTGAGGGTCACATCGTTCCCCTACCCAAATACTCTGCAGATGACTGACCTAAAGGGATGCTACCAGGTTCCTGGGGCTGGGGCTGCAATGCTTCCCCTCTGCCTGGGGAATGATCAGGCAGGATTTAGGAGAGAGATGGGAAAAACCCAGTCCAACTCACCTATCCCAGCCACGCTGTCCCAGGCAATGTGCATGGCCAAATGGGCCATTTTGGGCCCAACTCCTGGCAGCTGCACCAGCTCCTCCACAGTGCTCGGGATGTCACCCCCGTACTTCTGCTTCAGGATGGCTGTGGTCTGCTTTATGTACTTGACCTTGTTCTGGAAAACCAAGGGGAAAGGCACACAATCCAAGCTGCCCTCCAATACAGGGAAAACAGACCAACAGCCCAGAACACCAACCATTGCTCAGTGTGTGTGACAGGTGAGGCCACACATGGGAGCTCCAAGCTCCCTGCACACTCCAGGCCCTGCAGCCAAGAATCTCATCTTGCTGGCAATGCGAAGTGCCAAAACTGGTGTAAAATTCAGCTTTTAGTCTGACTCCAGGGGAAAGCTCCCCACTGGAAGGACACAGGGGGCTCCTCTGCATCCATGTGGCAATCCCACACTCACCCTCCAGAATCCCACAGGATAAATGATCTGTCCCAGGGTCTCATCATCCATCTGCAGCACGGTGTCCACGGTGAGGCCGCGCCGGCGCAGGCGCAGCATGGCAGCACTCGTCACCTGGTCCTTGGTCTGGCTGGACAGCATCAGGGCCAGCAGCACCTGGTAGCGCATGACCTGGGGACAAAGGGGACACTGAGACACACCAGGAGGATCCAGCACCTCCAGCACCACCCTCAGTGCAGGGTGTGCTCCCACCCTTCAGCCGTATCCACCTCCAAGAGACTGGAAGGCTGCAACAGGAATAATCCATAACCTTTTAATTCCACCACACAATAAAGAGAGAAAAGAAACACCTTCAAGCTCAGCTGTCAGTATCTGTGAGAGGGCAGGGAGCAGCTCTGTCTGCTGGGATCTCACTCCAAAGACGCCAGTGCTGAGGCACAAAGGGCTGGACAAAGCTTTTGCTGAGGATGGCATTCTCAGGAGACCCCACAGGATGCACAAGTACAAACGCCCAATGATTTTTCATGCAACTTCTGCTCTAAGCAGCTTTTGAAAATCCCAACCCTTTCCCACTAGGCTTCAAGTAGGAACTGGGTGTCTGGCTCCAGTGAGCTCCTCACAGAACTAAATCTGAAGCAGTGGGATGACAGAGACTGGGAGAAGGACAAATCCCAGAAATTCCTCTGCTGCTGCCACGCAGGGTTTAGCCAGGCCACCACCTCCTATTTCCCAATTCTTTCTCCCCAGATGTGATTCTCTCCCACCAGAGTGAGGAGGATGATGCAACTAACCCAAAATGACCCAGGATAACATGGGACACAATCCTCCCTCCAGCTCTCCTACAAAGTTTACAAAACCACAGGTGCACCAGGAAAAATCCCTGAGTGCTCGGAAGTAGGATAATCTCAGGGTACAAATAAATGGTGTGAGGAGCTGAGGGTTACAACATCCACTTTTTCTTGGAAGCAACAACCCCGCTTCCCCAGGGAAGAGAAGCTATTTCCGTGTGGTGCACCATGGACCCCCGGCCCCACAGCTGCCAACCCACGTGGCTGAGAGCGTGTGACATTCTCTGAATCCGGGGTTACAGCTCATCCTTCTCCCCAGGGATCCAAGCCCAGGGCACGATGCCAGCAGCAAGGACAGCGTTCCATGTGCCGAGGCTGTCCAGCTGTGTCCTCCAGACCCCTCCCTCAGAGCCCAGCAGGTCCCGCTGCTCCTCTGAGCCTGCTTCCAGATGATCCCCGCATTCCCACTCCAGGGGCTCCCACTGCTTCTCCGAGCCTGCCCATGGGTAATCCCCACATTCCTCTGCATTCCACAGCCATCTTGCTGGATACTTTCCTTGGACTCCTACAGAGATTTCTAAGGAAAAAAGGAACATGGCTTCATGCCCTGCCAGCCTGCTCCGTAAGGCAGCACTGCCCCTCACATTCATTACGTCCTCTGGGACCAATCCCAGCCCAGGGTCCTGATCCAGTTTCTGTCCTGGAAACATCCCAAGTGGGACAGACCCAGGGGGAGCATGAGGATGAGGGAGGCTCTGTTTTCCTGTGCCTGCCAGAGCTGGCAGCAGGATGCTGTTCCCTGTGGGAATGCTGTTCCCTGTGGGAATGCTGTTACCTGTGGAGGTGCGCTGCTGTCATAGCACTTCTGCACTCCCATCTCATCCACGGGAGCATCCCTGCTCCTCCTCATCTCCCGGATGCGCTCCAGCTGCTCCCGCCAGTCCCGTGGCTCCCAGCGCGCTCTCCGGGGCTCGGCCCCATCGCCCTGCCCGGGTTCATAGGCAATGGCAACGCTCTTCCTCCTCCTGCTGCGCCTCGGGCTGCCGGCTGTGCCCTGGATCTGGCTCCCTGCACGGGGCGGCAGACAGATTCCAGGCTTGAGGAAAGATGCCTTCAGCCCTCACAGAGCTCAGGGACAGCCCCATGTGCTACCAACCACCCAGGGGACCCTGACCACGGCGAGTTCCCTCCCCATACTTGCAACCCAAACACTGCACATCCCCCAGTCCCAAGCAGAGCCAGCACGGGGCAAGGGAGGGCGGAAGGACCCGGGAGACAAGTGACAACAGGTGACAACAGTGGGGTCGCATGTCACACGATGGGGACGTGTCCCAAACACAGGCGAGGCTGCTGAAGGCGCAACCCCAAGCCCCAGCCCAGGACAGCCACATCCCTCGCTGCCACATCCTGGGCTCCAAGGGGAACGTGACAAGGACACCCAGCCCCTGTCCCCAGCCAGGCCGGGCCCTCACTGCTCCTGGTGCAGCCCCAGCCCCTCCTCGTGCCCAGCACAGCCCCGATGCCCCCTTCCCACACTCCCCGGAATCCTGTTTCTCCTCTCCCGCACGCCTCGTGTCCTCGATCCCCTCTTCCCGTACCCCCAGGGAAGCCCTGATCCCCTGTCCGTAC